>JBAMNC010000065.1:242500-626282 GCA_037902135.1 Cetoscarus ocellatus
TGTCTGCCAGTCTGTCTGTCTGTCTGTCTGTCTGTCTGCCTGTCTGTCTGTCTGCCGGCCTGTCTGTCTGTCTGTCTGTCTGCCTGCCTGTCTGTCTGCTTGTCTGCCTGTCTGTCTGTCTGCCTGTCTGTCTGTCTGTCTGCCAGTCTGTCTGTCTGCCAGTCTGTCTGTCTGTCTGTCTGCCGGCCTGTCTGTCTGTCTGTCTGCCTGTCTGTCTGTCTGCCTGCCTGTCTGTCTGCCTGTCTGTCTGTCTGCCTGTCTTTCTGTCTTTCTGCCTGTCTGCCTGCCTGTCCGTCTGTCTGCCTGTCTGTCTGTCTGTCTGCCTGTCTGTCTGTCTGCCGGCCTGTCTGTCTGCCTGTCTTTCTGTCGGTGTACAGTCCGGTAGGTGGCGGTGTCGCGCCCTCGTGCTTGTTTTTTCAGACACAGACAGAGCAGTAGAGGAAGAAGCAGGCCTGTCCTCGGTGCTCTGCCCGTTAGCCGTGTCTTTTGTTCGTGTCTTTCGTGTATTTAGCAGCAGCTGGTCTGCAGCAGCTGGTCTGTGTGTAGATGAAGCTCTGAGACAGACTCTTTAGGACCTTGAGACTGTCTAAGAGTCGCTGCTGCTTCACCTCACACTTCCTTCGTGTTAGCCACTGATGCTAACCTAAGCTAGCTGTGCTCTGGAGCTAACAGGGAGGAGCATGAGGAGGCTGCAGGCCGGTCAGACGGACTGATGTGAGCCAGGATGTTCAGTGTGTCTCTAACCCTGGGTGAGGAGCCTGTGATCATCTCTCTGTCTGAATGTTCAGCCTCAAACATCTCAACGAGCTTAGCTAAGCTTAGCTTATGTTAGCATGCTAAGTGCTGCAGTGTGAAAATGTCTCCAGTCTTCAGTCAGCCAGAGACTGAGTGGAGCTGCTGAGGAGGACATGAGTCTGTTCAGAGAGGAGAAGGATGGAGCACAGGAGCTCCACAGAGCAGGTTTGGTCTCTTTCTACCTTCAACAAACTTTGACAAACACACAACCTTCTTCTTCCTCTCAGCTGGCTCACCTGTGGTCCTGGATCCTGAGTTAACATCCCGCATTTCTAAGATAAGATATTCCTTTATTAGTCCCACAGGGGGAAATTCCAATTACTGATCTTTAGTCTGCATGTTCACACCATTACCAGACATTTAAGGCTGGGAAGTATATCCATTAATTACAATTATTTTCTGCAGAAGATTTAAAAATTAAAAATCAGCTTTTTTTCTCGTCTTACTCCAATTCTAAGTTGTTGCAATGTTTGAAATATAAACTAATAATGCACAGATTTCATGATGGTAGGTCCTGTCAGGTTTTGCACAAGCGCATGTTTAGGCTTTTATTTGCTTTTTAAATGAGGTTAAATATTGATCAGAGAGTTCTCTATTACTGTTTTTCTCCACAGGTTTGTCTCATTTCTTGAAACAGAGGTTACACGCTCAAAGCTCTGAGATCATTTGGCAAAACAGTCTCACAGCTCAGCACAACTGACCAGGAGAACAACTGTTCACTCGTGCTTTAGAACTACACTCCTTTCTTACATAAATAGTCAGTGCCCCCAAAATGCACGGTCCCTTTGGCATTGTGTGAGCACAGCAGGTCAAAATGTTTGGAGGTTTTGTCACTTTGGCAGTTCAGTGTTCATGTAGACCAACCTGCCTACGTTTGAACTACATAGTCAACAATTTATGACACACTAGGGCTGAACGATTTATCATTTTTAGATCGAAATCGCAATTTCAGACAAGGCAATTTCGTGATCGCCAATGCTGCAATTTTTTGCAGCCCTCCTGACTGACCCAACTGTTTTACACATTTGCAGGTAATTTGCATTTACGGAAGTACTGGTTAGTAGCAGGTCAACAATACAAAGACTCTGTGAAGGAGTACAAGTAATAGTAATAATAATACATTTTATTTAAGGGCGCCTTTTATGACACTCAAGGTCACCTTACAAAACGTGCAAAAAGTGAATAAAACAGGTATAAAAGCAAACAATATTATACAAAGACAGTGCAAAAGATCAGAGGAAGTGGGAGAGTTTGAACAGATGAGTATCCCTTAAATAATGATAACAGATTATTCATCATTAATATTAGATGATGAATATTGTGTTGTGTGCTTTTCATCATTGATTTCCTTACTGTTGTCTATACTGTAAACATAGTGAATATTGCACTGAAGCTTGATATGAAGAAAATTGTGAATTGAATTTAAATCGCAATATCAGCCAGAAAAATCGCAATTAGATCTTTTCCTGAAATCGTTCAGCCCTATGACACACTTTAACTTTAGGAGGTAAATTCTGTTTGGATTGGGAATAGTTTGATAACAAAAACTTGTTGCATGTCATTTTTGTGTCACTTGGAGTTTTTTTTTTTTGAGAAGGCAAAAAAATGGATTAAAATCATAAATCAAGTGTTGTGGAAAAAAAATCAGGGGATATTGTTTCTAGGCCAAATTGCCCAACCCTACAAACATCTTTTTAACTCTTCAAACCCCTCCCTTAGAAACGAAGGCTTAAATTAGGGCTGTACAGTATCAGTACATCAGTTTTGGCAGATATGAACATTTCTCAGGTTCGGTCCTGCTTCTGTCAGCAGGCTGGTCATTAACTCCTAAAGGGATTCACTGAGACTGTGAGGATTGTAGCTGTGATCCAAGAATCACACTTCTTCTCATTTATCAGTATCAGTATTGGCTAAATGAAGGCTGGAAAGTAGGGCTGAGTGATATGGCCTAAAAATAAAATCCCCGATTTTTCCCACAACAATCAACTTACAATTTTAATCATTTTTTTTCCTCACAAAAAAACCTCCCAGTGACACAAAAATGACATGAATCAGGTTTTGCCTTAATGTTGTCAAAATGTAATCCAAACCAAACAGAGTTTCCCTCTTACACTTAAAGTGTGTGTCATAAAATCTTGATTATGTAGTTTAAATGTAGGCAGGTTTGTCTACATAAACACTGAAGGCTGAGCTATTTTAAATGCTTGTTACCATGAAACTCTCTGATCAGTATTTAATCTCAATTAAAAAACAAATACAAGCCTAAACATGTGCCTGTGCAAAACCTGACAGGGCCTAATATGAAAACTGTATATTATTAGTATTTATATTTCAAACATTTTAACAACTTTTGATTGGAGTAAGTCAAGAAAAAAATCTTGATTTTTAATTTTAAATCTTCTGCAGAAAATAATTCAAATTAATCAATTTATTTAATGTATTGTCTAGCCTTATTGGAATTACTGGCTTCTTAGAAATCCAGTATCATGCATCCCTGTTAAATATCTGGAGTATTAATATATTCACCATTTTATTAATCAAATAATTAGGCATGCACCATACTGGATTTTTGCTGATATCTGATATTTCCAAAGCCATCGTGGCCGATACTGATCAATATCAGTACTTATGTTTTGTGTCAAGGTGATTTTACTCTTTAATCAGTGACACTTTGGATTAGGGATGCATGATGTTGGATTTTTGCCAATATGCCAATATTTTTCATTCATAATCGCAGATACCGAAATTTCAGATCAAGAGCTTAAGCTCTGTACTTAACAAAAATGGACTTGTTTCTCCAGTGTTACAGTATATTTCTGTGAAGAACAGATGTGAAACAAGAAAAACAGCTTTAAACTCTTGCAAAAATGAAACCCTTGATTTTTAAATGTACCCATGCGGTGATGAGAGGGTGCATCAGTATTATACATTTGTGTAATTTGCAGATATTCCAGCTGATATATGGTTGATATGTATGGCCGATACATCAGCTGTAAATATCCACAAAAATTTCAATAGCTGTCGATACTGATATCAAACCAATAATATTGTGCATCCCTACTTTGGATTTATGATACGGTAAAGCATCATTTCTGGGATGTTTTTGGCCAGTTCCTCTGGTCAAAATATCGGCAAAGAGTTTCATATCTTTAGATACTGATATTAATCCCATTATATCATGTAGATCAGTTGTTTTGGTTCATTTCTCAAATCAGAATTAAATTTCTCACAACTGTTCATTCAAGCTTCACAACATTTAGTCATCTGTGCACATCGTAGTATCAGTTCCTCCTTCCTTTCCACAAATTGCAGATGATTTCTGACATGCGTCAGTTGCTTCCATCCAATTCTCTGCTGTTTTATGACACTATCATTTTACACTCTTGAATGCTGAAGAGTCATTCCCTCCTCAGTTCACTGCCTGAGTCATTACTGTCATAAATGTTGAACTAGTCCAAATCTGTAAAGCAAATTTTAAACATTTCTTTATCATTTTTCTGAAAATGTCTCCTAAATTGAAATATTTTACTCAGGTGAAGCTCAGCTTTCACTGATGAGGAGGGCTGTGTGAAGCATTAGCACCCCCCCTCACCTGGTAAGCATGTATGAACCGAGCAGGACATGTCTGTTCGATTTCTACACCACTGAGGCTCATACATGGAAACTCAGCTCTTCAGGTGAAAGAGGGTGGCATGGGCAGATTCCTGAGTAAATCAGCACTCCAGCTGTTTACCGTGCTGTCAATCACGGCCTCACAATGACTGAGGTCAAAGGGTGCAGAGCTGCTGTAAATCCAGTGATTAAGACATTTGATCTGGAGAACAGGTGTGTAGTGGACAGTAATTCAGCACTAAACAAACTCCACTGCTGTCACTGTGTCATACATGATGTTAACAGTGGGACAGGAACTTTTTTACATTTGACACGTTCACACGTTCACTGTGGTGAAGAGCACAGCGGTGTTACAGTAAAGATGATCTGGTGCTGTACTGCAGTATTACACTATTACTGTACATTACAGTATTACGGGTTAATGCAGTGTATCTCATGTTTACGGGACATTACTGTAAGTTTACACTGCACCACATGGAGCAAGACAAACTTGATAACTTTATTTATTAATTTATTTGTCCCCAATGGGGCAATGAGCTGTGCAGCTGTGAAGCAGTGGGAGCTGAACATAGAATAAGATTTAACCAGGAGAGGTAAAATACAAAATCTAAAATATGAAAAATAAAGGACTGAATAAATAGAAGCCCCTTAATTTGAGGCAGGACAGTTGCAGCTACACCAGGCTACCTTTTCCTCCTGGAGTTTAGTATGGAGGTGGCAGAAGGTCCAGCTGAATGTTTCTATCTGTCACTTTCTGCTGGTGGAGTCTGAGAAATGGATGGAAGAAACTGAAACTGTTGATGTAAAGCAGAGGTGGACAAGAGCAACCACTGATGTCTCAGGCCACCGAGGTGGGAATGTGACAATGTGTGCAGCCAGGGCTGCAAGATTTATCGTTTTCAGATCGAAATCATAATATCAGACAACGCAATCATGTGATCACCAAAGCTCCCGGCTGACCCAGGATCTGTTGTGTCAACTCTTTTACACACACTATTTTACATGAAGTTTGCATTTAAGAATGGCTCACAAACAAACAGTTTACTCACAACTGAATCTGTTCTCATTGTTCACTTAAAAGAGCGGATCAAAAGAGTCGACTCGTTCATGAACATCACATCTCTACCACGGAAGTGCTGGTGAGCAGGTCAACAACACAAAGCCTCTGTTTAGGAGTAGAAGTTGGAGTATCCCTTATAAAATGAAAACAGATTATTTATCATCAATATTAGATGATGAATAATGTGTTATGTGCTTTTGATTACTGATTTCCTTACTGTTGTCTAGACTGTAAACATAGTGAATATTACACTGAAGCTTGATTTGAAGAAAATCGTGAATCCAGTTGAAATCACAATATCTGCCAGAAAAAAACAAAATTTAGATCTTTACCTAAAACCGTTCAGCCCTATGTGCAGCCATCACCCATATCCCCCTGCTTGGTCCATACGGCACACATCTGCAGTCGGATCCAGACTCAGATCTGGTCAGACAGAGGTCTGCAGCACATGGAAGGATGCTGGTAAATATCTCCATCCCTTCTCCCCATTCCTAAATCCAATAGGTTTATGGAATTGCAGAAAAGAAGTCGGAAAAGTAGTGTTTTTGTTTCTATGGAGTTATTTACTCTTGGTTCCAAAGATGCGCTCTTTTTTTGGACCTTTTTTTGGACTTCAGTTCTGAGTTGGAGACACTGGTTTTTTTTACATTTTTACAAGCAAATGCACACTTTTCCTTTACCATTTTTGACAAAGAAGGACTTGATCTTGGAGAGATTATTATGTTTTTACATATTTACATGCAGATGTGCATTTTTTCCTTTCATTTTTTTTTCATCAAAGAAGGGCTTGATTTCATGGAGGCTTTTTTTTTTAAATGCACATCTTTAATGATTTAAACTGGTATTTGTAAATACTCTGCATTTTAAAGTGTTAAAAATATAAATATATTAAATATATCAAACTTGTTCTCAACATTCTGTCTTGTGATTAAGTAAATACATTACAGTCTAGTGTACATACATGCATATGAGTTAACTGTAAGAATACTTAAGTATATTTCAAGTATATAAACTGCTTTAGTTATGATGGTGGTTATTACAATTATGAAATAATGCTACAATTAACATACTTAGCAAACTTACAAGAAAGTAAACTAGTAAAATAGTCATTTTTAGTTCAATAAAGTATACTTCAGTCAACTAAAATGTGGACTAGAAGTACATTACTAGTACAATGGCAGTACATAGAAGAGGGTGCTTGTGGGATGCTGGTTTGGCAGAGTGGTGAGCAACCAGGCACGACCCACGTACAAGCTTCTGTGTCCTCCCTTAGTCTCTGTCACACCCTTCACAAACTCATCCTCTGTGTCTCCCTTCTATCAATGCAGCCCCCCCCAAAAAAAAAAATCTTACAAAAAGAAGGGTGTAAATGTAGTATACTTTAAGTATACTTCAATAAACTAAAATGTGGTCTGGAAGTATATAACTAGTACACTGATAGTATATCCTTGATTGGATTTGTTGTGTAGTGTTGTAAACCTAAAATCTCTTTTTAAAGTTTACTTTTATAAACTGAATATGTTCTAATTTGGTCCAAAGAAGTATTAAATTAGTATACTTTCTAGTACACTGCAAGTACATGGTCTGTAGTATACTTGCTATTCTTTCTACTCAGAGATACTCCATAAAATGAACTCCAAGTATACTACTTTTTGCAAAGGGTTATAAATCAGGATGTGCCAAAGAGTCAGTCTGTGGAGGGTCAGAGAGACCACGGCGGGCTCATACAGAGAACAGTGATGAGTTAGAGAATACAGATTTGTTATGAGCCTTAGAGCTCCATGATCTACAGTATCCAGGGATTTAAGGCATCGAGAAGAAGCATGCAGATATAAAACATCACCATAGTCAGTCAGAGGCAGGAAAGCAGCAGCAACAAGAAAAACAAGACTGATTTCTGAAGTAAAGGCCGCAGCCTTAGGCAAATGGAAGATTACAAGACTCATCAGATTTCCCAGGGAAACTTCTGAGCTTCTTTTGTTTCCATCTTTGTCCACAGATGTCCATCGACTGATGGTGAAAGACCAACAGGTTCTCCCTGATCAGCAGGAGAGAAGCCCCAGTCTGGGTCAGGAGAACCCAGCAGAAGTAGTGCAGATTAAAGAGGAGCAGGAGGAGGCGTGGAGCAGGCAGGAGCAGCTCGACGGGCCGGAGGAGGGGGAAAGCAGCGGGCTCTTGTTCGATATTGTCCAGGTGAAGATAGAGGAGGAGGAGGAGGAGAATCATTCCTTCCAGCTTTATGAAGACCAAAGTGAAGAAAACTCTGAGTTTTTGAAAGCAGGAGGTGATGAAGAGGACTGTGGATCAGAACCAGACAGAGACTTTAGTCCAGACCGTCATTTACAGCCAGTCAGTCCAGATGAGGCCTCACAGCCCTCTGGATCTGATACTGATGACAGTGCTGAGTGGGAAGAGAATGATGAACCTCAGGAGGGCTCAAACCTCCTGCAAGACCAAGTCAGAGCTGCAAGTGGTGTGAACTGTTTTACTGGAGAAACATCAGCCAGCTCCTTTAAATGTGCTCCAAGCTTCGGGGGCAAGAAGCGACGGCAGAAACCAAGAGGAAGAGAAGCAGGAGGGAAACAGTTTCTGTGCCCAATCTGTGGTAAAACGTACCCAAGTGATAAAAACTTACAACAGCACATCCGCCGTCATTCAGAGGAGAAACCATTCCACTGCTCAATCTGCAATAAAGGTTTTCTCTGGAAAAAAGAGATCGAAAAGCACATGAGAGTCCACACAGGAGAGAGACCTTACAGCTGTTCGGTCTGTGGTAAGAGATTTTCTCACCCAGGAACGGTGACACAGCACATGGTGTCCCACACAGGAGAGAAACGATTCAGCTGCTCGATCTGTGGTCAAGGATTCACTCAACACAGCCACCTGGTCCGGCACTCTAGTATCCACTCTGGAGAGAAACCATTCAGCTGCTCAGTCTGTGGTAAAAGCTTTGCTCAACAAGAACATGTGAAGCAACACTCTGTGGTCCATACAGGAGAGAAACCATTCTGCTGCTCAGTGTGTGGTCAAAGATTCTCATTCCGTGAAAATCTAAAAATGCACAGTGCAATCCACACGGGAGAGAAACGGTGCAGCTGTCCGGTGTGTGGAAAAATCTTCAACCATAACAGATATTTAAAGAGACACTACCTGGTTCACACCACAGAGAAACCTTTCAACTGCTCAGTTTGTGGTCATGGCTTTGCTACCAATGCATCTTTGCAAAGACACTTGATCATCCACACAGGAGAGAAACCATTCAGCTGTACAACATGTGGTAAACAGTTTTCTCAGAAAGTACATTTAGGGCAACATTTGAAAACACACACAGGAAATGATACCCTGTTCAGCTGTTCAGTCTGTGGCAGAAGTTTTGTCAACCCAAGGTCTGTCAAAAGACACAAGTGTGCTGGTGAGAGCAGCAGCAAACCCAAATAAGGTGCTCTTTGTCCCATCTGTCAGTGGACATGCCAGTATTATACCGGTTTGTCCCTCCATAAGATAAGGCAGACCATCTCATCACACTGACTCTGTGCAGCAGGTCATTTCTGGCTTATCATTTATTGCGCCAGTCAAAGCTGATCACGTGAGTTTGTACAAACTTTTCCATTCGATCTCTGATGTGATTTTTTTTTCCACAAACAGCAGGTGTGTGGTCTGGCAGTCCTGCTGTGAGAGCAGTTTTTATGCATGTCTCAAACATTAGGTTTTTATTCTTTTTTTAATATTATCTTTTGGGCATTTTATGCCTTTATTGACATGAGAGAGAGAGAGAGAGACAGTGGATAGGCTTGTTAAAGGGGGCGAGAGAGAGTAGGAGAGGACAGTCTGCCAGTGTTAATTTGTTGACTAATTATTTTCGTCATAGTTTTCGTCAACAACCTGTTTTCCCCCTGATGAAATCTAGACAGTGACTAATAAAAACAAGTGTAACAACAAATGGACAAAACTCAAACTAAATTAACTGACATTTTCATCAACAAATAAAAACTAGACTAAAATCTCTGACAGAGACTCAATCCAGTCAGACCTAATTTGGTCATGTAGAAAGTAGAGACAAGTTAGGAATATATCCAATCACAGCTACTTTGGTTGTGTGGAAAGGTTGGATGAGTTCAGAGGGACATCCAATCACAGCTGCCTTAGCTTGGTGGTGGTGGGATAAGTTGTGGAGCGATCCAATCAGAGCTCCTCTCTTTATGAATTGATATATTCATGTAGAGCAGGTTCACTGTTTGTTGTCAGTTCTGGTATTGTAACTGAATTTTGGGTGAAATGCAGACACCTTTATTTAGGCTACCTGGCAGAGCATCTCAACTTGTTTCTGTTCATTTATACATTCAGACTTTACTAGCATTCAATAAAGGGTTATTAGATGTTTGATTTTATCCAAGTGTAAAACATGACTTCAGAAATTCAAGGAAACATAAAAAATGCCTTACCCTTTACACTTCATATTTTGGTCCACTAAATTTACAGTACATTTCATCGACTAAAATGTGAAATTTCATCAACTAAAACTAGACTAAAATTAAAACAATTTCGATGACTAAATTATGACTAAAACTAAAATATAGTTTAGGCAAAAGACTGTAACTAAAACAAAATTAAAAGTGCTGTCAGAATGTTCACTGCACTCGGCCAGCAGAAGCATGTATATGGGTCGTGCCTGCTGCTTACCTCTCCACCAAAGCAGCACTCGGGTATTCGTCTTTTTAGAACCCTGCAGCGTTTCCAGCTTGAATAATTTGAACTCTCTTTTTATTTTTGTGTTTTGTTGACCTTTAAAGTCATCTTTGTGACCAGAGTATATATACTCACCTGGGGCCTCCTCTCACCTTCAGAGCTGCCTCCATTCTTGTTTCGTGGATCCAACAAGGCCCTGGAATCATTTTAGTCCATATCGATGCTGCTGGTCCAAGGCAGGATGGATCCATGCTTTATGATGTTCACACCAAACTCTGAGCCTACATCTGAATGTGGAGCAGAGATCCAGACTCATCAGACCAGGAGACACTTTTACAGTCTCCTGTGGTCCAGGTTTGGAGAGTCAGACCCTCAGTTTTTGTTCTCCGCTGACAGGAGTGGACCCTGGTGTGGTCTCCTGCTGCTGTGGACCATCTGCTCCTGATCGGATGTGTTGTGTGATCATAAATGTTCTTCTGCAGACCTTTGAGTTCCTGTTGTCTTTCTATCATCTCCAACCATTTTACCGTTCACCTCTGACATCAGTAAGGCATTTGGCCCAGAGAACTGCTGCTCACTGGATATTTTCTCTTTTTGGGACCATTCTCTGTACCATTGGAGAAGTCTTTCGTGTTAGTAATTGAAATGATTTTGTTATTTAGTGCTGATCTCTCATGTCAGTCATCATGTGTGAGCATTTTTGGTTCTTCCTACGCCCACAGAGGAATGGATATTGGATCTAAACTTAAGTAGTTTGGTTTTAGTCGGACTAAAGAATTATTTTTATAGAAGTAGAAACGTAACTCTACGTTTAAGACGACTGATCTTTAAAGTGATCTCATGAATTTCTTTGTGTTTCCAAATAAAAGTGTCAGACTTTGATTTCTGCTCTTCGGCTGTCATTTATTTATTGATATTTAATTAAAAATGACTTTTTATGAAACCATGCAGATCTAATCAGCATAAGTGTCTGAAATACCAGTAAATACACGTTTGTACTGACAGGAATTTAAAGTATCCATGCCCACAGCAGAGGAGGACTAAACATGAACAGAATATGAATGTCCTTTATTTAGACACTAGGGAGCCAAAAGTCTTCACTCACCATCCAATCACTGAATTCAGGTGTTCCGGTCACTTCCATTTCCACAGGTGTATAAATCTTCCTGTCTTTCTTTTATTTAACTCAAAATTTAAAAACCAAAGAATTCAGTCAAAGCAACATATGTACATCGAACAACTGTGCATGTCCTTGAAATATATTTACACGTGTGTACTGTTACATGCATGTCAACACAACAACCAGATTGAGAAGAAGAATGAAGCAAAAAGGGCAATGTCTATAATGCCAATGTTCTTAAATCGTTTCATGATTTGAAACAGCAGAACAATTTGCCCTAAAACCAATTCTGGAGGTATCTTCAGCCTTCTTCAGCTGCGCCATGTACTGCATCATACGTTAAGATCTAGTTCAAGTTCTCCAAGGTCATCAGAACAGGTAGAAATGATTATACAGATATTTGGAAAAGGTCATGAGGCAGCCAGATATTACAGGATGCTTATGGATTGTGGGAAAAGTAGAACTGTCACAGCTCTTCGAACTGCCTGGGAAAGAGATTTGTGGGTTTTGTATGAGGAACGGGATTGGGTTAAAACGGTTTGTAATCTACGGTTCATGTCAAGGGATCTAAGGGTGAGGTTGATGCAATTTAAAATTCTGCATCATTTCTATTCGACTCCAAGTAGACTCTTTAGACTTGGTCTGAAAGACTCTGCGCTCTGTTGGAAATGTGGTGTTGATGAAGGAACTTTGTGAATGCATTTCGGTCTTGCCCTCTGATTACTCAGTATTGGATGAAGATTCACTGCTATACTGCCAATGTTGTTAAAGGAAACTTTGAGCTCTGTCCTTAGTTATATATTCTGGGAGACAGTAAAGTCTTGTCTACCCTTTCAAAACCAATAACCTACTGGATACAGACCACCATCATGGCTGGACGTCAGATCATTCTCAGGAACTGGAAAAAACCTGGAGAACCTCCTTTTTCATGTTGGGTGACTGAACTGGGAACAATAGCTGCATATGAGAGAATGTCATGGACAGAATGGACAAGTATCTCCTTAAGTGGGGCCTGTTTTTGAACTATATCAATAAGTCTGGTTGATAATTAAGTGGAAAAATATTTTGTACACTTTTAGAATTATGCACTTATTCTGTGAAGTATGTGTTCAGATGTAAAGCCACAGTGATGATTTTCTGACCCGTGTTATAGTTGAGGATGGAGATTGGGGAAGGGGGGTAAGGTTGTATTTGGTGAAAAAATAAAGAAAATTGAAATCATAAAAAAAGAATGAAGCAAAGAGCTCATAATTCATTACCATCTGTCATTGTTCATGGAAAACAATATAAATACATGGGCAATAGCCTCATTTCACACACTACATTAAATCTTTATAGACAAATAAATCTCAGCAAGCACAACCATTCTTCATATACACCTCTTACAGAATAAACCAAACACACTAATCATCTGGAAGCACTTCAGAAAAATAGCTAAGTAAATCTGTACTAATCCAATTGAATCAGAATCAAATCCCTAGGTATATACCTTTCAAAGGATCAAAAGATCAGCCAATCTGTTAATATAGAAAATAGAATAAAAGAATTAAACTCATGGCTTCAGGGAGACATGTCAATATTAGAAAGAGTTTATTTAACAAAGATGGATTATGGATCAAGATGGATTTATCCAGTCTATTCCAATGTTATCCCTAATAAATTGATGCAATCTGTTAACCACATTAATTTAAATTTCATTTGGAGGAGTAGACAAAAGGATAGAAAACAGGGTAGCTCGGTGTAAGATATAAGGATGGAGGTTTGAAAGTTAAAGATTTTAATTGCCTTAAAGCAACCATTAAAACAAATTGGTTAAAATCTCCTTTTACATCCCTAATTACTTATTTAACAAACTTGGAGGTCTGAACTTTCTTCTCAGGATGGACTTCAACATTGATTAACTGCCTATATTACTGTCTCAGAGTTCCACAGGCAAATATTGTTGTATTGGAAATTGTTATATGTGCACAGCTTCTCTCCCCACACGACTGCACTGTGGAACAGCAGGCATATTCTGCATCTGAACAAGTCCTTGTTTTATTGTTAGGGAGAAATATGGTCCTTAGTTGATTTCTAAATTATGATCAGTTTTGTTCTAAACATAATTTCAACCCCTTAAAGTTAGACTTTGTTGATTCACATGAAGCACTGCCCCAGAAATGTGTCTTTTTTAACAAAAATATATAAATTTTGGCACACCAACTTATAAAACCACAACTGGCCGCGCTGTCAGTTAGAGGAATTCCAATCCTGGACAAAAAAATGTAATCATCATTTCATTAGAAACTGTCCCACTGAAATTATTTTCACTGGAAAACAAAACAGTTGAGCTTATAGGACTTGATTTTTCAATCCCTTGAGTAATTGGCATTCGATGAGTGGGGTAGGGGGAAATGCTTCACCAGGGTCTTCAGATGGGCACCCTGCTTCATTAGTGTTTCGTTGATGGGCCCACAACACCTCCACAGGGCTCAACGGCGACACCTGGTGTCCCAGGTGTGCTCCCTCTCCCACCGAGCATTTTTAGGTCTATTATGCGTCTAATATATGTCTAAATGTTCCTTAGACGTCTAGTCTAAAATTGGTCTACCAGGGGTATAGAAATGAAAGTTTTTTAGACGTCTAAATGTAGACTAGACGTACATTAGACGTCTATAAATAACGTATATAAATAGACATCTTGGATGTTTAAATCACATACAATAGACGTCTAAATTTGGACGTCTACATTTTAGACGTTCACCTGACGATCATGCTCATACCAAGTATAAACCCAGGTATAGACTTAGATGTTGATTATTTATACATATATATATATATATATATATATATATATATATATATATATATATATATAATTTTCATTCATCTCAAACTGGAAAAAAACAAGCAACAATTGATCAAGGCAACATAACGCATAGAATGAAGCTAAACGCTTATCTAGTCCTGCCCCTTCCTTACAAATCAGATCCATTGTTCTGTTCTAAACTAACATTTTATGTTACTTACAATAATTAATTGCATATGTTAACATTGATCAGTGTTAATATATATACTTAAAATTAATTATATGGTAACAAATTATTTAGGTATAGAACCAAGTTATTGTTCAATTACTCGTATGAATCTAATAATACTTTTCTATAATGTTATTTAAATATTTGCCTATTATTGCACATTTTTAAAGTGACATCCAGGTTTTCCAGAGTTTGACACCACAAACAGAAATGCACTTACTTTTCAGAGTTGTATGGACCATTGGACAAATGAAATTATGTTCACCCCTTAAATTATAGCCCCCCTCTCTGGAATTGAACATCTTTTGTAAATTACCAGGTAACAATTTTCTAATTGCTTTATATAGCACTTGTGCTGTTTGCAATTTTACAATCTCATAAAATTTTAACAATTTGGAATTTGAAAACAGAGGACTTGTATGATCTCTGTATCCAGCATGATTTATGATCCGGATAACTGTCTTTTGTAATGTGCGGATCTTTTGTAGATTGGTCTTGTATGTGTTTCCCCAGACTTCTACACAGTAACCGAGGTATGGAAGGATCATGGAGCAGTAGAGTGTGGGTAATGATTTTGTGGTAATAAAAACTTTGATTTACTGATTATACCAATGCTTCTTGACATTTTTGAGCACAGATATTTTATGTGTGGTTTCCAGCAGAGCTTGCTCAGAATACCCCAAAAACTTTCGTTAATAGACCCTTTCAATAGTTACATTGTCAATTTCTAACTAAATTTTCCTGTCAATTTTTCTATTTCCAAAAAACATAAACTTTGTTTTACTTCTGTTTTCTGATAATTTGTTTTTGTCAAACCAGCATTTAACTTTACACAGTTCATTCTGGACCATGTTTAACAACTGCTCCGGGTTATCTCCAGATATAAAATATTGGTGTCATCAGCAAACACAAAACACTTCAGAAACTCAGACACTTTAAATATATTGTTGATATATAGAATGAATAATTTAGGGCCCAGTACTGACCCCTGTGGGACACCACAAGTAATATCTAAACACCTAGACCTGTGGTGACCCACCTGAACAAACTGAACTCTGTTGCTGATGTAGCTCCTCAGCCAGTTTAGAGCCACTCCCCTTATGCCGTACTTCTCCACCTTTTTCAGTAATATGCTGTGGTCTATGGTGTCAAATGCCTTCTTCAAATCAATGAATATTCCAAGAGTGTATTTCTTTGTATCTAGACTTGTGGATATTACCTCTATAGTTCCATCAAAGCAAGTGAGCTGGATCCACCTGATCTGAATCCATATTGACTTTCACTTAAAATGTTATTTTTCTCTATGAATTTGTCCAGTTTATTGTATATATACAGTCTTGTCAATAAAAACAAAACAAAGAAGGAGAAGTAAAGGTGTATAAGGCACATTAAACATATCTGAGGTCATAAGGCATTACAGTGTATAGTCACTTTTCTTATTGTGTGTTAATTCCAAAGTATTTGTGAACAAGTCAAATTTTACCAGAAATAGTTGAAAACTCGGCAGGAATTTGGAGATTCTCAGTTTGTGTAGGTGAAATTCGCCGATTAGCAGCAGAAGATCAATTACACAGGACAAAGGTTTATTACTTCACACAAATCAGCAGTGGAGCTGTGGCGAATGGTGCATTCCAGTTGTACTCAGAAGTCGGGATTTCCTACTGGGAACTCGGGGATCCTCACCACCCCCGAGGGGACGGTCAAAGATGGCTGCCCCCAGTGTAAACAGTTACTAAGCTCCTGTAATAATCCGTTTATTTGCACTTCTGACGAGTGTTTGTCGCACTAAATCAGCAGTATACATAGTACTGTTAGATTTACATTTATGGAAATGCTGCCATAGTGTTATTCACATTCCTCATGTGGTATTTGTGAACTTCAACGCAGGGCGGGCTAACACAACGGCTAACACAACGGCTAACACAACGGCTAACATTAGCCTGGTACATCGGCTAACACAACGGCTAACATTAGCCTGGTACATCGGCTAACATCGGCTAACACAACGGCTAACACAACGGCTAACATTAGCCTGGTACATCGGCGCGTTTTTCCGACTTTGTAACTTTTTTTTTTTTTTCATTCAACAGATAGGGTGTTCATTTACATGGAATGA
The DNA here is from genome assembly GCA_037902135.1 of Cetoscarus ocellatus. Lineage (NCBI taxonomy): Eukaryota > Metazoa > Chordata > Actinopteri > Labriformes > Labridae > Cetoscarus > Cetoscarus ocellatus. Next base: position 258,907 of record JBAMNC010000065.1, read on the forward strand.
AAACAATGGCGTCTATCAATCAATTGTAGACAAAGTTAATTAGGTACAAAATACAGTACATAGACACAAGACAAAATACAAAGTATATAAGGTAAATGCACTCTCAAATAAAAAGATACAAGGAATAAAAACACAAACCAAAGCAGACCCAAAACCCTCAAAGTAAATAAAAACATTAAAAAAACAAAGACAAAGCCACAAGCACATGCATAATATGTAAATCATTACCTTAAGTTTCAGGGAAAATTGTGTTATAATAAATCATGAATTTAATACATTTCTTGTTGTTGATTAAAAGAAGGGATTTGATAAGGGATTTAAATTGTAAATAGAAAATTGAGAACTTTGGAAGGGATTTTGAAAATTTCTGTTTGTGTATGAAAAATCTGGCATATAATATAACGAAGTTTATGACATTTTCCAGAGCAATATTTTCCTTATTCTCATAGTAATCATACAATGTCTTTGAGATTGAGAGAGTGAACACAGTTAGCAGCAGAGAAAAAGTGAGATTCAATGTCTTTCCAGAATCTTCTGGACAGTTCACATTCAAAAGAGATATGGGAAATTGTTTCTGTACTGTTTTTGCAAAAGTTACATTCCAATTCAATATCTATAAACTTAGCAATTATGAAACAGGATAAATTTTATGTAGCATTTGGAAGTGTACCTCTTCAGCTTTGTTCGTGATACGGTACCTATGAGGAAGAGCCAGGCCTTCCTCCAGTTTATACTCTCAAGCTCAGATCTCCAGAAAAATGTTCCTCTTGGGACCAACTTTTTTTTCCTTTGAGGTACCTGTCGGATATATTTTAATCCGTGAGACTGAGTCCATCTAACATCAGTTTAGGCTGTGACATATCCGTAGCACCAGCAGTTAAGTGGTTACTGCTGAACTCTTTAAAGGGATTCAAAGACACGAACATTTCGTACGATAGTATGTTGCCGACTTTGTAACTGGAACGCAGCAGAAGTGACGCACGGGGACGCAGCAGAGCGTCATGACGTCATTGACGTCCTTCTTCTTCGTCTCCGTGGATCATGGCGGGCTTTGCGGCTCTCCGAGAGCTGAACGGGCGGCGGCTGCTCGCTGCGGTCCTCAGAGACCTGACTGACCTGAGAGAGACCTCCGAGTATGAAGAGGAGCTGCAGCGGCAGAGGAGGCTGCTGGCTGTGATCCTCACACCTGAGATAAAGCTCCACAGAGCAGGTGAGTCCGCCTTCAGCTCCATTTCCACAAGATGGCGGCGTTATGACCCTACAGCCGTGCGCCATGCGCCCCTGACGCACAGCGCAGTCAAGGGTGCCCTCACCCCGAACGGGACCTCGGCGCCCACCCTCCATGCAGAGTCAATGCAGAGCCGCGAACAGCCACGACGCACGACCAGATCTCACAAAGGTGAAATATTTGAAGCTTTCAGGTGATGTCACGCCGTGAGAGCCAATCAGCGGTGTGTGAGTGCGTGAGTGCGTCATTGACAGCCGTGACAGACTGTTTTTATTCCGGTCCACAAGTCCGTGTTGGGAACATTAGTCACCACCGAACATTTTTAGGTCTACTAGACGTCTAAATGTTCCTTAGACGTCTAGTCTAAAATTGGTCTACCAGGGGTATAGAAATGAAAGTTTTTTAGACGTCTAGACAACGTATATGTATAGACTTCTTAGACGTTTAAATCACGTACAATAGACATCTAAATTTAGACGTCTGCATTTTAGACGTTCACCTGACGGTCATGCTTATACCAAATACAAGCCCAGGTGTAGACCTAGACGTTGATTAGACGTCTATTGGAGGTCTAGTTTACATTTAGACGTCTAAAAAACTTTCATTTCTATACCACTGTTACACCATTTTCAGACTAGATGTCTATTAGACGTCTTATAGACCTAAAAAAAAGCTCAATGGTTTCTTGTCAACATTTCAATAAATTAACAAAATATCATTGATGCATTTTTTTATAAACATCTAATACATTAATGACAATTTGTCAATTTATGAAAATATTCACAAGAAACATTTACAAAACCCAAAACCAGTGAAGTTGGCACGTTGTGTAAATTGTAAATAAAAACAGAATACAATGATTTGCAAATCCTTTTCAACTTTTATTCAATTGAATACACTGCAAAGACAAGATATTTAATGTTCGAACTGCAAAACTTTATTTTCTTTTGCAAATAATCATCAACTTAGAATTTAATGGCAGCAACACATTGCAAAAAAGTTGGCACAGGGGCATTTTTACCACTGTGTTACATCGCCTTTCCTTTTAACAACACTCAGTAAACGTTTGGGAACTGAGGAGACCAATTTTTGAAGCTTTTCGGGTGGAATTCTTTCCCATTCTTGCTTGATGTACAGCTTAAGTTGTTCAACAGTCCGGGGTCTCCGTTGTTGTATTTTACGCTTCATAATGCGCCACACATTTTCAATGGGGGACAGGTCTGGACTACAGGCAGGCCAGTCTAGTACCCGCACTCTTTTACTACGAAGCCACGCTGTTGTAACACGTGCAGAATGTGGCTTGGCATTGTCTTGCTGAAATAAGCAGGGGCGTCCATGAAAAAGACGTTGCTTGGATGGCAACATATGTTGCTCCAAAACCTGTATGTACCTTTCAGCATTAATGGTGCCTTCACAGATGTGTAAGTTACCCATGCCTTGGGCACTAATACACCCCCATACCATCACAGATGCTGGCTTTTGAACTTTGCGCCTATAACAGTCCGGCTGGTTCTTTTCCTCTTTGGTCCGGAGGACACGACGACCACACTTTCCAAAAACAATTTGAAATGTGGACTCGTCAGACCACAGAGCACTTTTCCACTTTGCATCAGTCCATCTTAGATGAGCTCGGGCCAGCGAAGCCGGCGGCGTTTCTGGGTGTTGTTGATAAATGGCTTTGGCTTTGCATAGTAGAGTTTTAACTTGCACTTACAGATGTAGCGACGAACTGTAGTTACTGACAGTGGTTTTCTGAAGTGTTCCTGAGCCCATGTGGTGATATCCTTTACACAGTGATGCCGGTTTTTGATGCAGTACCGCCTGAGGGATCGAAGGTCACGGGCATTCAATGTTGGTTTTCGGCCTTGCCGCTTACGTGCAGTAATTTCTCCAGATTCTCTGAACCTTTTGATGATATTACGGACCGTAGATGATGAAATCCCTAAATTCCTTGCAATAGCTCATTGAGAAATGTTGTTCTTAAACTGTTCGACAATTTGCTCACACATTTGTTCACAAAGTGGTGACCCTCGCCCCATCCTTGTTTGTGAATGACTGACCATTTCAGGGAAGCTGCTTTTATACCCAATCATGGCACCCACCTGTTCCCAATTAGCCTGTTCACCTGTGGGATGTTCCAAATAAGTGTTTGATGAGCATTCCTCAACTTTCTGTCTTTTTTGCCACTTGTGCCAGCTTTTTTGAAACATGTTGCAGGCATCAAATTCAAAATGAGCTAATATTTGCAAAAAATAACACAGTTTACCAGTTCGAACGTTAAGTATCTTGTCTTTGCTGTGTATTCAATTGAATATAGGTTGAAAGGGATTTGCAAATCATTGTATTCTGTTTTTATTTACGATTTACACAACGTGCCAACTTCACTGGTTTTGGGTTTTGTAAATAGCCAAAAAAGTACTGTAGACCCAGATCCTCTTCAAAGACACCAAACTTTACCTGCAATGCTTACCTTGATACATGTACTCCCAGGATGTTCTGACTGTTTTGGCAAAGTTGTTTCTCTTTCTGGACCTTTTACAACACATTTTTACTCTAAAGTCATGCTTATTCATAATTTAACACTGATCTACATTTGGCAATCATCAGTCAACTGTAATTGCAATCACAGTACATTTTTCATTCAGAATAAAAACATAACAATCATGGAGTGGGCATAATTGTTTTTTAATCTTAGACCCATCAACAATAAAAAGTAAAACAGGGAACTTTTCAAAATACAAATACAAACAATTCAAAATAAACTTAACTAAAGAGTATAAAGTAATAAAGTGAAAAAAACTTTGTGATAGAAAACAATTTTCTCCTTTCTTATATTAAATACTTTTAAATAACTTTTAACTTAACTTTTATATTAACTACACCTCGCGCTGCACAAAAAATAAATTGAACACAAAAGTATAAAGTAATAAAGTGATCTTTGTGTGATAGAAACTCTCCTTTTTTATATTAACTACTTTGCGAGGCGTTGTAAAAATTATCGGGGTGATGTCTTTGCCCTCCTGTAGCCCCCCCACCACATCGAGCTGGCGTCTGCTTCAAATGCTCTCCCATCGCTGCTCGGACCTGTTCCTCCGTCGCCTGTGGGAAGGCAATGCGAACAGACTCTGCAAACAAGCAAAAAAAACAAAACAGACTTTACAGTCGTAACTGTAGAAATTAGCTAGTATGTCCAGAAGGATTCTTCATGTTTTTATTGCTTCATGCTATAAATGTGTCAGTTATATGACATAGAATAACTAATAACTTGCAGAGATATATTCTTTTACCGGGAACAACAGAAAAGAAGGCCGTTTTCCTGAGAGCCCTCTTTCCCTGACGTCCTCCACCCATGAGGTTATATTGTCTCTGCACTGCATTGCTGAAAACTCTGAAAAGGATAGCAAACATACAGAAATATCTTATACTGCTTACTCAAGAAATCACCTATCCTAGCTCATTTTCTTCTCCAATCTTTCAAATAATTAGAGGCCATATTCAATTTGGCTGGAGAGAAAACACAAGGAAAAAAGATCAGTATTGAACGCTAATTTGAAATATTTTTCTGAAGATCACGAGCAATGTGGCATAACTTATTCGATTTTCTTAATGTACCACTGAAAAATTGTTTATAGTAAATTTACCTCCATTGATTCCAGATGGGGACTTAAATCATCCAGAATCAATGGGGGTATATTTAGACAATCATTTGATTGTCTTAAGAACGTGAAAAAAAAGCAAAAACAAAACAATATTATTGAACCCAAGCCTCCATGGCATGAGTAATCAATAGAAAAAGTCATTTGGGGGGTGAACTACTCCTTTAAACAAAATATACAGTCTAGAAGGGAGTAAGTGAAGAGATATTAAATGAAGCAGCAAGCAGGAAGGTGCGATGGTGCTGCAGCGGAGGAAAAAGAATAAGGATGAATATTATAATTTGATTGACCAACCCAGCACATATGTACTGTGTGGCTTATCAATAGCTTCTGTAGTTTAAGGATCAGGTATTGCAAAAACATACTTTCTTATCATGGGCTAGGGCTGAGCAGAGCTGAGGGAGTGTGACATCAAGTTACATCTTAGAGCTTAAAAGGGTATTTTCAAAATGTGTGCCTGCATTTTCATTTTATTTTTGCTGGCAATGCAATTATGTAATAATATTGCTTTTTGTATTCTTTAATGCTGAAATCTATTAGAGAACTTTGAGAAGATAGTCATTATTTTAATTTAAGTAGATAACCTTAGCATCTGATGTATTCCTTATGCTATCATAGCCCAATGTCATTGTAAGAATACTTAAGATGTATTAAACAATTTACACAATGGTAAACATTTACTCCCCAAAATGTTTAGTAGCTCCAATACCTGATCTGAAAGCAATCATGTGCCACATACATTCAGCTGTATTTTAATTGGGCCATAAGTGCTTAATTCACTTTTTATTTTATTGATATTCATGTAGTTTGGCCTAATCACATGGAATTGGGCCCCATTACCTCAAAATGAATTCCCATTGATAATAATTAATCTTCCATTCTGGGCCACGACAAAAGGAAAAAGATCTGCAAGTAATAATGTGCCATAAACACTCAAAGAATCAATATCACAATATAAAATAATCTCTTACAAGTAAAGGTTTGTATTCAAAATGTTACTTGAGTAAAAGTAATAAAGTATTGGCAAAAATATATACTTCATTTTCGAAATGAAATAGTAAAATGTTTGGAAAACAGCCTAACTAAAAGCTTTTAACCTTGGCTCCAACAGAGAGAGCAGGTCCTTCATTACTTTCTTGACGACACCTTTGGAAGAAAAACTGAATGCCAAGTTAGCACTGACGATGCTGTTGGGCCCACGCTGGCTAAGCTAACAACACACCAGCCCTCATGCTAGCAACCAACACACTAGGCCTACATGCAAGCAGATGCTAAACTGATACATGACGGTGAAAGGACCAAACACTGCAAAACTAAACATTTTTGTATCATACGTCCTTCAGCACCCACCTCTTTTTCGCAGAGAGTGACAATTCTTGTAAGAAGCAGGACCCGGACTTCAGATGAACCGAAAGGTTTTTTGGACTGAGCAGTTGCTGCCTCCCACAGCTGTAGCTGGGCACTGCACATAGAAAGAGCTGGCTATTCCATCAGATTATTATTTGGTTTTTTTTTTTGTTTTTTTTGTTAACAATTTTTTATTGGTATTTTAGAACAGAAATACACAATAAGCACAAGGAATAAACCCCCCCCAACCCCCCAGCGGCATTTCATAACATGTTATGGCCTGTTTACATCGGAAACAAAATAAACATAAGGGTGCAATGACATGAATTAATGATGTATATCATGAAGGAACACAGGAAGACAGAATGAAAATAAGGGAAGAGAAACCAGAACAATTATACATTGTTATTAACCAAGGTTTTGGATGTCTGAGGTCTGTAACTAAAAGTCTGTGCAAAGGTGCCTTACTTTGTCAATGAAGGACCTCCAAGCGTAGATGGTGGATTGTTTGGCGTTATGCATTCTTGCCACTGATAGCTCCAAATGTAATATATCCAATAAAGATCTCAACCACTGACTAACGGAAAGAGAGTGGGGAGGTTGCCAACGAAGCGCCAACATTTTTTTTGCTGCTGTCAGGCAGACAAATAGTTGAAGCTTTTGATAAGAGGAGAGAGTTAAAGAGGAGGTGTCATTCAGAAGTAGCAACTTTGGGTTGTATGGTACCCTAAAGTTAAGTAAATCAGATAAGGTTGCACAAATCATTCTCCAGAAATAAACAACCCCCTGACAATCCCAGTACATATGCATAAAAGAACCTATCTCGCCCGAAGGGCAGAGCTCACAATTAGGAGAGGGTGTCAATTTCATCAAATAGAGCTTTCTGGGAGTCAGATACAACCTGTGCAAAAATTTAAAATGTATCAATTTGTGGTTAGGATTTTTGGAGGTGAGATCTCAATTATCCCAGACTGTGGCCCAACAGATATCCTCAGAGGAGCCCAGATCCCTTCTCCAAGCTTCCTGGACTGACAGAGGTTCGCTCCTGGTGTTTAAGAGAACATATAACTTTGACACTAAGCCCCTAGTACGACCTTTTGTGTCCAGTAGCGAATGAAGAGAGTGGGTTTTTAGGGCTACACCCCATGGGACACCGTATGTGCGCATTGCTAATCTGAGCCGGAGGTAAAAGAAAAATGAACTTCTAGCAAGATTATGCTCTGAGACCAAGTCATCAAATGCCCTCATTCCCAAATTGTTCCAAATATCCGAAAGAGTGTGAATGCCTTTTGTTGACCACTGTGAAAATTGGAAAGGAACTCCACCAGTAATAAGATTGAAGTTATTAAATATTGGGCTATTCTTGTGCTATTTCAGCAATGTCTGAGTAAGACCCTCTACTAGTCGTCAAGTGGATAATAGAAAAGATATGATTGGACCCAGCTGACGTTTAGCGAGCTTAGGGGGTAAAGCTGAATAAACAAGATCCTGCAACCGGTGGGGATGTGCGAGGTTTTCCTCTATTGGTCTCCAAGAAACTTGAGCATCAGCATCAAGCCAAGTTGACAAAGGACGTAACACATAGGACCAGAAGTACCATTTAAAATTTGGAATAGCCAAGCCACCATCACCCTTGTTTCTTTGCAGTGTGGTTAATTTCGTACGTGATCTTTTACCACCCCACACAAACTTGGAAATTACTTTATTTAATTTGTCCCAGTAGCCATTTGGAGGGGGGAGAGGTATCATGCTGGAGAAAAAGTTTACCCTGGGAAGAATGTCCATTTTAATTATGGAGACACTATTTGTTTTTTTCCATAAGATTAAAATAAATATATCTAAACATAAAACATGGCCTAATTATAGACGTTGAAATGCGGAATATTAGACGTCTACATCTAAACTATACCTTATAATGATTATGGCTATTAAAATGCTTTTAGTCCAGTATTTAGAGATCAGTTCTGCAATGTGCAGTAATTATTTTAAATAAACAACTATTGAATAATGGATTAAATTCAATTGTCTAGATTATATCTAGATGTTGAAATGCAGTAGAGATTTAGACGTCTAAATCTTGGCTATATCTATACTATACTGTATATCGCTCAACGACTATCATAATTATTTTAGTTCAGTATTTGGGGATCAGTTATGCACCTTGCAGTTGTTTTTTAATAAATAGTTATAGAATAATGGATTATAGTGCAATGTCTAAATTCCGTCTAAAAATAGACGGAATCTAGACGGTTGAAATTAGGTCTAAAAAATAACTAATATCCGTCTATTGCTCAGTGGGCAGTGAGTACATTAGTTCCACCTTGACGGACCGCAGAGAACTCACAGAAGATGCTGCAGGGCCGTCAGCTGCAGTGTTTTGTGGTTGGCAGGTGAGTGAAAAGGATACAGGTGGAGTGATGTCAGCTAATACGTCCTATTATACGATATGATATGATCACGGGGTGTAACTCGAGTGGGCGTTACGTCACTGAGCAACGGCCACGCCGACAAAATGAGCTATGAACAGGCGACAGGACTTGGGTTTGCAACGCGATCTTGGGCGCAAAGTCGCAAAGTGCGTGAACGCACCTTCACGCTGCGCTCCAGTTACATCAGAACTAGGAGGAGGGACGTGGGAATGACAGCATCTCTGAGATTTCAGCGTTCCAGTTACTTAAAAAACTCACTGATCTACCAGGCTAATGTTAGCCGTTGTTAGCACGCCCTGCGTTGTAGTTCACAAATGCCACATGAAGAATGTAAATAACACTATAGCAGCACTTCCATGAATATAAATCTTACAATACTATGTATAAGGCTGACTTAGTGCGAGAAACACGAGTCAGAAGTGCTAATAAACGGATTATTACAGGAGCTTAATAACTGTTTACACTGGGGGCAGCCATCTTTGACTGTCACCTCGGGGGTGGGGCGGCTCCCCGAGTTTCCGACCTGTTTAGTCCTTAAGTATTATCTGGGGTAACATTTTTTCAAGTCTCTGTTAAATTATGGCCGTAAATCATTTATAATCAATATTTAGAACACTCATCTTGTTCATCTGATCCTTCCCCTCTTTAGGACTGAAATGATTGTGTCTCCTCGTGAAGGTGGGGTTATATTTTTTCCAGTCCACAGTTTAAAAAAAAAAAAAAAAATATATATATATATGTATATATATATATATATATATATTTATATATGTGTGTACAGTTGAAACGACATAAAAAGGCACATAAACTTTTTTTTCGCACAGTCTAACATTAAATCAGATTGAACTTTTCCTGTTTTTGGTCAATTAGGATTATTAAAATTATTTCTGTTTGCTAAATGCCAAAATAATGAGAGAGATAATTTTTTTGGATATGCTTCCAGAAGCTTCCCACAATATTTTGCAGGGATTTTGGCCCATTCCTCCTGGCAGAGCTGGTGTAACTGAGCCAAGTTTGTAGGCCGCCTTGCTCGCACATGCCTTTTCAGCTCTGCCCATACATGTTCAATGGGATTGAGATCAGGGCTTTGTGATGGCCACTCCAAAACATCGACTTTGTTATCCTTCAGCCACTTTGTAGCTAGTTTGGCAGGATGCTTAGGATCATTGTCCATTTGGAAAACCCATTTGTGCCCAAGCTTTAACTTCCTGGGTGATGTATTGAGATGTTGCTTCAGTATTTCCACATAATGTTCTTTCCTCATGATGCCATCTATTTTGTGAAGTGCACCAGTCCCTCCTGCAGCAGAACAAACCCACAGCATGATGCTGCCACCCCCATGTCTCACAGTTGGGATGATGTTCTCCAAATGTAACGATGGTCATTATGGCCAAAAAGTTCAATTTTAGTTTCATCAGACCACACAACATGTCTCCAAAAATTCAGGTCTTTGTCCCTGTGTGCATCTGCAAACTGTAATCTGGCTTTTTTCTGTTTCTTTTGGAGTAACGTCTTCTTCCTGGGAGAGTGTTCCTTCAGCCCATGTCAGTACAGGACTCGTTTGACTGTTGATAGTGACACACTCTGACCAGCTTCAGCCAGCATCTTCACAGGGTCTTTAGCTTTTGTTCTTAGGTTGATATGCGCTTTTCGGACCAAAGCACGTTCATCTCTGGGACACAGAACCCGTCGCCTTCCTGAGCGGTATGATGGCTGGACATTCCCATGGTGTTTATACTTGCGTATAATTGTTTGAACAGATGAACGTGGCACCTTCAGGCATCTGGAAATTGCACCCAAGGATGAACCAGACTTGTGCAAGTCCACAGTTCTCTTCCTGATATCTTGGCTGATTTCTTTTGATTTTCCCATGATGTTCCACACAGAAGCAGTGTGTTTCAGGTGTGCCTTAAAATACATCCACAGGTGTTGTCAATAAACCTATCAGAGGCTTCCAAGGACATGACATCATCATCTGGTCTTCCCAATTGTTTAAAGGCATAGTAATCTTAGTGTATGTAAACTTCTTACTTTGAAGAAAGTAATAAAAGTTGTCTAAAAAATCATTTTCTCATTATTCTGGCATTTAGCAAAAACCAATAATTTTGGTAATCCTAATTGACCAAAAACAGGAAAAGTTTAATCTGATTAATTGTTGGACTGTGAGAAAAAAAAAAGTTTATGTGCTTTTTTTATGTAGTAGTAAATTACTGAAAAAGGTCAAGAAAATGCCATTTTGCCTAGAGAAGCCAACAAACAGAAGGCAAGATTTCTTTTAGTAAATGTTTGACAGAGTTTGATGAAACAAATGTTTGTGTAAATGTATTTTTTTAATAAAAAATTAATTTATGTGATTTTTTTTTAACAAAATGATATCTTGTTAACAAATGATCAGTAACAGTTAAAGATATAATCTAAACTAAAATACAGCAAGTTCACTGTAATTTAAAATGCATTAAAATTGTGTAGAATAAAATATGGTGATGATACTATAAATAAAAAAACAGTAAGGATACTGTTTTTGATAAGACAGCAATGATGCTGTCAATTGAAAGACAGTAATGATACCTCAAATAATAATACAGTAGTCAAAGTGTTATAGAAAACACAGTACTAATGCTGTAAATTAAAATAGAGTAATACTACTGTAAAGACATTTACAGTAACTTACTGGCATCTTGTTGCCATTAAGTTACTGTAACATTTACGACAACCTTTTTCCAGTTTTGGAACAACAGGAGGAGGTCAGAATGCAGCTCCATCCAGTCAGCCGTGTTTTCCAGATGGTGAAACACTCAGACACTTTGAGTTTGGTTTTGAGGAGTGTGTAGTTCCACTCATGTTTATGTATTTCAAAATTTTCCTGCAGATGTCCAGCAGCTGTCAGTGATTAAAGAACAGCCTGTCCATGTGAAGAGTGAGGATGAAGATGAAGAGAAACCTCAGCCTTCACAGCTTCATCAGATGGAGAAGAGAGCTGATGGAGAGAAGTGTGGAGGAAATGTTGAGGAGGGGAACCCTGCTCCAGGGAGACACTTAAAACCAGAGACTGAAGACTCCTCTGAAGCTGAGACTGAAGGCAGAGATGATTGGAGGGAGAACAGAGAACGTCAGCCAGGTTCAAACCATTTGAAAAGAAATCAAGTTAGGAGACAAAAGCCTGAAGGGAAACCCTTCACCTGTGATGAGTGTGGTAAAACATTTACACAGAAACATTCTCTGGACAGTCACAAGCTGATTCATACTGGGGAGAAACCCTTCAGCTGCTTTGTGTGTGGTAAAAGATTTAGATTGAAACACAGTCTTTCCAATCACAAGCTGATTCACACTGGAGAGAAACCCTTCAGCTGTGCTAAGTGTGGTAAAACATTTAGATCGAAAGCTGAGCTAAACAGACACAAAAAGGTTCACACTGGAGAGCAACCCTTTACCTGTGATGAGTGTGGTAAAACATATACACAGAGAAGCTCTCTGAACCATCACAAAATGGTTCACACTGGAGAGAAACCCTTCAGCTGCTCTGAGTGTGGTAAAACATTTAGAGAGAAATCCCAACTTGCCTCTCATGAAAGGGTTCACACTGGAGAGAAACCCTTCAGCTGTGATGAGTGTGGCAAAAAGTACAGAATTAAAGATTATTTAAACAAACACAAAAGGGTTCATACTGGAGAGAAACCCTTCACCTGCTCTAAGTGTGGTAAAACATTCAGACAGAAAAGTACTCTAAATCGTCATAAGATGGTTCACTCTGAAGAGAAACCATTCAGCTGTGTCGAGTGTGGTAAAACGTTTAGACTGAAACGCTTTCTGAATACTCATTTGTTAATTCATACTGGGGAGAAGCCCTTCAGCTGTGCCGAGTGTGGTAAAACATTTAGACAGAAAAGCTCTCTGAACGATCACTTGTTAGTTCATAATGAGGAGAAACCATTCAGCTGTGATGAGTGTGGTAAAACATTTAAAGAGAAACGCTCTCTGAATATTCACTTGTTAGTTCATGCTGAAGAGAAACCATTCAGCTGTGACGAGTGTGGGAAGACATTTATACGTAAAGTTATGCTGAACAAACACATGTTGGTTCACACTGGAGAAAAACCTTTCAGTTGCTCTGAGTGTGGTAAAACATTTAGGGAGGAAAGTATTCTAAACAGACACAAAAAGGTTCACACTGGAGTGAAACCCTTCAGCTGTGATGAGTGTGGTAAAACATTTATATACGAAAGTAATCTAAACGTTCACAAAATGATTCACACTGAAGTGAAACCCTTCAGCTGCTCTGAGTGTGGTAAAACATTTAGACATGAAAATAATCTAAATATTCACAAACTGATTCACACTGAAGAGAAACCTTTCAGCTGCTCTGAGTGTGGTAAAACATTTAGACAGAAATATACTTTAAACTTTCACAGAATGATTCACACTGGAGAGAAACCCTTCAGCTGTGATGTGTGTGGTAAAACATGTAGGGCCAAACGTGATCTAAACAGACACAAAATGCTTCATACTGGAGAGAAACCCTTCAGCTGCTCGGAGTGTGGAAAAACTTTTCGACATAAAACGTCTCTGGAGAGTCACAAGTTGACTCATGTCAGAGAGAAACCCTTTCACTGATGACGTGGTTTCCAAACACTCAGTTCTTTGTCTTCTTAACCTTTATTGACACACAGCACACTTTTCAGGTCCAAAATATCCAACAATGTCTCCCCTCTCAGTGGTTTTGGTTGTACTGAGTGATCTAGACCTGTTTGGATGAACAGGAGCGGAGATAGCTCTTCATCTTGACAGAGTTTAGTCCAGGATCTCACTTTTCAATTATTGTTTATCTGCAGTTGTTTGTATTACCACTGAGCAGCACTGGGTAGCTCCTCCAAACATACACCCTGAAAATGTCTTCAGTTGTTGAGTTTGTTTTGTTTTCTACGTGTTGTTCCTCTGACCTGTTCCTATTATATTCATTTGTGTTTAGTTTCAGATATGTTTGACCTCGTATGTGACCTTTTGAGACCTTAAACTTAAGGTGAACGTGTTGTGGTTTTATCTCTTGTTAAGTGGAAATGTGCAGACAGCTTGTCCTGCTGACCTTTTAAAAACATGTGTTGTAGTTTTTCTAAGTATTAAAGGTTATTTACCAAAGCGTGGACAGACTCTAACAGGTCTTGTGGAGGTTTCAGGTGGGGCAGAGGCACCATCTTTAACTTTTGAACCCGATTAGTGTAAAAAAGGCACAGCAAATCCAGCCTGAGAGGCTTCTTGTAACTTTTAAGAATGCCTCACGTCACTTTGACGTCTAGCAAAGGCCATTTAGGTCTGAGCCTCTCCTGAACCTTTGAAAGATCTGTGAGCCTCACAGAGATATGATTATGATGGCTTTTTACTTTTTAGAACCTTGTTCTTGTTTTTTCTTTGATTTTTATTGCCACTTTGACATGGTTTGAAATTCAATGTAAATAACCAAAGTTTGTTACATTTTTGACTTCGTCAATAAATTCTTTAAACTTTTGGAGAGAGTTTGGAGTGAATTTTTTAACTTTTAGATTTTACAGTTATTTAGTGAATTTTTCCCTACAGGACCCTCACTCCTGCTGTGGAAATGTACTATTTCTTGAGTGTTTGATAAATTTAGATATCTTTTAGATAACCTGCTACACATACGGTCTTTTTTCACCTATCAGGTTCAGCCTCAGGTTCACACATCACCCATTGCTGCAGATGTTGAAGGATAAGTCACGTCGCCTGTCCATAAATACCTTATGTCACCATTGCTGTTGCTCTGTGACGTCAAGTCTGCTCGAGTTTCACCGCGATCATATCATATCATATAATAGGATGTATTAGCTGACATTATTCCAACTGTATCGTTTTCACTCTCCTACCAACCACAAAACACTGCAGCTGACGGCCCTGCAGCATCGTCGGTCTAGGCGGAACTAATGTCCTCACTAACTAATGTTCCCACAGGGACACGGATTGTCACTCTGTGAGCCGGAATAAAAACTGTCTGTCACAGGTACTGTCACACACCCACACAACGCTGATTGGCTGCTGCCGCACAGCCACACACGACATCGCCTGAAGAGTTAACTTTGGTGACGGAGTGACGAGCGACACGGTCGCCCAGAGCGCGTCTGTCACATCGCGGGAGGGTTAGCCCCGCCCCATCGCGGCTGTACATTGACTTTACGTGGAGAGTAGTCGCCCAGGTCGCGTTTGGTGTGTAGGCGGCTCGAGGGAAATCCTTGTCTGTCCAGCCCCGGTGAGCCAGTGTGAATCAGTTTCTGTTCTTCGGTGACAGGAGCGGCACCTGGTGTGGTCTCCAGCTCTTCTGCACACATTTGTTAAACAGGCAGCTCTCTGACTTCCTGTCGCCTCCGTCATCTCCATCTGCTCTGATCAGTCTCCTCTGACATCAATGAGCCATTGTCTGGATATTTTCTCTTCTTTGGACCATTCTCTGTAATCCTTAGAGATGGATGTGCGTGAAAATACAGTTTCTTTTCCATTCTGATGCTCTGAGCTCCAGCAGGTCGTGTTGATCATGTACCTAATTAAAACAATATCATAACTTTTATGACTTTTGTGCATTATTATTTTATGTGTAGTCAAATACTCGCACACTCAGACTTGTATGGTAGAAATGACCAAAAATGATCATTTTAAGGCAAAAGCCCACACTGACACCCTGATATAATGAAATGCATGCATTATGCTTTAATGGAAGGGAGATCAAATATGAATGGGTTTCAATGGAACATTTCTTGCCCTGAAGACTCTGAATGTAACACTTGTTTGTACTCAGTGTGTTTTATAGCTACTTTCTGCAGGAGCTGAGCTAGAAATAACAACATTAAATGAAAAAATACAATCTTGACTAAATATACTCCTTATTAATGAACGCAGTCAAAATGATTAAAGAATGAAAAACGAAGAGCGTGTAAATGTCCACAAAGGCCCCTGAGGCTGGAGGGACTTATGACGCTGTTTGTTTACACACGCACCTGCGTCATGACGTCACTGGGTGGCGGCAGAAGCCGACGTTTTGAATCCTGTCAGCGGCGGTCGGTGGCCCGGCTCTGTATCTGATCACGGAGCGTGTTTTCGGGGTGTGTTTTCAGAGGCAGCCCCGATAAGACCCTCGGAGCAGCCGGACGGTCCCGCTCCGTCTGTCGGCGTCGCCATGGTGAGTCTCCGCGGCAGAGGCAGAGGGTCCCGGGCGGGGAGGAGGAGCGCGGCCGGCCGGCAGGACGGGTCCGAGCTGTCCAGCGTGAGTCCGGGGTCTCTCTGGGGTCTCTGGGGTTTTCTGGGGGTCTGGACCATGAACGGGGTCACGGTGTCAGGGGCAAAATTACTGATCAATAAAAATAGGTCAAGAAAATAGGAAACGCAGATTTTAGGTAAAATCCTTTTTTAAATTTAATAGACATTTTTAAACTAAAAATTACACACTTACTCACCAGACTGTATTCACGACTGAGCTTTTATAAAAATAACTAGACCTGCCAAGTTAAGTGGAACTGTTGAACTGTCAGTACGACTACTTTAGTATTAAAATTACTTTATTAACAATCAAAATCAGATTTTTCTGGTTACATTTTTGATTTTCCATGTCCAGTACATGTTGAGTAAAGCTCTGTCGTATTGTTCCCCTAAAGCAAAACTGCAAAAAGATTAAGCCAAACAAATGATTAAAATAGAAATGCTCATAGTGCACAGTCCTCCCCAATCATTCCTGGATCCAAATCCTTTAATCACTCCTTTCTTAAAAATGTCATGAAAATCCATTAAAGGCTTAAAGTTTCTAACAAAAATGTGGAAAACTGCCCTGTCTCTCAGCAATAACAGATAAATTCCTGGATCCACACTAAAATTAAATCACGTCCTTCATGTTCCAAGACCAACATTCACTGGACAAAAACCTTCTCTAAAATCTGCTCCTAACTTTCTGAGTTATCCTGATCACAAACAGCAGCATCTTTTTCACCAGTTACATGAAATGTTAAATTATACGCAGATTCATCACAAACAGAAAAAAGTCATAAAACACAAAATATTAGGGATGCACAATATTATCAGTTTTATATCAGTACTGGACAACATAGCCTACAAAGTTAAATATGGTGATTTTCAAATATGCAATTTATAATTACCATGAGGTGAAATCAGAATCTGAAATACTTTAGTAATGCTGAAGGGGAAATTCGGTTGTTTTAAGTTGCTCTTATATTCAGTATAGCAGCAGGAATATCAGAATCATCTTTATTGACCAAGTATGTTCACAACACGCAGCTGTTTGTGATTCTCACTGCATTGAAGGTAAAGATGTAGATAAAATAAAATAAAATAAAATAAATAGTGGTGAAAATATACACTTATGAAACAATGAAGATCAGATAAAAAAACATGCTTTTATGTACACATTTGGTACAAAAAATACAGTGCAAGTAAAACAGTGTACAGTCTGTTGAATTTACATTTATGTACATTAAGCACTGTATCATTAAGATAAGATATAGACATTAAAATAGATAAGAGTATAAAAAATATGCAAACATTACACTATGCAGTATTTTTTTACGACATATTAACTTCCTTAATGAAGTAAAAATAGAGAAATAAAATAAAGTAATAAAAAATTCAATTGAAAAAAATAGTATAAAAATATTTAACAATATTTCTTTAAGGTCAAACATGTCAGAAAACATTAGACTGAATGTATTGCAGCGGTGGTGCACTTGCCTTTGTATCACACAGACAATCATGAACATTTTTAGGGGTGCACGGTTTTGGATTTTTGCAGATACACTGATATTTCACATCAAGAGCAGAGTCTTCACCTTATGAAAACTGACTTGTTGCTTTCAGCGTGTGAGTCTATTTATGTTGAGGAACAGACGTACAACAAGAAAAACAACATTAAAAGAGATGTAACTCTTGTTTTTTCACATGTACCCTGATGATGGGGTGAAGCATCATGGTACATTTGTGTGTTTTACTGATATTACTGCAGATGTATGGTTGATATGCATGGCTGATAAATCATCTGCAAGTATCAGGAAAAATTCATTATCTGATATGGATATCCTAACAATAAGATCTTGCATCCCTATTAATTAAATTTGTTTGGTTCAGAAATTGCAAAAAAAAAAAAAAGACAAAGACAAAGACAAAATAAAGATAAAATAAAAGTATAGTATAAAACAGGACAATAATTGATTAAAGTGACCCTCTTTTCAAGCTTGTTTTAGTTCAAGAAAATAAGGGACAAAAATGAAGCTTATATCCTACCAAATAATTAAACTATATTAAAGATTTTATTGGGCCTGGCTGATGTGGCCTAAAAATAAAATCCCTGATTTTTTTCCCACCAAACTTGATTTAAGATTTTAAAACAAAATTTTTCTCTCTCAAAGAATAAAACCTCGAAGTGGTTCAGAACTTATATAAAGCAAGTTTTAGCTCAAAGTTATCAAAATATATTCCAGTGAATTTCAATTTTTATCAAGAAAAATGATTAAAAATGCAGTTGTTAAAATGCACGAAAGTGAATTTTGTTATCAGATGTTCATTATGTAGTTTGGAGGTGGGCAGGCGTGTCTGAGGGGGAAGTGACGTATGCCGTAAAGCAGTCAAAGCAGTAAAAATTTGTAGTTTTCAGTGTTGAAGTGTTCCCACCATCCACACCGAAGTTACGTAGTGCCAGTGAAGGTGATGCAGACGCCCTCAGACCAGGACAGAGGGGTCATTCAACCTGCTGTAAAACGACGTCCCATCACAATGACTCTAGAAATATCATAGGGTGGAAAAACTACGTAGTGTTGGTTTCAGTAAAAATGTCCAGATTTTTAATTTTTGAAATCTTGTCAAATATGATTTGAATCAATTAAATGAAACAACATATCGCCCGGCCCTATTGTTGACTGTTTGTGTTCAGGAGTTTACCTCCGAGGATGACGAGCAGAGCGATGTGGATTCAGAGTCTCAGGAGGAGGAAGAGCAGAAAACAGAGAGAGTCATCATCAGGTGGGTTTTTAATGGACAACGGAGGCCACTGTCAATTTTACGAGTCGCTTTGTTTATTTGTTCTTGTTTTGTGTTTACAGAAAATCTCTGCGGCTCCTCAGCAGCACAGGTAAGGCCGGGCACGAACACCTGAAATATCAGGAGGTGCTGTTTCGACTCAGTTATTCATGGAGTTGTGTCTTAATCCCATTATCTTTTGAGTGGATCTTTTTTGCACCAGATTTTGGATCAAGGTAAGTCTTAGGGATTCAGCCGACGGAGCTAGAATACATCGGCTAAAGCTGTAGCGGTGTGTTGCATCAGCTCAGTGACTGTTCTATCTCGGCCGCCCCAGACCTTTTCGGACCTTGGACCAGTTTTATGTTTGACAGCCGTGGATCAGCAGGTCACAACCACGAGGGAGCCACAGGCTTGTTTCTAAACCAAAACAAAGAGACAATCATGAGGACTCACTCTGTTTCATCAGCCAGTGACTTTTAGGAACATAGTCAGCTGTTTAATCCATCAAGCTGATCTGATGTTTGTATTGATTACTGATGGGTAGGGGTGTGCGATATGATGATATTAGATCTTAAGGAACTAGAATGTATCGACAGATAAAGCAGATAGATCAGGGACGGGCAACTTTGGTGACCACAAGGGCCACATTAATGCTGTTTTCCCCTTCAGAGTGTTTCAAACTGAAGCAACATACTAATTTTAATATACCAACAGGATTTCTGAAGGACATTAACAGCATTAATAGTAGGATGTTTGGAAAGTGGCAGGCAGGCTGGACCAGGTGGAGGAAGAAAAAGGAACTTGGAAATGCAAATTCCAGCAAAAACGGCTAAAAACATAGAATTTAGAGAGTGGATGTGGCCCGTTGGTGGTCAAGATGGAGAAGTATTTTGCAGTGCTTGTTAAAAAAAAAAAAAAAAAAAAAAGTTTGGTTCAGTGGGTGTCAGCACCGTAAAATCTCACGTGCAGTCTGATGTTCTTGAGTTCACAGTCATGACATTAAAATTTTACTGTATGGCATTAAGAAGCATTAAATTGGACTGGCGGATTTCTGCAGAAACTCTGAACAAAATATTGTTTTTGACGGTCAAAAACCCATATCGTTTATTTTTCATGATTTTAATATATATCAGAAATGAGTGCTCTTGGCCACCTGTCACCACAGTAAGCATTTCTTTTTATTTCTAATTTAAAAGCGAACTAATACAAACATAACAATGGCCAATTACAACATATTTATATGATTTCTAGTTATTTATTTAAAATCACAGCTTTTTTTTTACTTTTACACAGATAGACTGTCACCATGAACGTTAGATTAGATTAGATAGAACTTTATTAATCCCTTTGCCAAGCTCCCTCAGGGAAATTTGGAATCCAATAGCACTTTATAAAAAAAAAGTAGATAAAAAGATACATAAACCAGATAGATATAAATAAAATCTAAAATAAATATGAATAAAAATAAAAAATAAAAATATGGCTACTGGCTGGATTCTGATCCTTCCTGTCCTGATCTTCCTGTGACAGGTCAGTTTAGTTCAGTCAAGTCAGGTCAAAGTTTATTTGTAGAGCACGTTTAAAAAACAACCTCGGTTGACCAAAGTGCTGTACAGGGGTTCAATATAATCAAGCATACACTTAATAGTAATTTCAGTCAGTAGCAGTTTTGTGCTCCTGACACAGAGCATTCTATTATGAGTTTGGGAATATCAGTATTTCAGATATCAACAAAAATCAACATTGTGCATCCCTAGTATGAACTCATCCTGGTCATACATCATGTCTGAACGTGTGCTTGTCTTCAGGCAGGCCGAGGAGAAGCACCCGGACGACCAAACCAGCTGACAGATACAAGGCCTCCGAAATGTTCGATGGCATCAGCACCAGGTAAGACGGCACTCTGAGCCACCAACATCATTTTCATTTGGCCGAGAACACGTCTGAAGGAAAACAGAGAACACGTTTGGTCGGAGTCGTGAGGGTCTAATGAAACTAAAATCACATGTTTGAATGAAGCTTAACAAGGACAGGAAGCTTAAAGACAAACTGCTGAATCAAGACCACGATGGTCATCGTCTGAACACAGACTGAACAGATCAGCTGATGAGGACAAATCCTCCTGCAGAGGCCGGGAAACAGGGAGATACGTTTGATATTCAACTGGTGACTGTGTAGATTAGTGACTTGGAGGTGATGTGTGAATTAGCTTGGTTTCTTTGGCTGTTTTTTTCTCACATATAAACTAGAAAAGCTCTCAGAGAGCACAGACCCCCTCCAAGCAGCTCAGTTCAACAGCTTTTCCACAACCCCTGTAAGAGGTACAATCCTGGATCACCAGATCCAGACCAGAGCCAGGATCCAGACCAAACTCAGCACATACATGGAGGTTGTCATCCTGTATGAACACAACAGGTCTGGATCAGATCCAGATGAAATTTACCTTGATGACAGAGACATGGACCCCACATTATCCTGTAAAGCTGGTATTGAATCTGTTATAAAATAGCAGGGATATATTTTTTTAAATTGTTAACTTATGGGATTTTTAGAAATTTGGGGAATTTTTTGCATCCAGACAAATATAAGTATCACCACCAAAATCTAATCATTTCTAAGTTGGGCCATTAACAACATCTCCTGAAAATTTCAGCAAAATCTGTCCAGTAGTTTTTATGTAATCTTGCAAACAAACAAACAAACAAACAGACAGAAAAACAAACATACGCCAGCAAAAACATGACCTCCTTGGCCGAGGTAACTAATGATCTTTGATACACTGATTAATAAGTGAAGCACTGTAGGGGTCACACTCTGATTTGACTACCACATCTATCCGCACAGTTGGCAGCCAGTCATCAGTTAACACGGTAACTCATTACACCGATACACCGAGACCTAGTTCAGACGGTGCACGGAGGAAAGTATCGTAGAAACAGAGCTCAGACGATCTGATGGTGAGGTCTGACCTTCTCATCTCCTGTCAGCAAGTATGTTGATTAAGGGTGTTTTTTTTACTTCTACTCTAAGAGTTAATGCCATGTATGCAGTTTACTTCTAACACAACAGGTAGTTACATGCAGTCTGAGGTCTTTTGCGCCCTCTACTGGTGTCCTCTAAAAACCCACGTCTCATATATATCAACAAAAACCCTCATGAAGCTAACAAGCGCGAACCAATGCACAAACTGCAGGTATTTCTCTGGCTTTAAGAGCTTTAAACCAAGAGAAACCATCAAATAAAACTTACAATCAGTATAATTATACTCCTGCTTAACGGAATCAAGACAAGATTTCATGGGAGAGGGAAAATGTGTCTGTTAAAGAAATCAGTTGTTTTGAGTTTTCTTTTGTTCAAACTAAACCAAGAAGAGAACAGACGCTGGACTTTTGTCTTCAGGGGCTCCAAAAATCGAGTATGAGGTCTCTCATGAATTAAGTTAAATCAAGACTTATGTGGACGTGGTAATGATGTTTTTGTGATTATTTATTATGTTTTTTCAGCCATGTGACCCGGTCGGTCCTGAACACCATGGACTCCACGAAGAAGAGGCGGCTTGGTAACAGCAGCGAAGGAGTGAGTTGAACATTTAGACTGAGACTCACGGTGGAGGTTTCTGTTTTAATGAGGCTTCCTTATGGCTGCAATAATTTAACGCTGTATGTATTTTCAGGTTTCTCTTAAATTTACAGTAAAGAATTGTTAAAAAAAAAAAAAAAAGGCCAATAACAGCTGATCAGGACCTTTTTTCTGAGTACATTTGGACATTACGACTGGAGGTTGTCTTTGGGTTCCTGGGCAGAGAAAAACGAGAAACGCTGGACTAGATAATTAACAGATGCTTATTAATTAGTATGGCATGTATTAATTTAGATCAGAGCCCCCATTTAACACTCCAACAGGATGCATCACCCTGATTTTATTGACCTCAGTTACAAATTTGAGATTTAATCTAAAGCGAGCTCTCTGTCATCCTGTGTTTTGACATCTTTTAGATGCTTTTTAATTGTTTTATGATCATATTCACTGAAGGGTTTTAGATTGATCTTGTGTGCTCTTAATCTTTGTGCTTTCTTGTCCCATTCAGCCATTTTAGTTTGTTTTAGGCCTTATTTTGGCTCTCATTGCTGTTTTTCTGTCGTATTTGTCTCTTCGTGGTCATGTAGCGCTTTGGTCAATAATTTTGTTTTAACCCTTTAACGCCTGGTGTACCATATTTGATACATACTTTTATGATACCTCTATCTAACAATATGATCAACAAATTACTAAAAAAACATCTTAATACAATCAGATAAATGATAGAAATGTCCTCCAATGGATTATCAGTTGCCAAAAACACCTGATATATCAAATGAGATACAAAAAAATATATATGTTAAATTTTATGGAAATTTTAATTTTTTAGGATTTCGGTAAAAAGTGAAATAAACGTTTCAACTCCAAAAAAGTAAAAATTTCTGTCTATAATTTCTGTTTTCAGGCATTAAAGGGTTTAATGTAATATATAAATACATTTAGACTTAACTTGAAATTAATAAATTATTCAAATGAAAGATACATGTATTAAATGCATCATAGTCACATTTTAGGCAAAGAAAAGTTTGGATGTTTTATAGCATCATAATTTTGCCAAAAACAGTTTTGATGTTGATTATGTTTTTTATTGAATCCTTTTGAAGTCATAAATGCAAATTAATTTTGTCCAGTTTGTGTCTTTTAATGAGATTTTTTTGTATTCTATTTAATTCTAAAGACTTAAAGAAGTTCATCAGCCTAATTTTAATGCTGTTGGCCCCAGTGTTAAAAACAGACCCTGTTTACTGTCCTCGCCGACCCTCGCTGCCTCTCTTATCAGGCCGTGGCGAGGGCGTGCACGAGGCTGCGCCCTGCCCGGGTGAAAAATCTCTATCAGCTGGCACCACATTGGAAAACAGCCGAGCGCGAGGAGCACCAGCCCTTATTTTTATGTTTGTGTTTCTGACACGAGGGGCTGCGAGGGGTAAACGGGGACTAGTTTCAATTCAAGGCCCTGAAAACAAAATCAGCTCAGAAATGGAGAGAAATCACGGGGCTGACGTTTTTAAACCCATTAACCTTCATTAATAAAGACCAGTCTGACCTCTCGGTCTTTACACGTCAGTTTGTGTTTTTATGTTGCTGTTGTGTTAAAATGAAATATTAAGATAAAAAACAACAACAAAAAAGATTTAAGGCAGCAGGGTGTTTCTGACATCAGCATTCAAGCAGAGCTGAAGGATAATTTTTAAAATTCTTTTCTTATTTTCAGAAGTTTTACTCCACAGAACGGAGAAGAGGAGCTCCTGGACCTCAGCAGAGAGACCTCAGTGACAGCGAGAGCGACCGTGGTGTGTACAGAAGGGCTGAGCTCAGTGAAAGCTCTTAAACATCAGCTTTAAGTGGGAGAGGTCTTAAATATTAAATGGAGAATGATAAAAACACTCTGTTTAGTAAGTTTTGTATGTTTTAGGCATCACAAGGCACAATTTCAAATGTATTTACTGCAACTGAGTTAAAATAATGTTTATTTCAGATGACACTCATATTTTAGTAGTTTCATGTCTCTAGTTTTATCCAAAATGACCCAAAAGCAGCATTTTTGCAGGTAGTTTGAGGAAGTGGAATAAAACAAAACGATTATTTTTAATTATGCATACATGGATTGTATGTTGATATTTTTGTTATTATTTTTATCTTTTTAATGCTATTTTTTTTTTATTTAACTTTATTTTATTACTATTATTTTTATTAAGTTATTTTAATTTTAGTTCAATTATTGATCTGTCATAATTAATATTGTTATAATTATTATTATTATCGTCAATATTTTTTAACTTTTATTGTCTTCTTTATATTATTCCTTTTATCGATCTAAATATTTGTGTGTAGTGTTATGAAGTCAACATCCCACATCCCACATCCAACATCCAACATCCAGCATCCCACAAACACAAAACATGATTTAAAACCAGAAGATGGCGTGAAGTGATGGGAGTTCTTCTTTTTTTCACTGGGAGAGACCTCCTCGCTCTCTGGGGGATGGAGGGCATTAAAAGTCCTTTTAGTTGAAAAGTCTTTCCTTTTAAGGGATTTTCACATGTGAGATTAAGGAGACATTTGGAGATCTGGACTCAAACGTTGTTGTTTTCTTGCTCAGAGTTTCCCAGAGGGACGTTCAGGATCAGTGCCTCAGGACCAAACACCACCCGCAGAGGAGCGTTCAGGTAAAACACCTGAATCACAGTTTAAGAAACAGCTGCACACGCAACAGGGCCTGAAATTCACTTTTGAAATTGGGGGGAACTGCCCTCTTAATTTTCAGATGGGACTGTGCTGTTAGGAGTTTTTTCCAGGATGTTGATCAGACACACTGAAATTAACAGCAATTGTTAATTTGAATTATTTTTTGTGGAAGATTTAAAGGTTAAAAATCTTTTTTTTTTTTTTTTTTACCTTGACTTACTTTTATTCCACTGTACGCTCTGTTTGAAAAAAAAAATGATGGTGGGCCCTGTCTTTTTTTGCACAGGCTTGTATTTGTGTTTAAAATGAGACATAATACTGATTGAAAAGCATATGAACATTTGATGACAAAATTACAGCATGCACTTCAATTATAAGAGGACAATTCAGATTAGTTTTGAGATATATTTGGATAAAACTCAGGCAATGTCGTTTCTGTGTTTTGTTATTTTTGTCTTTGAGAGGGACAAATTTGATTAAATTCAAGTCTTGTGAAAACATTTTATTATTTATTTTATTTTGCCCATTCCTGCTTTGGCCCTGTCCTTAGCATGTTGGCATGCAGCGCAGATGTCTTTCCTTTTTATACAGAGAGCTCATGTTCTGCTAACAACAGAAGAAGAACATGAGCTTCAGTTAGTGCGGAGTGTTCCTGTTGTTATTGTTCTTATTGATTTCATCCATTAATCTTTATTTTGATCCTCGTGGTCTCATTTTGTGTTGCTGGTTCTCTTGTGTGAACAGGTCCGGGTGGATCAGGGCTCTGGTTATGGTCTGGGGAGTGTGAGGGGCTTTTGGTTGTGCCAGTGTGTGGCCTTCTTTGGGGTGCCCTGGGGATGCAGGCTGATCATGACTGATCATTTTAAGGCTGAAAAATAAATAAAATTGGAAAATAATAGAAATAGGCTAATAATGGTTTGTCTCCGATGGAGGTCAGGGCCCCAGAGGGGTGGAGGAGGCTCCCAGTGGCTGGTAATTGGCTTGAACTTGACAGGCACTTGGCTGGAAGGGAAAAAGTGAATAAATACTTAGGTTATAACATTGTTTTTTAAATTCGACCCCATGATGTCTGTCAAACAGCATCAACAACCAAAAAAAACGTCCCTTGTACAAACATAGTTGATGACCTCTGCTCTACAGAGGTGACATTTTTCATGTTTTTACTCAACTTCAATCAATTTTTTGCTTATTAGACACCCAAGACATGATGTAGATGATCAAACTAGGACATGGGACCTTTAAAGTAAACACTAGAATACAGCGTTCATGTTCATCATTACCTGAATGTGTACACTCTACAGATTTTGCAGTGAGATGGGAATTGAAGAGTCAGCACACTCTCTGTTTTTTTTGTATTTTTTACTTAAATGTATTTTAATTTTTTTTTTATTTCATCCTCCAGACCCACAGAAAGCCCCTGGTCCAATCAGTCTGATGAGGAGGACTCCGATGAAGAGGTGCAGAACAATGGAAAATTCTCTGGAAGGTCAGTGTTACGGAGAGGCTTTGGATGAATGACAGCAGAGAGGAGGAAGATGTGGATCAAAAATGAAATACCACTTCTACAAACTTAAGTCCCGATAAATAAGAATGCGTGCCGATGTTTGTTTAAGGGACGATATCGACTGTTTGCCATGTTTAAGCGACGCCAATGTACATCCCTATAAAATGTAAATAAATGAATAGTGCAGGGTAAAACTTAAGACATGGTGCTTAACAGCACAACTCTCTAAGTTTGTTTGGTCCAGAAATAAAAGGAAGTGAAATATGAACTGGGCGACACAGCGGTGCAGCAGAAGGTCTGCGGTTTGATCCCCGGGTCGGTCAGGGCCTCTCTGTGGAGTTTGCATGTTCTCCCTGTGCATGTGTGGGTTCTCTCCAGCAGTGTTCATTTTGACAGCACTTTTAATTTAGTTTTAGTTACAGTGTTTTGCCTAAAATATCTTTTAGTTTTAGTCATAATTTAATCATCTAAACTGTTTTAATTTTAGTCTAGTTTTAGTCGATGAAATCTGCTGTAAATGTAGTC
Organism: Cetoscarus ocellatus; assembly: GCA_037902135.1. Lineage (NCBI taxonomy): Eukaryota > Metazoa > Chordata > Actinopteri > Labriformes > Labridae > Cetoscarus > Cetoscarus ocellatus. Next base: position 285,877 of record JBAMNC010000065.1, read on the forward strand.
GACTAAAATATGAAGTGTAAAGGGTAAGGCATTTTTATGTTTCCCTGAATTTCTGAAGTCATGTTTTACACTTGGATAAAATCAAACATCTAATAACCCTTTATTGAATGCTAGTAAAGTCTGAATGTATAAATGAACAGAAACAAATTTTCCTTTTGTGTGAAATGCAGTCACCTTTATTTAGGCTACCTGGCAGAGCATCTCAGTTACAATACCAGAACTGACAACAAACAGTGAACCTGCTCTACATGAATATATCAATTCATAAAGAGAGGAGCTCTGATTGGATCGCTCCACAACTTATCCCACCACCACCAAGCTAAGGTGCACTTGTTTTTATGGGTTACTGTCTAGTTTTCATCTGGGGAAAAAAGGTTGTTGACAAAAACTTTGACGAAAATAATTAGTCAACAAAATGAACACTGGTCTCTGGGCTCTCCACCTTTCTTCTAAAAACCAAAAACATGCTCATTAGGTTAATTAATGACTCCAAATTGCCCTTAGGTATGAGTATGAGTGTGAATGGTTGTCTGTCTCTCTATGTGGCCCTGTGATTGGCTGGCGACTGGTTCAGGGTGTGCCCTGCTTCTCGCCCAATGACAGCTGGGATAGGCTCCACCCCCCCTGCGACCCCGGTATAGAAAACAATGAATGAATAAAAACACGATCTGGCAGTAAAACTCTTCCTTCCTCACACACACATCCTCTCGTTTGTGTATTTCCTCTCAGCTGGCGTCCTCTCGGCGATCTCCTCAGGTCTCGCCAGGACAAAATGAGCTCAGGGGCCGGACTGGCCGACATCGACCCCATGGCCATCGACCAATCAGTGAGTCAACGTCACGACCTTTTATCAGTGACCGCGAGTGTTGTCTCCTCCTGCCTCACTTCCTACCTCGTTTCCTTCCTCTCCTTTCCTCCTCAGGTCGGTTTCAACAGCATCGGTGGTTTGTCCGGTCACATCTCAGCTCTGAAGGAGATGGTCGTCTTTCCTCTTCTCTACCCTGAAGTCTTCGAAAACTTCAAGATCCAGCCTCCAAGGTGACTAAAACGTTAGATATTCACATTTTTAGAGAGGCTTCATTCTTTGCACAACCAACCAATGTACCACTTTATATTTCTATTTTTTCTCAAAGACTTAAACATGATTATTACTTTACTAAAAACGGACCAGAAGAAACTCCACTGTTGGTTTCGCCCCCTGCTGGACATTAGAGAGAAAGACAGGGGTTAAGGCAACTCAGCACTGACTTCACTTCTGAACCGAAGAGGCATTGTCCATCTGTGATACACTTAAGAAGACAGGACATATTTATAGAAAGAAATAAATTAAACCCACTTGTGACTCTAATGAAACCAGTGCATTTGAGTTATAAAAAGATGAAACCAGTTATTTTGTTTTAGGCCAGTGTAAACCTAGTTTTAGATCTGCTGTATTACTGAAAACCCAGTCTTTGCTATTTTAATCCAGTTTATATCCAGATATAAATGCAGATATTACCATATAAGGAGCAGTAGCCAGCCAGTAGCCATATTTTTATTTTTATTTTATATTTGTATTTCCCAGTTTCCCAAAGGGATTAATAAAGTTGCGAGTTGTGAGTTAAATATAGAAAAAAACAGTTAAAACCTGATTTTTGTTTTGAACTTTCTTAACCTAGTTGTTATGTATTTAACCAGTGAAAATCCAGCTCACACTGTTTTAATCATTTGTAAATTTGGCTGTTATGATATTTCACCAACGTAAAACCAGATGTAATTATAAAAGTGTAAACCCAGTTTTTTCCATTTTAATCCAGAGTAAATCCAGTTAGGACTCTTTCTTAAAATTGGATGTCCTGTTAATACTCCTTAAATCCAGTGTAAATCCAGTTATCACTTTATTTAACCAGTAAAAACACAGTTGCTTTCTCTTTAAACCAGGGAAAACCTAATTGTGACTCTTTAAAGGATAAGTTCGGTTTCTACAGCTTTCACATAGTTTATAGAATGAAGTAGAACAATATACTCACCCAGAAGGCTTTCCTGATCCAAACAGTGCTTCGGGAGATATTTAGATCCAAAATCGAGCGGCGGACGTCCGTAAAATGGTTGCAGACGGGGCATGTATAGCCGCTCCTTAAACTGCATTAATCGTCCAAAAACTCATTAGTTTCACCAACATTTCATCATGGTCCGTTCGCGCTACTCCTCCACGACAGTCCAGTGTCACTCCACCCATGTTCCTGTGACTGTGCTGACCTCTGAACTGAAAAGTTTCTTTCTGGTTGCGCAGTACGGCTCATTGTTTCAGCGGCGAGCGGTGGCTACACAATAACTTTCTTCTTCCAGTTTTGTGCAAAATGGACGAATATCTATCAGATGAAGATGTTGTGGACGAGAACTTTGAATATGATGGGTGTCCTTACAGTTTCGAGCCAGAGTATACAGATGAGGAGCTCATCGAAAGGAGGACACGGAGGCAAGAAACTTTTCAGTTCAGAGGTCAGCACAGTCACAAAAACATGGATGGAGTGACACCGGACTGTCGTGGAGGAGTAGCGCGAGCGGACCATGATGAAATGTTGGTGAAACTAATGAGTTTTTGGACGATTAATGCAGTTTTAGGAGCGACGCTCCAGATGCCTCGTCTGCTACCATTTATACGGACGTCTGCCGCTCGATTTTGGATCTAAATATCTCCCAAAGCACTGTTTGGATCAGGAAAGCCTTCTGGGTGAGTATATTGTTCTACTTCATTCTATAAACTATGTGAAAGCTGTAGAAACCGAACTTATCCTTTAAATTCAGTATAAAAAATTATTAGTGTAATTATTCTGTGAAAACTCTAATGAAACCAGTGTATCTGAGTTATTAATTGATAGAACCAGTTAAAACAGTTATTTTGTTTTGAACCACTGTAATCCAAGTTGATCTGTTTTAAACTAGTGAAATATTTTTTTTTAATCCTGTGTAAATACAGTTATGGTGATTTTTCACCACTATTAACCCAGCTATAACTAGACTGAATCACTGTAAACCTATCTTAAGCTTAATAAAATGTACTGAAACACAGTTTTTACCATTTTAGACCAGCATTAATCCAGTTATGTCTCTCTAGTGTCTCTTTAAATCCAAGGGCTCTAATTTCGTAGACCAGGTGCAGGCGGGGCGCACCTGCCCTGCGCCGCGCCAACAGGGTGTGTCCAGGGCATTTTGCAAGTTTCGTGCACGGCGCAGTCTGGCGCAGGGAGGCGCACCCACGCCTCCGTCTCTCCTACCGGGGCACGTAACAGAGAGGGAGGAGATAAGACTTGAGTGGGTTTAACACAGCCGAGTGTGATCCTCACCAATCAAATGAACGCCTCTCCTCGCCTTTAAATGCGCCGCGGGCGAGGCGCAGTGACAATTTCACCTCGGTTGAGAAGAAGGTCAGAGCCGCTGTCACTTTTACAGCAGCTGGGAGAGCGCAGGGGCCACCGGGCTGCGCATCGGAGGACACGATGCGCGTCACCGTGTGGACCACCTCACGGGACAGATGTAATCTGTTCCTGTGTCATAATATCAGTACAAAATTAAGTGATAATTACATTTAAACACAGCAGCAGGCTAATCCATTCATCATGCTTGTGATCCACCTGCATTCCTGGTCTGTCATCGCTAAATAGCAGAACCTTTGGTGAAATATTCCCCCGATATCTCCTCCTCATCCTCCTTGCAATAATGTACTTCATCTTTTTAGATCACGTTACGAATAAAGATTAAAACAGAGAAATATGGGCAATCACAGGTAAATCCTTAAGACACCGAGTGACTTACATTTATTCAGAGAGCGTCTCTCTCTTTTTTCTTTTCTTTTGAATTTCATGAGATGAGAGAAGCCGGATACTCCGTATCGGATGATGTGGCTGTTTGTGGTTGGCTGAGAGATGTGAACTCGTTAGTTATGACAAACGTCTCTGATCTGACATCAGATGTGATGGGACAATTAATATAGATACAAATGTATGTGCTGGTTCAGACGGTTACATTAAATAGTGGTTGCTGTGATTGTTTATTGCATTGAAATGTGTCTGACACTCTGGATACCTGCCTGTGAGGTTTTGGTGACGTGTGCGCACTGTGCGCCTGTCAGCCAAATTACCCCTGCCCGGGGTGCGCCTCGTCTGCGCCGAGAATAGACCAGGTTGGAGCTGGCGGGCTTTCAGCGCACCTTCCGCACCGTTTTTTTGGCACGAAATTGTCACTGCGCCAAGCTGAATCTTTCAACACCTCCCCCGGTGCGCCGTCACACCCATCTCGGCGCAGCCGGTCTACCAAATTGCCAAATTTGCTGCGCACGGTGGTGCGCCGGACAAAATTACAGCTGCGCGGGGTGCGCCAGGCTGCGCCAGGCTGCGCCACCCTGAGTTGCGCCAGGAAATTAGAGCCCCAAATGTTGATCTTCAAATCCAGTGTTTCTCCTTATATTTCTGTTTTTCCAGTGCAAACCCAGTTTTTTACCATTTTAATCCAGTTTAAATCCAGTTTTTACTCTTTGGATCCAGTTTAAACCCAGTTATCACTGTATGAAAACCAGAGCAAATTAAGTTAATTTATTTTGTTTTTGTTCCATCAGAAGTTCAGTGGAATATTTAAAACGTTATTAAACAACAGAAGAGACACAAAGAAACCTTTAAACATGGCTGCCGCTGCAGCTCCAGACTGACCTTCTCCTCTCCTGCAGGGGCTGCCTCTTCTACGGCCCTCCTGGGACGGGGAAAACGCTGGTCGCCCGGGCGCTGGCCAACGAGTGCAGCCATGGCAACAGGAGGGTGTCCTTCTTCATGAGGAAAGGAGCCGACTGCCTCAGCAAGTGGGTGGGCGAGTCGGAGCGACAGCTGCGGCTGCTGTTCGAGCAGGTGAGGCCCCACCTGCAGGGACGGTGCTGCCCCCTGCTGGCCCCCTGCAGGTCTTGTTCATGATTATTAACAGTGGGCGGGGCCGAGCTAAGGGCCATTTACAGCTTTACTCCTTTCTGTCATTCATGTCTGTCTTATGCCCCAGTCACACGTGCCCGTTTCTCATGGCGATTGTGCACGTTTGTCATAATCCTGATGAAACACGCTTTGGTCGTGGTCCATGTGCTACTTGATCTGGATCAATGTTGTATAGTCGTGGACGAACACCAGGGAATGGGGAAGGGTCCTGATTGTTCTGAACTGTTCAGAACTGTCGTGGAGAATCTCTAACGCAGCCTAAGGTGAACGGTATTAGCACGGCATGTACGGGGCTCAGTCCAGAAAGATTTCTGAGGATGAATGACAAGGACGTATCCGACTGCGCCCCGCCTGTAATGATAATGCCTGTTCGTGACTTGTATTTATAGACCCTTGGAATGCATCATGTGATCCTTTCTGGACGTTGTTCTCGCGTATCTCGTACAGAAAGTGAACGTGACAAATCGCAAGCGACGGGGCTCAATCGGGGCTTACGTGACGCAAACTGGGCTCGAACGGCACTGACGTCGTGTCAGTGGGATGGAAATTCATGGAATCCTCGCCAAATCGTTGGACTGACCTGATTGAAGCGGGACGAACGTCCCCGACACGCTGTAGAAGCGATACTGACGGTATAGGTACGTGTATCCAGGGGAGAGACAGTCATTTCTTCCCGTATCATGCCGATCAAACCAGCCCTGCCCATCGTGCACAATCGTGCACAATCGCCATGAGAAACAGGAATGTGTGACTGGGGCTTTATGAATCAAAAATGCTGTGGCAGTGGTTAACGCTGGTTTGTCCGTCCTCAGGCGTATCAGGCGCGTCCCTCCATCATCTTCTTTGACGAGATCGACGGTCTGGCTCCGGTGCGGTCGAGCCGTCAGGACCAGATTCACAGGTCAGAGACATTTCCTGAAATAATGAGCGCTGAGACAGTCAAAGACGAGTGGGTTCACTGTCCGTGCTTTGCCCTGCAGCTCCATCGTGTCCACTCTGCTCGCTCTGATGGACGGCCTGGACAATCGAGGGGAGGTCGTCGTGATCGGAGCGACCAACCGCCTGGACACCATCGACCCAGCGCTGAGACGACCTGGGCGCTTCGACAGGGAGTTCCTGTTTGGACTGCCGGACAGAGAGGTGGGGTCACAGCAGCTCTCTGTGTCTGCTTGTTCTGTCTGACTTTTTGAGGGCTGACATGGTTTGGTGATCTCCTCTGTGTTTGTGTCTCAGTCCCGTAAAGAGATCCTGAAGATCCACACCATGAGGTGGAGCCCGCCTCCCTCCGATGATTTCCTGGATGAACTGGCTGAGAAGTGTGTCGGTAAGAAAGACAAAAAACACCAAAAACAGGGAGAAAATCCAACTGGACTGTGTTCCTCATTAATGAGCCTTTATTTAAAAAATAATAATAACTTTATTGATATAGCACCTTTAAAAACAGATGTTTACAAAGTGCTTTAACAGACAAAACAAAGGCAGAACTCTGGAGACAATAAGTCAACAATCAGGTCAACAGAGACCAAAGAGTCAGAGGAAAAGGCACAGAGGTTAAAATAAAACAACCAAAGGAGAGAAAATGGGAAACTGGATACGACTTAAGTATTATAGGAATATACTACATTAGTACAGCTAATTATGTCAACGTACATATAAAGAACATTAGTAAGGAAGACATTTTGTTTTATATATAATAATAAGGAGACAATGAATAGATGACAGTTGATAGTTGACGACATCACATCAGGAAGATGGAAAAGAAGAGGGTAGATAGAGGACAGATAAAAGACAATAACTCAATAAATGAATAAAATAAAATAATAATAATAATAATAAAAAGTGAGTATACTGAAACATGAAAAACAGGAAAAACAGGACTGAAACGATGAGAAACCAGTGAGGGGAGTAAGAGCAGCAGAGATTAAAAATATTTAAGTAAACGATTGTAAAATAAGTCTGTAGATAAAAAAGAGTAAATAACTAACAAGGTTGATTAAGGAGTATGTAAGTAATAAAAAAAGCACTGTGTCTAAAAGACTGAGTTTTAAGAAGTGATTCAAAAGCTGTCCCTGATTCCTTTATTAAAGGGAACATGTGCTGTTTTCCTTGTCATTATGCCAATCTGGGATGCATTTGGAGTACTTCTGTATGATTTGCAGGTCATAAAGCTCCTCCTTCGCCTCACAATCGTGTTTACAAAAGCCTCTCTCTAGGCGCTTTTCAGGTTCTCCCTCAAAACGCTCTGATTCAGACAGAGTACACGTGAGAACCGAGACCATGTGTGCTCTGTCCTCTGATTGGCCAGTTCTGTGAGGGCTGAGCCGGAGGCCGAGCGGAGGGGTGACATACGGAAGTGACTTGTTTACTAGCCCTGGCTGTCCGCGGATCGTTGTATTGACTTTGCAGTTAACATTAAACTTTTGTGTGACGGTGTGACGGAGAGGTATCGCAGGTCCTTCCTTCCTGCAGCTGTCAGACTTTATAACAAAAACCTCTCCAGTGTGCAATAAACCACATTTATATTTATATGTGATAATGTTTCTCTGCAAAATACCAGACATGTACATAGCCACCATATTTATATTATAATATCACAAATCTCATCCTGTAAAATATCAACATGTACATAACCATCTGTCAAACAACAAACATGTACATCAGGACTGTAAATATGCCACTGACTGTATAGTATATACTTTTTTTACATTTTTCAAAAAAATTTATTTCTATTTTGCATTACTGTACTTGATCTGTAATTACCTTATCTTTCAGTACTTCTGTTGTATCCTGCAGCTGCTGTATATTTTGGAATTTCCCCCTGTGGGACTAATAAAGGATATCTTATCTTATCTTTTGTTTGGCCTTTATTACATGTTTAAAATGGCTACTTATGAGATTCGCCGATCGATCATGCACATCTTCATGAATACAGAGGAGTTTTTAAGTAGAAAAAAACCCACATTAGTTATGTGATTACACACAACAGCGAGTCAAACTGCTAACAATCCCATTACCCTCAGCAGCTAAGAGGGGTGTGCAGACCTTTTCAAAGACATGTTCATCATAATAATTAAAAGATAGATACTTAAGTAACAAAGGATGAAGCGCCGTTTGTGAGTTCTGCTTTTCGAGCAACTGTGTGGTCGTAAAAGAGCTCTACAAGTCTGAATTTACACAACACAGCTGATGCTAACGCTAACTAGCTTAGCATTAGCTCGACATTACATCATGGCCTTATTTACATTACTTCCTCTGATTACATTACTTACCGCTTGTGGTTCCGGGTCTCTGTGGAGGGAACTGCTCCTTGTTCGAGCAGCAGTTGAGATGCAAATCCTGCATCAAACTGCGCTCTGGGGTAAAATGATGAGCACACACAAACAGCTGAGACAGTGGCTGATCTGAGGAAACAAGGGCTGTCCACTGCTTTCTGGTGTCTTCATTCTTTGGAAGTGAAACCAGTTGTGATTTTGATCCACAACCAAAAAAACACAGATGAAGACCCTTCCCAGACATGTCTTCTCTCAAGTATATAGCTCAGGGAAACAACAGAAAACAAACACTGAAACTGCCCCTGACATTGCCGGTCCTGGGGAGAATATAAACGGCTGAGCTTGGTGGGCGTGTCCTAGCTGCAGCTCGGTGCTTCAGGCATTACCGGGGAGGAGCTGCAGGGAGGAGCTGCTTTCTCAGGCTCGTCCAATGAGAAGAGACTGAAAATACCTGACGTCAGGTTGCGGGAAATCTCACGAAGATCTCGCTATGAGACGTTTTCAGGGGCGGAAGTCTCGCTCCTGGATATCGGGGACAGGAGCAGATCTCATGTTGTGGGATTTTCTGGAGGTTTAGAGTCAGTAATTCACTAAACAACATCATTTGTAGGTATTAAATCTTGTTTCTGCATGATATGACCCCTTTAAACATAAGAGGGCAGTTGGTGAACCAGAGGCTGATGTTTGAATGAATCCAGCCTTCATTAGTCCATAAAAAAAATCACAGCATTCTCCTTTAATTACACTGACCTCTGACCCTCCCCACTCTCTGACAGGCTACTGCGGTGCTGACATCCGAGCGGTCTGCACAGAGGCAGCTCTCTGCGCCCTGCGGCGCCGCTACCCTCAGATCTACTGCACCCCTCAGAAGCTCCTCCTCGACGTCTCCTCCATCGCCGTCAGCGGCTGCGACTTCGTGGCGGCCATAAAGAAGATGACGCCGGCCTCACGGCGCCTCGCGGGCACGCCCCCCAAACCCCTGTCGGCCGTGGTCCGGCCGCTGCTGAGCGCGGCCCTGCAGGACGTCCTAGAGGCTCTGCAGAGGCTGTTCCCTCACGCCGAGCAGGGCATGAAGAGGAAGAGAGAGCCAGGTGAGCCCGAGCAAAAGATCCTAGGCTCTGGTGTCTGCTTTTATCTGTTTTTAATCGATTTTTATCTGTTTTTAATCGATTTTTATCTGTTTTTATCTGCTTTTATCTGTTTTTAATCTGTTTTAATCTGTTTTATCTGCTTTTATCTGTTTTTAATCTGTTTTAATCTGTTTTAATCTGTTTTTAGCTGCTTTTAACTGTTTTTATCTGCTTTTAATCTGTTTTAATCTGTTTTATCTGCTTTTATCTGTTTTTAATCTGTTTTAATCTGTTTTAATCTGTTTTTAGCTGCTTTTAACTGTTTTTATCTGCTTTTAGCTGCTTTGATTACAATAGTTGACTGGTCAAATGTATTTTCTTACAGTGATCCTGAGGAGGCATTTGGTGCTTTCAATGAGACATTAATGGAGATTATAGATCATCATGCACCTTTAGAGAAATTTACAGTAAAAAATATCAATTCACTGTGGCTGGATAAAGATCTTAAGAAATCGGACCGTCAAGTTTACTGTAAACCAAGAAATTTTGTCTCAAAGCTAAATAAAAAGAAGAAGAAACAATATTATTAGAACAGAATGAATGATATAAGTCATGACAGTAAACAGTTATGGAGGTTGGTGAATTATTTCCTTAAGGGAAATTATAAGTCTGCACTTCATATTTAGATGTTGGAGGAGAGTTTTTGACTAAACCAGTTGACATTGCCAATCATCTGAATAATTTTTTTATAACAAAAAATTGACAATTTAAAAACAGGGTTCAGCACAAGGATAAGTATTTGGGAACAAAATTAATTGATCAAATCATGGAGGGTAGAGAGTGTACTTTTCAATTTAGAAATATAAGCGTTACGAAAGTTGAATTGATGTTAATGTCCTGCAAGAACAAACCACCTGGAGCTGATTATATTGACTCTAAGCTACTCAAGACAATAACTTCAGTTATCGCTCCATTGGTTGCACATATTATCAATTGAAGTTTCTGTGAAAATAAGTGTCCGAAAGCGTGGAAAATAGCCAAAATTGTGCCAATACCACAAAATAAAAATTTGCAGTTCTCTGATGCAAATAGCCGACCGATAAGTTTATTACCATTCTTAAGTAAATTAATGGAGAAGGTTGTCTTTGAACAGGTTCAGTCTTATTTTTCTAGCAATAAATTATTTACTAATTATCAGCATGCATATCGAGAAAAGTGCTCTACGGCCACAGCTCTGACACAGATGGTAGATGATTGGTATATGGCCATTAATCAGAGGGAAATTGTGGGAGCAGTGTTTCTAGATTTTTCAGCAGCTTTTGATATTTTAGGTCATGAATTATTATTGGAAAAGTTAAAGCACTACACGTTTGCTCCCTCTGCATTATTATGGGTTAAAAGTTATTTAAGTGATAGGAAGCAAATGGTGTACTTTAATGGAAGTGAGTCTGCTCTAAAAGAGGTTAAGCAAGGAGTGCCGCAAGGAAGCTGCCTTGGGCCACTCCTATATTCAGTTTTTACTAATGACTTTCCTTTGGTATTTAAAAATGCTTGTATTGCAGTGTATGCTGATGATCCCACTATTTATCTGGCTGAATCATCAATTGAAGATTTAAATGAACACTTAGCTCTAGAAATGAAAGCAGCCGTAGACTGGATCAACAGTAATAAACTCATATTAAATGTATCAAAAACTACAAGTATGGTCATTGGAACAAGCTATACGCTACGGTTAAATCCCAAGCTCGATCTTAATATTAGAAATGCAACAGTTGAACAAGTAGATGAAGTCAAATTACTTGTAGTCATAATAGACAAAACATTATCATGGAATAAGCATATACAGAGAGTGGTAACTAAAATTGGAAATACTTTGTCTGTTGTCAAGAGATGTACAAAATATATGACACAAAAAGTGGTAAAACAAGTTTTCCAAGCTTTGGTTCTTTCACATACAAATTATTGTTCAATCATATGGTCCAATGCTTCAGTAGGAAACATGAGAAAACTGCAGCTGGTTCAAAACAAAGCAGCAAGAGTGGCTCTTTCCTGTGGACTGAGAACAAATGTCCTGAAAATGTACAAAAGTCTCTCATGGTTGGATGTGAGAAATAGATGTTTGTATCTGTTAATGGTTTTTGTGAGAAGTGTGATCACAACAAGAAAACCATCCATCTGCTATGAAAAATGATCTTTTAGTGCAGGGATGCACAATTATGTAACACGACATGCAGTCGGAGGCTATTTCATTTTACATACATTTAAAACAGCTGGACAAAGGAAAGTGATGTATAGAGCAATGAAAGGGTGGAATTCTCTACCAAACTATATAACACGACTAACTTATATCACAACTTTTAAAAGGAAACTTAAAGAGCACTGTCTGAAAAGGAATATCATTAACTTACTGTTCTCTAAGGTCACTAGTCTCAGTGTCATTGTTGGAAATTCTTGTGATAGAATCAGATTGAACAATGGAGCTTTGTTTTATTTATTTACTTTGATATATGTATGTATGTGTGTATGTATGTATATGTGTTTGTATGTTTTTTTGTTTGTACTGAATTATTGTACCATGTCACAGACGTCTTGGTATTCTTGGTATTTCACTTCCGGGCGTATTTCACTTCCGGGCGCTGGGAGACGGCAGCCTGTTGCAGCAGCTCCGACACAATGTTCTTATTTTGTGTATTTTTTCTCCCCTTGTTGTTCTTTATCTTATTTATTTTTCGGTTTAAGCTACCATTAATACTGCAACGTTTTAGTTGTGGTACTTCTGGCGGAGTTCTGTCGTTCCCTTTGGACTTTTCTTTTGTTTACGATGCTCACCTACACACGTGAGGAACTCCTGCAGCACCGTAATGGAGCCGGTTGCCCCTCTGCACGTATACCTGAGGAGATATGGAGGGCGACACGCAGAGGGAAGAAAGCCGGCTCCAAAGTCAGAGAGAGGATCGAGAGGGACAGGAGATTTAAACCTTTCCTTCCATCGATCATTATGGGGAACGTGAGGTCACTCGCCAACAAGACTGACGAGCTGACGGCGTTAGTGAACAGCCAGCGGATCTACAGGGAGAGCAGCCTGCTTGTCTTCACGGAGACATGGCTGCAGAGGGACAACACCGGACAGTGTGATCGACCTGACCGGCTTCACGCTGGTCAGAGCGGACTGAGGGACACAGAGCGGTAAGAAGAGAGGAGGGGGACTTGCTGTCTTTGTGAACTCTAAATGGTGTTGTCCCGGACATGTGACTGTGAAGGAGACTGTCTGCACCCCTCATGTAGAACTTTTAGCGGTGGGATTACGTCCGTATTACCTACCGCGGGAGTTTTCACACGCCATTGCTGTTGCTGTTTACATCCCGCCGTCAGCTGTACCGGCCGGCGCCTGTGACGTCATCCACGCTGTGATCGCGGGACTCCAAACCCAGCACCCCAGCGCCCTCATACTGATCAGTGGGGACTTTAATGTCTCTCTCTCTCCTGTCCTGACAAACTTTACACAATATGTAGACTGTGCTACAAGAGGGAATAAAATCCTGGACCTCCTGTATGTCAACGTGAAGGGAGCATACAGCTCTTCTTCTCTCCCTCCTCTGGGGGAATCAGACCACAACCTGATTTACCTTGATACCACCTACAGGCCGCTGGTGGAACAACAGGCGGCCACCATCAGGACTGTCAAGGTTTGGTCTAAGGACACAGAGGAGGCGCTGCAGGAGTGCTTCAATGTCACAGACTGGGATCTTTTTAAAGAGGACTATGGTGATGACATTGAAGGTCTCTCTCATTGCATCACAGACTACATCCGTTTCTGTGAGGACAACATTGTCCAAACCAAAAAGATCCGCTGCTTCCCAAACAATAAACCCTGGATTAATAAGGACATTAAAGGCCTTCTCAACAAGAAGAAGAGGGCCTTCATGTCTAAGGATCGGGACGGGCTCAGGGCTGTCCAGAAGGAGCTGAAGAAGAAGCTGAAGGAGGCCAAGAACAGCTACAGGGAGAAGATTGAGACCAAGATGGGGCAGGAAAACTCCAGAGAGCTGTGGTGTGGGATGAAACGGATGACAGGCTTCAACAGACCTGCACCCAGAACTGAGGGAGACCCAGAGTTTGCTTCTGAGCTGAACCTATTCTTCAATAGGTTCGACACAACCCCCACCCCGGTGAGCTCAGAGAATGGATCTGGGTCTTCAACCCCCACCCCAGCCCCCACTCACAACTCTGCAGGAGACTCTGCCCCCCTCCCTGGCACATCTTCATCCCCCTCCCCTAGCTTGCAAGTGGCTCCAACAGACAGCCCCCCCTCTCCCCCCAGCCTACCCCCCCTGGACACCAGCCGCACCCAGCACCCCTCCCTCTCTCCCTGCCTCACACTCACGTCCAGCCAGGTACAGAGGGAGCTCTCCAAACTCCGCACCAACAAAGCCAGTGGGCCGGACAACATCAGCCCCAGGGTCCTCGGGGTGTGTGCCAGGCAGCTCGCTGGAGTCTTTCAGCACCTCTTTAACCTCTCCCTGAGGTTGATGAAGGTGCCCGAACTGTGGAAGACCTCCTGCATCGTCCCGGTACCAAAAAAATGACGTCCCAGCGCTCTCAATGACTACAGACCTGTGGCACTGACGTCACATGTCATGAAGACCTTTGAGAGGCTGGTTCTTCAGCACCTGAGGACTCTGCTCTCTGCTTTCCAGGATCCTCTGCAGTTTGCATACCAGCAGCACATCGGCGTGGAGGATGCCATCATCTTCCTCACCCACAGGGCCCTGTCACACCTGGAGAGACCAGGGGGCACTGTGAGAGTCATGTTCTTTGACTTCTCTAGTGCCTTCAACACCATCAGGCCCTGCCTCCTGGGGGAAAAGCTGCTGGACATGCAACTGCACCCCGACACCACAGCCTGGATACTGGACTACCTCACAGGCCGGCCGCAGTACGTCAGGGTGAATGGCTGTGCCTCTGAGGTGGTCACAAGCAACACCGGAGTGCCCCAAGGAACTGTTCTGGCGCCCTTCCTCTTCACCCTCTTCACTTCAGACTTCCGGTTCAACTCTGGTTCCCGTCACCTCCAGAAGTTTTCCGATGACTCCTCCATTGTTGGATGTATCACCGACGACAACGAGGGGGAGTACAGAGGACTGATCAAGAGCTTCGTCACATGGTGTGACAGCAACAACCTGAAGCTCAACATCAGCAAGACCAAGGAGGTGGTGGTGGACTACCGGAGGAGCAGGAGGTCCCCGGCCCCCATCATCATCCAGGGGGAGGAAGTGGAGAGGGTGGACTCGTACCGGTACCTTGGGGTCCACATTAACGATAAACTGGACTGGTCACACAACACAGACGCCCTCTTCAGGAAAGGACAGAGCAGGCTGTTCTTCCTGAGGAGACTCAGGTCGTTTGGCGTCTGCAGCAGGCTCCTCAAGACCTTCTACCAGTCTGTGGTGGCCAGCGCACTCTTCTTTGCTGTAGTGTGCTGGTGGGGCGGCATCAAGACTGCTGAGGTCAACAGGCTCAACAAACTGGTGAAGAAGGCCTGTTCTGTGGTGGGTCTTCAGTTGGACACTCTACAGACTGTGGCTGAGAGGAGGATCAAGGACAAAATCATGTCGATCCTGGACAACCCCTCTCACCCCCTCCACGACGAGCTGTGGGACATGGGAAGCTCGTTCAGCCAACGCATCATCCCCCCCAGAAGCAGAACTGAGAGCTTCAGGTGCTCCTTTGTGCCCACCGCCATCAGACTTTACAACAGCAGCGAAGGCCACAGTCTGTCACTGCACTGACCCCCCCCCCCAAAACAGCAATGGATGTACTCAAGCAATATGACACTGGACTGCACTTTAATAGATTTATAATAACCCTCCATATGCTCCAAACCACCTCTATCCATACTGTACTGTTATTGATTCATATCCCTGATCATGGTTCATTACTCTAGGTAAATAATTTGCACTGTTACTGTGTGGTCATAAGCGCTGCTACATTTCACATTGTCACTTTAATATCACTGTCACTTTATTTGTATCTTTACTGCACTGCACAGGAGGCTCAGCTGTTTTGTACTGTGTTAAATTATTATTTTAGTATGTTAGTTAATTTGATAATTGAACGCCACTTACTCTGTTAATTTAGTGCTTAGTATGTTAGTTAATTTTGATAATCGTATATATCTTCTATTCCTTGATCTATGTCTTATGCATGCTACTATCCCTGTACTTGCCCTGTACTGCTGCAATACCAGAATTTCCCCTGTGGGGATCAATAAAGGACTATCTTATCTTATCTTATTTATATATGTTTGTATGTTTTTTCAGTTGTTTTGTTTATATGTATTGTCTCATTTAAACTGAGTAGACCCCAGGAAGAATAGCTGCTGCTATGCAAAAGCTAAAGGGGATCTGAATAAACTAAACTAAACTAAACTAAACTTTTATCTGTTTTTATCCCTGTCTCTGTCAGATCTGAAACACTCTTATTTGTTTTTATCTGTTTTTATATGTTTTTATCTGCTTTTATCTGTTTTTATCTCTGTCTCTGTCAGATCTGACCACCGGCGTCCTCGATGACGGCCTGATGTCCCACTGTCAGAGCTCCTGCACGTCCAACATCTCCTTCCCTTCTTCCTCCAGGGGTGCAAAGTTCCTGCACTTTTCCAGGTGAGTCGGTCCTGATCCAGATTTGATCTGAGTGGATGAATCCAGTTTCACTATATTTACATTTTGGCTTCCTCAGTCCAGACCCAGGCCATGATCACTTCAATGTGATCTGATCCTGTGACTGTTCATTCACTCACAGACGACTGCCATCACTGCAGGCTCCCTGTTTCACTGTTTCACTGTTTCACTGTGTCTCCTTGTCTCCTTCTTTCCTTCCCTCTCTCCTTCCCTCTCTCCTTTCTCCTCCGGCCCTGCAGGAGTGCAGTCCGACAGCCGACGTCCCATCGTCCCAGGATGCTGTTGGTGGGTCGTCCTGGTTCTGGTCAGACGTCTCATCTGGCTCCGGCGGTTCTCCACGCTCTGGAGCGCTTCCCCGTCCACAGCCTAGACTCTGCGGTCCTGTTTGGAGTCAGCAGCACCACACCTGAGGAGGCCTGTGCTCAGGTGAGCCTCTGCAAACAGCACACTGAAGGATGGTGACCTGCTTTTGTATTTCTGGGTCCAAATGACCTGTGAAGAAACGTCTTGTTTGCTGAGCCGGTCCATCAAACATCAGATGATCTGAGACTGCGGCACCAACAGCTCCAAGAACTTTGGTGACATCTGCTGGTGAAAAAGAGCATCTGCATGATTACTGTTAAATCTGCAGCAGGAGCTTCATTTTAAAAAGTCAGTTTGGTTTGCCTTTGACTCCATTTACTCCTCATTAAATCAAATAAATGCTGGTGTACTGTCAGGGGAACATCTGTGCAGAGCTGACGTGTTTGAGTTACAGACAAAAGGCAGTCGCTGCCCAGCATCACCCCGTCATCCCTGCTAACTGGTCTCCAAAACCCTCCTCGAAAAGTCCTTGAAAATGACCTCCTGGACAGGACAGATGAAAGTCTTTCCTTAATTCCCAAACGCAGAGCAACATCATTTGTACTTTTTCTGCCTCCTCAGGTGTTCATGGAGGCCAAGAGGACTTCCCCCAGCATCCTCTACCTCCCTCACATCCAGCAGTGGTGGGAGGCCGCGGGGCCCGCCCTGAGGGCCTCCTTCCTCAGTTTGCTGGGCAGCATCCCCTCTTTCTCCCCCGTCCTCCTTCTCGCCACCTGCAGCGTCCCCCACCCGCTGCTCGACCCCGAGGTGAGCTCAGGGACCTGTCGTGGTTACAGGTTTTGAGTTGGAGCTGTTTTAGTCTGTAGAAGGACTTTTGTCCACCTTTACTGCCATAACTCTTCTAAAATAGCTGAATGTGGTACCTATTGCACTGCTAAATGGTCATATATTCACCTTCACTGGCCACTGATCCAACTGCACTACAATGTGTACTCTGCACCAATTGTACATATATTTATTTCTCTGCACAAATGTACATACATATAGCACATACACATATTTTTCTCTTTTTTTACTGAGTGTACATATTCTTCTCTATTCAAATTAGGTGTGTATATATATACATATATATACATATATTTTTCTAGTATGTTTATGTTTATTTTTGCTGCTGTTATTCCGTGAGCGATACCACCTGCTGAAGCCAAATTCCTTGTATGTCACAAACATACTTGGCCAATAAAGATGATTCTGATTCTGATTCTGATTCTGATTTATGGGATTAAACATGGCTAATCTGCTCTGATTGGGGTCCTCAGATTGAGGCGTTGTTCAGAGAACGGTACGGGGAGATTTACACCGTCGGTGTTCCCACCCGGCAGCAGAGGACCAACTTCTTTCAGGACCTGATCCTGAACCAGGCAGCTGAAGCCCTGCCCTCCAAGACAAAATCATGTGGGTCAAATCTGTGCGGTTAAGATGCTTAAAGGATTCAATCAGAACGTAAAGATTTCGTTTTTCATCTCCTCCATCTTTCAGTGACTCAGTCCATGGAGGTTCTCCCGCTGGCTCCCACACCCCCGCCCCGCCCGCTGCCAGACGAAGAGCGCCGCCGTCTGGAGGAGCAAGAGGAGGATGTGCTTCGGAAGCTCCGCCTCTTTTTACGCAGCGTCACCGAGCGTCTGTCCCTGGACCGACAGTTTCAGGCCTTCACCAAAGCGGTGGACATGGAGGAGGTGAGAGAATCTTTACACTCTATGTTTATCATGAAGGACAGAAAGCACGTAAATGTTAATGTGATTGATTTTATTTAACCCTTTGGTGCTGCATTAAAACACATCCTTTAGTCCTGCATGGCTGTTTAAAAGCCACAACTTTAGCTGCTGTCAAAACATATCAGATTTTTTGCCCAAGTCTCTTCATCAAGCTCAGCCCTGATCAAAAATAATGAATATTTTTTAAAAGATTATGAATTTTAACCCTTTCAATGCCGATTTCTTAGGCTTAAGTTTAGTCTAGTTTTAGGACGCTTGTTGATGTCTCCCCAGGGTGTATGTATGGGTGTATTTTGGAATTTCCCCCTGTGGGACTAATAAAGGATATCTTATCTTATCTTATGTCCATTTAATGTCCGTCCGTCTCTCCGTCCCTTGAAGGCCCCAGATTACCCGATGATGATCAAGAAGCCCATGGATCTATGCACGTTGCTCACAAACATCAACGAGCACAAATACGCCACTGTGGGAGAGTTCATGAGGGACGCCGACCTCATCTGGAAGAACGCCCTTAAGTACAGCGCCAACCGCGACCCCACGGGTGAGGCCATGACAGACGAACAGATGTGGTCAAAGAGGAAGGTCCAGGTAGAAGCGGGGGGAGGGGGGGTCCACACTGTTCAGGACAAGTTCAGGAGGATCTCCGTGGGTGTTTATTATGAGCCATGGCCCCGCCTCTCCCTTACTCCACATGTGTTAACCCCACAACAACAGAAACGATGGTGGAGCTTATTATGGCTCGAACAGCAAAACCTTCTGCACATGTCCAACAGCGTTTCAGTGTTTTCATCAGGCCGCAGTACCCCGAGTGTCCATTTGGGGCTGGCTGCAGAAACCTGACTCCTTAATGATTGCATGTGAGGCAAAGACAGTTTTCACAGCCTTAATAAACACCTTTACAGCCTAATTCCAAAATCAGCCAATTCAATCAATTTAGTCTGAAACTACAGCACATTACGTGCTCCACTGTGAGAGGGTAAATTTTTTTAGATCATACCCATTTATCATTTGTTTAGGATTTATTGAGGATTTATTTATTTAATTATTAAGGATTTATTGGGGATTAATTGAAGACTAACAGGATTTCTTGAGGGTTTAATTGATGGTTTATTTAGGATTTTCTTAAATTTTTTAAGGATTTATTGAGGATTTATTGATTTATTTATTTACTTCTTTTTTTAAAGATTTTTTTTGTGCCTGTCCTGTGTATAGCACTTTGATCAACTGCTGTCTTCTTAAAGGTGCTCTTAGATAACCCTGACTTATTACTCAGAGAGTTTGGCACCGTGTACAGCATGTATAGCATTAGCATCTGTTCTGAGATTTCTGAACAGAGAGAGAGAGCTGAGCTGAGACCGTGTGGCACACGTTCAGGATCATGGACCTCACACAACTTCAAAAAACCCGAACTATCCCATTAAAAGGCTGGTCACTTGACTCCAGGTGAAAGCAGAACTTTACTCGTTGAGCTGTCCATTGCACTAAAAGGCCGTCTGTTTGTTTGTCAGACCGTCACATCCGTCACCACGCCTGCGCCCTGAAGGACACGGTGAGGGCGCTCGTCAGGGACGAGCTGGACGGAGACTTCGAGAGACTATGTGAGGACATCCGAGAGGCTCGTCTCAGGAGAGGTGAGTCTGTCTGTCTGTCTGTCTATTTGTCAAAATCCAACAGTTTCTGAAATGTCTGCTCTTCTGTCAGCGTGTGGTTCAGATGCAGACTTCACCATCGACGGCGGCTACAGCTCGAGAGGTGAGTCCACTGAGAGGACAGGTCCTGTGTGAAGCAGTGTTCAATTTTGATTTAGTTTTAGTTATAGTCTTAGTTTTAGTTGTAAGGAGGTTATGTTTCTGGCCCCGTATGTTTGTTTGTCTGTCTGTCCGTTTGTTTGTTTGTTTGTTTGTAAGCAAGATTACACAAAAACTACTGGACAGAATTTGCTGCAATTTTTAGGAGATGTTGGTAACGGCCCAACTTCGAAATAATTCATCATGCATCTGGAGAGAAGTGGCGAGAACGTCGCTGCGGGTCCTTGAGAAGTTGTGTACATCCACAAGCGATTTCCCACTCCTTTCTTCTCTTCTTGTAACTTGGGAAGCTGTGTAGACTTACATCAATCCCCTTGTTTCCCTTTGACTGAAAATTACACCCAAAAGCAGCACAATGTGGCATTATTATGGTATTCTCGCTGCAGATAGCCATTGAGTAAACACAGCGAAAGCACTAGCGGCTCCGCACAACTCAACCAATTTAAATCATCAACCCAGCATGCATTGGGCTAGTAAAACAATGACTGCGCCCGTAGGTTAGAATATGTTAGAAATTGTGATTTTAAAAAAAATAACAATTCTTCGTGCTTTTTAACAACACATTCTAGTATGAGATAAACATTAAAGCATATTTATGCCTATTTGTCCTCACAGGCAGGGTTCCTTTTAAAAAATCATATCTGCATTTTTTATGGATTCACTTCTACTTTCACAGGATAATATGGGGTCCATGTCTCTATCATTGAGGTAAATTTCATCTGGATCTGATCCAGACTGATGATACAAAAAAACAGTGAAGTTTATGATGGGAAATCCCATTCATTTCTCCTCAGCTGCTGTGAGGGTTTCACCCCTGTACGTCATTATGGGAATTGTAGTTTATTTTCAAACTGACATCATCAGTTTTCAAGCCTATGTGACTACATTTCCCAGCTTTCCTTGCAATACTAGCGAAGGAGCTCCCCACATGGACAGACATGAGCAGAGACTCGGCCGTCCAATCAGAGCGTGTGGTGACAGGGGTTGTGGAAAAGCCACTCCTGTAACTGAGCTGCTTGGTGGAGGTCTGCGCTCTCTGAGTGCTTTTATAGTGTTAATTTAAGTCTGGTTTTAGTTAATGAAGTTTCATAACATTTTAGTCGACTAAAATATGAAGTGTAACAGATAAGGCATTTTTTATGTTTCCCTGAATTTCCCAAGCTACATTCACATTTGGATAAATTTATTTACGTTTCTCACTAACCTTTTTGATAAAACGTGTCATTATTTTGTCACCTGCTCTGATGTCGAAGAGTAAAAACATACCAGTAGGCCATATCGTATCGTTAGCTTTGGTCATCTCACCTTTGCATAGATGTCAGGATGACTCACCTGGAGATGATGCTTTAGGTTTGTCATAATCACGGCACATGGTTTACACAGCCACACGAGGTGTGTGCATAGTACTGACAGCGCCGTCATGGCGGGGGAAAATCCCACTGCCCTCCCTCCTAAAGAGAGTAGCTCTGATTGGATCTCTCCCCCGACCACCAAGCTAAGGCAGCTGTGACTGGATGTCCCTCTTAACTCATCCAACCTTTCCACACAACCAAAGCAGCTGTGATTGGATATATTCCTAACTTGTCTCTACTTTCTACATGACCAAATTAGGTCTGATTGGATTAAGTCTCTGTCAAACATTTTAGTCTAGTTTTTATTTGTTGATGAAAATGTCAGTTAATTTAGTTTGAATTTTTGTCCATGTGCACTTGTTTTTATGAGTTACCGTCTAGTTTTCATCAGGGGAAAAAAGGTTGTTGACGAAGAGTATGATGAAAATAATTAGTGAACAAAATGAACTCTGATATGAATCACAGACTCCTCGGTTGAGGAGCCCAACACGGTGGCTGCCATGAGGGAAGTCATTATTTTATTTGACTTTCTTTTTTCTCTTGAGCTCTTCAGTGGCTTCAGGAAACAGTTTTGGTTGATCATTTGCTCCTCTGCTGCTTCGTGTTGCTCCTGAAACTCTGAAATATCCTCAATGCTCATACATCAGAGTGAGAGTGAGGTTAAGGAGAAGCCACTCAGTTTTTATTCAGAGAGGCAGCAGAGGACGTCGAGAGAGTGGAGGAGCTCTGAGGGTCCATCATCTTCTCACCTCCTGCTCTCCAAACCCCCAACACCCCCACCCCATGTCTCTCTCTGCAGCTCCTAAGAAAAAGCCTTACAAACGGCCGAGGAAGACCAAGTGGAGCGCCGGCATCCTACCAAAACCAAAGAAGAAGAAGCCCCGCGTCCCACCCCCCTCTCCCTCCTCCTCCCCCTCCTCCTCCTTGTTGTCTGAATCCGACCTATCAGAGAGCAGCTCCGAGCAGAGCCAATCAGGCATCACGGGAGCCCTCGTGAACGGGTATCACCGTCCAAAGCCAAACAGCATCCTGAGGGTTGGAACCCAGACGAGGAAGGTGCCCCAGAGGAAGACGAGGGTGAGATCAGCAGGTGTGTATGTGTGAGGAGCTCCAGAGCTAATGTGAGCAGTGTTGCCAGATTTTTCACTGAAATAAGCAACCAGGTGGATAAAAACAAGCCAGGAACAGGCCACCTCCGCCCACGTATTTGCTAATGTGATATATTACTTTTTTTAAAGATAAATCTGCATAAAGTGTGTTTTAATTTTCATCTCACCGTGACATTTTGTTCTTGTTTATCTCTGAAGTTAATTCTTTAACATCCTTTTGTTTGGAGGTGAACATCCTTTACTTTATACAGAAGTGAAGGGAGGAGCTACTGTTATTTAAAACTCTGTTATGACTGGTCAGTCTGTCTAACCTTGATTATTGTAGCCAAACAGACACAGTCAGGCTTTTATCTTTGCTTAGTTTTTTAGTTTAGGACTTTATGTCACTCTGTCATTAAATAAAACATTCAATACAAACAAAGAAAAATCTCAAACATGAATGAACAGGAGCAGAAAGAAGAAAATCTTAATAGAGTCTGCCCCTCTGTCACAAGATCATGATAAACTAAACACATAATACAGATGAACAAGAGCTGCAGGCCAACATGCTTTTTTACAGTTCATTATTTCTTATTTTCAGAAACAACCAACAAAACAAACAAAAAGACCACATGTTAATTCACATTTTGCCACAAAACAAACATAGAAAAACTTAGATGAACACATTTCCTTGTATTTTCTCAACATACTGGCTGATAGTTTTTTTGAAGATAAAACTTGATTGAGCTTCTTTAGTTTCTTTGCTCAGATTGTTCATAATCTGATTCCTCTCTCTGTAACGCAGCGCTCCTTCAGTTTAGTTCTGAATCTTGGTTTTTAATATTTCAAATTCTTTTAAATTATAATGACGTTCTCTTTTTTCAAATCGGTTCTGGATGTTGATTGGTTATACATAATCTACATAATCTGAAACATCCTGAGACCTACTAACAACTGCAATTTAACAAATAATGGGTTTTAAGGATCTCTGTATTGACTTCTAGTAATATTGATCTTCTTCAGCTTTATTATGGTGAAAACAGTAATAGCTTTGTTAGAATAAATTTATTCTGGCTATAAGGATTTCTCTTTGGTGGAAACATCATTTTTGCCTCTTTTTACAGCCAAGTGTACATTTGTGTTTGGAGTGGGAGAAAATAGTGTAACTTAATTGACCTTATATTGGTTGTAGAGTGAGCATCACATCCCTCCTGGGTTTGGGGGCACAACAAGCCCAAACGAGAAACTGCACTTTTGAAACAAGCCTGAAAAAACACAATCAGCAACTGCCAATATTTACAAGCAACTTTTCAAAAAAGAAGCTCAACGTCACTTATAATAAGCAGACCTGGCAACTCAGCACATGAAGCTTCTGCCGCTCAACAAGCTGAAGTCACACCTCCAGTGAGAGCTGCAGCTCAGCTTCTCCTCAGGGTGATTTTATGTTTGTTAGCGTTAAATGTCTCTGAGCTGGAAAAGAAACGGAGCTTTTAAGATGTGCTTTTGAGTACTTGGCACAAAGTACTGCTGTGTTCCTGTTACCATCCGCCCCTGGATTTCTCCCCCCAGGGACAAAGCTCACAGGTTCCTTTATTGGCACTCATATTTCCTGGCGCTATGGGCCTCGACCAACCCCGTTCAGTGTTCACCTTTTTCTGTAATTCACTGAAACGTCATCCAGAATGGGCGACCCAAGACCGACGTCACAAGAACACATTGAACTTTAGAATGAGAAATCCCATTGACAACATTCTATCATTCATATCAAATAAAAATATGAAGTAATGTTCCCAAAACTTATAGTGTTCATACAGGATGACAGGCTCCATGTGTGTGCTGAGTTTGGTCTGGATCCTGGCTCTGTTTTCTTTACAGGGGTTGTGGGAAAACCACTGCTGGACTGAGCTGCTTGGAGGAGGTCTGCGCTCTCTACGTGCTTTTCTAGTTTTTTGTTTTTATTGATATTTTTATTTATATCTGCAAATTCTTTTACTTTTTGATACGTTGTGTGCTGCTATATAATGCTGCTACTGGAATCCTAATTTCCCTGAGGGAGTCTTCACAGGGGATTAATTAAGTTCTGTCTAATCTAATCTAATCCAGACCCATTTCTCCAGGGGAGATTTATGGCATGGACCTTTTTGAGAGGACTGCATGTGGGGAGCTCCTTCGCCAGTATTGCAAGGGAAGCTGGGAAATGTAGTCATTTAGGCTTGAAAACTGTTGATGTCAGTTTGCAAATAAACTAAATTTCCCATAATGACGTACAGGGGGTGAACCCTCACAGCAGCTGAGGAAATATGAATGGGATTTCCCATCAAAACTTTACTGTTTTTTTGTGACATCAGTCTGGACCAGATCCAGATGAAATTTACCTCGATGATAGAGACATTGACCCCATATTATCCTGAGAAAGTGGAAGTGAATCCATTAAAAAATGAGATGTGATTTTTCAAAATCCCACGGAATGTTAATTTATGGGATTTTTTTGAAACTTTGGGGATTTTTTTGCATCCTGACAAATATGTGTATCACCACCAAAATTTAACAGCTTCTTCCTTGGACCAAACCGCACCCGCGGTAAAGTTTTCATGTAAATCCATCCAGCAGTTTTTCCATAAAGTTGCTAACAGACAAACAAACATATGCTCCTTGGTGGAGGTAATAAGTAGATCAGGCTCCTCTCTGACAGTTTGCCCTCTGCTCCCTCAGAGGGGCGTCAGAGGTCTGACAGCAGGGCCCACGAGGCAGCTGTGGACCAGATGTTCAGAAGATCTGAGGAGCAGCTCAGCGAGGAAACACCACGGCTCATCGTCGACCACAATAAGCTGAAGGCGAGTCCCAACTCCAAATACTTCAATTCCTCTAACGGTTTTTGGTGATGTGATGAAGCAGCAGGTCCACGAGGGTCCCTGTCTGAAGTCCTCTGCTGTCTGTTTCAGGACCTCCTGAGTCGAGTCGTGTCCAAAACTGACGGAGCGGAGGTGGAGCTGCTGGAGAAGCTTTATGCTCGGCTCGCTCAGAGCATCTACAGGCACCGAGACAACTACAACAAGGCACAGCTCATCCAGGTACAAAGCCAGACATGGCAACGCGGTTCACGCCGCGGAAATGTCCGTAAACCAAATCCAGACCTGGTGTTCATGAAATCTGCTCTGTTCCAGGAGATGAAGAAGGACATTGATGGCTTCTCATGACCTCCAGATTCAGAATAAACAGACACTCATTCCTGACTTTATAGAAATGATGGAAGATTAGGGGATCAGGGGTCCAGTTGGTCCAGGGGGTTTGATCCCCAGCTCCTGCAGTCACATGTCGATGTGTCCCAGGGCAAGACCTAACCTCAGCCTGCGCCCACCGCGGCCTCAGTGGAGCCCACAGATGATGATGGCTTCACTTGGGGACCTCCACCAGTGTGAGATTGTGACCTGTGACCTTAAAGGGACAGTTCGGCTTTTCTGAGGGGAGGATGCTCGAGGCCCGTGGTAAATATACTCAGAGTACGGACGTTAGCCAATACGAAGCAGTACCTGGAGCCTCATAGTTACCCCACTCTTAGAGTAAAACTACCTGTCTAGGGGGGTCGGTGTGTGACATTCACAGAGAGAAAAGGAAGATCACTGCCCGGCCCCCGAAACCAAACACAAGACCGAAATTCAAATTTACAATATTCATGACAAAATAAACTGAAAAGCGAGTTTCTTTAACAAACAGGGTCCAAAAACAAAAGCCAATGGGAAGGCTTTGTCTCCCTCCGCCGAATTTGCTTCCCCAGCCAATCGCAGGAGGACACCTGAACACAGACAAAGATCCTCTTGCTGACAGAGCACCCACTCTGAGAGAGAAACATCAATCATCAATCAATCAATCTTTATTTGTATAACGCCAATTCATAACAAGTGTTATCTCAAGACACATTACAATAGAGCACAAAGCTCTTCATATTATGGATACACATATATGCATAGATACATATATACATATATAAAATACACATATACATATATATACAAATATATACATCCAACACCCAACATGAATCCATATAGCCAATCATGAATCCCTCCATCATGGCGGCAAGAAAAAACCTTCTGTTAAGCAGCAGGAAATCTTGAATGTGGACCCCAGTCTCATGATGAACAGCAAATCCACACCATGCTGTGTTGGGTGTGTGGGCAAAGGGAGGGAGGTAAGTGGAGACAAGTGGACTAAAGTAAGAACTAAAGTTAGTGACAGATCAATGGACCAATCATAGACCTGTCGTCGTCAAATTTGTTTCTGCTGCAAACAAATTTATTAGAGGAGGGTCCTCATGTCTGTATGGTTGTGGTGAAAGATTTATAGAAGTATTATAGCTATTAATGTTGATATTAACATGATCTTTCTATCCATGGTTGATACATCTATAGTAACTATCTTTAGCTCCACATGGACATGAGATCCCTCTTGAAAATGAGGAGTCACATCTCAAGAGGTCTACCATTAATACATTTATACTTAACGGAGACAAATGGTAGGGATGCACTTGTGGTCTGGGCACCCATGAGTTCGTCACTACCATAAATTCTTATTTTCAGTAAGACTTTTATTGATTATACTTCTATAAAATTATCACCACAACCACACAGACATGAGGACCCTCCTCTAATAAATTTGTTTCCAGCAGAAACAAATTTGACGACGACAGGTCTATGATTGGTCCATTGATCTGTCACTAACTTTAGTTCTTACTTTAGTCCACTTGTCTCCACTTACCTCCCTCCCTTTGCCCACACACCCAACACAGCATCGTGTGGATTTGCTGTTCATCATGAGACTGGGGTCCACATTCAAGATTTCCTGCTGCTTAACAGAAGGTTTTTTCTTGCCGCCATGATGGAGGGATTCATGATTGGCCATATGGATTCATGTTGGGTGTTGGATGTATATATTTGTATATATATGTATATGTGTATTTTATATGTATATATGTATCTATGCATATATGTGTATCCATAATATGAAGAGCTTTGTGCTCTATTGTAATGTGTCTTGAGATAACACTTGTTATGAATTGGCGCTATACAAATAAAGATTGATTGATTGATTGATTGATTGACGATGCTGTGTTGGGTGTGTGGGCAAAGGAAGGGAGGTAAGTGCAGACAAGTGGACTAAAGTAAACGCAAAGTATACACAGAAAACTATGTTGGCTGGACTAGATGCTACAGTAAGATTCCTCACAGCGTTTCACTCCTCCTCCACAAAGCCCCTGTGACTGGGACTATTTCATGACACAACCGCCACTCTCCTCTCATCAGCTGGTCCGTTAGCGCTCACTGGAGCACAAGCTGATATAAATCTGACTCTCCTGGATATTAGGAGGTGGGTGGCTCCTGTATTATCAGAGCCATGGAAAGAGAGAGTTATGTCAACTTCTAAGACGCCAATGGGCCAATTATTTGACAGTGATGGCGGACCATGGGAGCTCTCGATATTTCCAAACAATGTGACCGAGGCAACAGGATTCCTATGGGGAAGGCTTGTTTCTCACATTTATTGAGGCTCAATTTACAGGTAGGAAGCTACAGTTGACATTTTATTGATGACCATTTTACAGACACATTTGAATCAAATTAACGATGTAATTTAAAGTGCGATAGCTCATCAATTTTAAACAAAATATTAATTTCAATGTGGTCACTGGTCCGCCTCTTGTTCCATCTCACATCCTTGATGAAAACTCTTTTGCTTGAGGCCTGTGTGGTTAATCTGGAAACAACAGGATTGAGTAAAATGTTTTTCAGAAATTCATTGTTTTATTGCTTAAGTTTCATTGAATATACGAAAGTATGGATAAGTAGTCAACTAGTAAAAAATAACACAACGCCGTGGGTTGGTTTTCCTCCTGTCCTCCCTCTTTTTTCAGTCACCAGCTTAGTAACAGCATAGTCACTGTCCTTGAAACATCTGAACACATTTTCCTACTCAGGAGGATCACACAGTCCACATTCTTCTTTTTGTGGAGTAATTTTCCAAATCACCAAAGTCGATGTTATAAACAAGGAAATTTAGTAACATTACAGTGTCAGTGTTTGTTTGCTAGTCAAGAATGTAAGTATAGCTAGCTTACAGTCCACATTCTTCCTTTTAAGTATAATCTAAATAATAATGTTCCTACACATGCCCATAGAATATGTGTCACATTTGAATTTATCTATATTAATATATGAATGGAATCAGCAAGTAGTTACCACAAATCACGGCTAAGCCGTTCATTTAAATGACCTCAAGCTTTGTCTTGAACTATTTGGCTGCTACAGGAACCACGTGACCGTCTCGCGTTCTGACCCTCAATGATGCCACTCTCTCTTTCTAAGGCTCTAGTATTTATGTAAAAACAGGCAAATCACACGGCCTCAGAGCTGATCTTTGTCATGTGACGTGGCCTTCTCCATCTTTAGCTCGTTGTTTTTAACATGATCGTCAGAGACATCGTGTTTGTTTTACCTTCAGGATCAGGAAGTCCAGAAGTGCTGGTGCTGAATCCTCACTCGTGACAGCACGTGACCTCTGATTGGTCCTGCTCCTCAGTTTACACAACAGTTTGTGCAAAAGGTCCTCCTCTGTTCCTCCGGTTCATAAAGATATCCTCTCATACCCATGACTAACAGCTCGTCGTCAGCAGTGAGTCAAATGTCTCATTTATAGAGAAGTTAGCAGCAGCACGTGCAAGGTGGAAGGATACGCAGGCCTGTGCTGCATCACAAAATAGTCCCAACCACAGGGGCTTTGTGGAGGAAAAGTGAAAAGCTGTAAGGAATCTTACTGTAGCGTCTAGTCCAGCTTTTTTTGTAGTTTTAGCCTGAAGTGGGTTTATTACGAGGCTTTCGGTGTCGCCAAGCGTCCCTCCATGAATGAACGACCGCCATGGCCTCGAGCAGCCCCTCTTAAAAAAAACAGAACTATCCCTTTAAGCACTTTGAGCAGCACAGAATACAAGCTTCAGTCTGTTTATCATATCCTGTTTGGTGTTTATTTATTTTAATATGATTATTTATATAAGCAGAGTATTTATTTTTATCACTATTATTTATACACAGAGTATTTATTTTATCATTTTGATGTACATTTTAAAGCAAAGTGTTTAATATAATATCTGTCATTTATTTATTTCAGATGATTTGAATAAAAGTCTTCTTCTGACCATGCAGTGTGATTAACCTATTAAAACATCATGAATAAAGTTTCTCCTTAATTTAATTCCAGAAGTGTCTCTTTATTTTATTATTTATCATTTTTCTCTTACAGCTGATCTGAGAGCAGAAGCTTAGACAGTAAGATAAACGCCACTCCTTTAATAAAGCTTATTTTCTGCTTCATTTAGATGTTTCTGCCCTTTTGTGTGTCTCACATCTCAGAATTAAAGAGCTCTTCTAGACAAAAGGCTGTGGCATCTGGGCTTGTCCTCCCCCAGTTTACAGCCGCAGCAGCTGCCAGAAATGTCTCATCCCTTACCCCAAATAGACCTACCAGTGTGACAACATAAAGTTTTGTCATCAGTTTAAGCCCATTGAGTGACATAAGAATGAGTCCAAAAAGCAGAAGTGAGTTAGCATTCTGCACTTCCTGGTTCCCAATCCCAAAACTCTTTAGGATGTAGAAAAGCAGTTTTGGATAGATCATTTATCATATCTATTTAACATTTATATTGTTCATAAACACTTTTTGGGCTCCAGTATATTTTTCTTATTATATCTGTGTTATATGAACATAAATTTACCATATATATTGTGTAGCGTCGGGACTGATGATTTAGTGACTTTTAATTCTGTTTTCTTCCTTACATTAGTCAGCTAAACCAACGTAAGAGCTGGACAAATATAAACAAGAAAGAAACAAACCATTAGCTTAACATTTCTCTTCATGTACAAAAGTTACTAAACTATACATGTACATGTGAAACTAACATACCTTGTTCCCACTTTCGACCGTAGCTAAGCCTTATTTTCTCTCCCGTTACTCTTTTAGCACCTTTTCTCTCCCCTTCCTCTGTTACCTTTAGCGCCGTTCCTTTTGTTTACTGTCAATTCCTGTTTGTTACATTTAGAGTGCCTGGAGAGAGAGAGTGGCGACAACTGACGTTTACTGCAATGGTTCAGTTTTTCACTGCAATGGCGGAACATGGAGCCCCTCAAAAGTTCCCAGAAGTTAGCACAAGCTAACTGCCGCTCAGTGTCTTTCAATGGAGAGCATGTACGGAGCAACACTTGTTTGAAGTAAAACGTTTAAAAAATGACATTTTCATATCAGTAGGGCATCGAAATTAAATTGACACAAATAATTAGTTACGTTAGCGTATTTTCCCTGTCTAGATTTTAGGATTTAGAGAATGCTAATAGGTAAAAGTTTAGTCTAGCACACTGGATAACGATAACAACCCGTGCAACAGGCGGATAACTGTAAATTTTGCTCCGTAACTATAACTTAATCCAGCCCTATCGATTTATAGTAGCAAGATTAATGTGTAGGGGTTTTGATTGAAGCTGTTATCAGCTGTTTTTGTGGAGTGGAAGAGAGCAGAACCTGACAGAACACAAACCAAGTTTATCTGCATAGTTATATTTTTCATACATATTTATCATGTCTGTCATGTAACTAGTTCTATTCTTGACATTATTCCCTTAGTGTTTATAGTAATTATTATGGAAACTAGGCTTTACTGTGAAAGCGACACCTGACGTGATCATGATGTTGTTGACGCCGGACTCTGACTGGTAATTTACAGTTTACTTTCAACAGTACAGGGTGTGTGAGGGGGACGGACTCAAAACAAAATGTTCCTGGACCAGATCTGATCAAATCAGCAATAATCACAAACTACACATGTAAATGCAGACAGTAAACTTTTTCTTTTCCTTTTTTTTTTGCTCACGTCCATTAACAATAAAGAGACTGGCAGATATCTGACTACGTTTATTTACTCCACAGCCCCCCCCCCCCCGCTTTTTTTTAAACACTTACTGATGGCATCTGATGGTATTTGTCTTCACAACACTCTAAACTGTGGGTAATTTCCTTATGCAAAGTCAGACTTACAGGGATTAAGGGGGCAGAAAGGGCTCATTCGCTGACTTGATCTGTCAATGAGTCCGTGAGGGGTTGGACTGGTATTGGGATTTAGATAGTACATTATATTTATATATTATAAATTTCAAATTTCCTAGTGGTCTGGTATTTGAAAGTGTGTCAATGTGCAAATGCATTGTTTGAATGTGATTACCTCACATATTTTTTTTTTTGTTAAAATCTTTGTCACAGCTAAATTGCTCCTTCCGACTTTAGCCACCCACGTCTGTCTTCTGTCCCTGTCTTTGGCAAAGCCATACATGCGGACGCCTTTCTCTGAGCGGCTGGAGCAACCCCATGCAGCGCAGTACACCATAGTGAAGACTGTATCAAGCACATCACAGTGGAAATGACAAACAGCTTGTCATGCTGATCTGTTTGACTTCTGTAGATAAAGTTTTTAAGGAATTCATTGTGGTCTTCAGTTCATGGGAAAAAGTGACTGTGTGATTTACAATGCATCCCTCAGAGTAAGTTTGGGATGAGCAGGAATACTTAGTGATAGAACTCAGTTTATTTGCAATGAATTAAAATATTAGAACACAGTTATCAGTATGCTGTTGCAAGTGCAGACCTTTTGTGTAGTGAACTGACAAATAATTGGTCGTCACCTGTTAGTGTGCCTCACTCAAGTCTGAAAGTTTAGAAAAAAGAGGAAATATCAGTTTATTGCTGCCAACAAATACACGTTTATTAAAGTTATAACAGGTCAAAGCAATTAACACAAGCATATATATTTATAAGGAAGAAGAGGTGAGAAACAATGATAAAATTCCATTTATTTGCAATGAATTCATATATTAGAACACAGTTATCAGTATGCTGTTGTAAGTCCAGACGTATTGTTAATTGACAAATAATTGGTTGTCACCTGTTAGTGTGCCTCACTCAAGTCTGAAAGTTTAGAAAAAAGAGAGGAAATATCAGTTTATTGCTGACAACAAATGCACAGGTTTAGTAAAGAGAGAACAAGTCAAAGCAATTAATATAATTTATAAGGAACAAGAGATAAGAAACAGTGATAGAATTCAATTTATTTGCAATGAATTCATATATTAGAACACAGTTATTGTGCTGTTGTGAGTCAGATTTATTGTGTAGTAGTCAATTGGGAAATCACTGTCATCCGTCAGTCTGCCTCACTCGTCTTTAAAAAATCAACAGAAATATTACGATTTTATTGCTCTCAACGAATATACAGGTTTAGTAAACTTAGCAGAGTTCAAAGCAGTTAACATAAAAAGGAAAAAAATTACAAAGCAAAGCATTTATTTGACATTATTTACCGATTATCGTGGCTTTCCTGTTAGTTTTGTATTGCCCGCCAACCATTTCCGGGAACTTTTTGAGGCTACATGGACCACGTGATCGGCCAGCTTTTTGAACTTCCGTTGTCGCCACTCTCTCTCTCCAGGCACTCTAGTTACGTTCATACACGTCCTTTCAGAATAAACTTCCGGTTACACAGGAAGTGCCAACACCTTCAAAACAAAAGTAACTGATTTCACATTTACCTTACTTAGACGTCTCTTACACTCCCACCAAATTATTAAGTGTTTTAACAAAAATAAACACAAATAATTTCCTTTTATGAACTGACATTCTTTTTAAAACTATAAACTTAACTCTTTACAGTTCTGCCATGGTTCTTCTTTTAAGCAGTTTCTAAAAGCAACACTAATTTATGAACTGGTCGTTCAACCACTGAGGCTTTGCCTGAATGCTCGCCTCTTTTGTTCAGAGTCCTGTCTCCAAGAAAAACCTTGACTCTCCTAACGAGTCCATCTTTGTCTGTTTCAGTCTCAGAGACTCTTCCAAGTCTCCACACAGATCGTGGTTGTGTCTCATCAGTGTCCATAACGATGTCACCAACTCGAACATTTCTTTTAGGCATGTGCCATCTTTGCCTGACCATGATGTTGTGAAGGTACTCTTTTCTCCAGCGACTCCAAAACTGTTCAGCTAGGAACTGCACTTGCCGCCATCTTTTCCTTCCATACAGATCCTCTTTGGTAAAGTTTCCAGGCGGGGGCAGTGCTGTGGAGGCCTTCATTGTAAGGAGGTGATTTGGAGTGATTGGCTCCAAGCTGTTTGGATCGTTCAGGTTGTCCATTGTAAGAGGGCGACTGTTTACAATCGCTGCTGCCTCATAGAAAAAGGTCCTTAAGGAAGCATCACTGAGTCGGCCAGGTGAGAGGGAAAGTGTTGAGTTGAGAATGTTTCTCACAGTCCTTATCTGTCTTTCCCACACTCCACCAGCATGACTTGCATGAGGTGCATTAAACACAAAGTCACATTGTTTCTCTGCAAGGAAGGTTGTCAGTCTCTCAGCATCGACTTCCTGCAGAGCTGTTTTCAGTTCATTTCTTGCACCTACAAAATTGGTGCCATGGTCACACTTAATTTTTCTGACCGAGCCTCTCAGTGCAATAAAGCAACGCAGTCCATTAATAAAGGTGTCTGTTGATAGATCCTCTAACATCTCCACGTGGATGGCACGAGAGTAGAAACACGTGAAAAGCAGGCCATATCTTTTATGTTCCTTTCGCCCTTGTTTGGTTAGAAAAGGGCCAAAAACATCCATGCCACAGTGTGTAAAGGGTGGAGAAGGCTCCATTCTTTCTGTGGGGAGTTCGCTCATTTTCTGTCCTTCCACAGGTCTCCTTTGTCTCCGACAGAAAACACACTGGCGAATGTAAGATGCAACAGCTTGACTTAATCTGGGGATCCAGTACCCACTGGATCGGACTTCATTCATTGTGAAGCCTTTGCCCTGATGAAGAACCTTTTCATGACAATGAGCAATTATCAGTTTTGCAACATGATGCTCTCTGGGGATGACTATTGGGTGCTTGAATGTGCTAGGAAGGGATGAGTAATGTAGTCTTCCTCCTACTCTGAGCACTGCATCTTTGTCTAAGTAAACATTCAAATGATGAAGTCTGTTGTTGCTTGCTAGAGATTTACATTTGCTTAATGTCTCTATCTCCTTCTGCCATGCTTGTCTTTGAACATCTTTGATGATCACGTGCTCTGCTTTTTGTCGTTCACTTACAGTTGAGTGTGTGCTTGATTTGTCTTTCAATAGACGGCGTCTGAGACGTGCCACAGCACTGACGACATGAGACCAGGATGAAAACTTTGTGAGTCGATCTGAAAGACTGGCGTGTTCGACAGTTGCTGTGTGCAGTGTTTGAACTTTTTTCACTTCTGGATCTCCAACTAGAAGTTCAGTGTGTTCCTTTGTTGGAGGGTGTATTTCCCTTTCCCACAGGAATTGAGGGCCAGTTAACCAGTTGGATGACAGCAGCTCATCCACTGTCGTTCCTCTGGATGCCATGTCGGCAGGATTCTCTGAGGTGGAAACATAAAACCACTGCTGGGGTGTTGTGCTATCACGGATCTTTTGCACCCTATTAGCAACAAATGTATGAAATCTTCTTGCACCATTACTTATATATCCTAGGATGACCTTAGAGTCAGTCCAAAAGAACTCTTGAACACTTTTAAAGACCAGCTCTTCTCTGAGCATGTTACTCACTGTGACTGAGACTGCTGCGGCAGTGAGTTCGAGCCTTGGGATTGTGGTCACTTTTGTGGGTGAGACACGAGCTTTTCCCATGATAAAGGTACAGTGCACGTCTCCATCCTTATTTATGAGCCTTAGATAAGAACACTGTCCATATCCAGTGGTGCTCGCATCTGAGAAATGATGCAGTTCTCCTTTGATTATTTCTCCAAAGTCAGCAGGCACATAACATCTGGGTACCTGCAATTTCTCAAGGTTGGCGAGATCTCTTCTCCACTGCTCCCACCGTGGCCTCAGCTGATCAGGAAGTGGGTCATCCCAGCTGGTGCCTTGACGACACATTTCTTGCAAGATCCTTTTCCCACTGAGGAGATATGGGGCAACAAATCCAAGAGGATCGTATATAGCTGCAACAGTGGACAATACTCCACGACGTGTAGGAGGTTGGTCCTTGAGTGTGACATTGAATGTGAAACAGTCCTTTTCTATGTTCCAATGAATGCCTAGAGCTCTCTCTGTTTGTGTGTCACTGAATACAAGGTCCTTCATTTTGATACCTGCAGCATGTTCTGATGTTGGTATGCTGTTTAGAACAGCATCGCTGTTTGAAATGAACTTGTGTAACCTTAAACCACCTTTAGCACATAGTTCACGGGCTTCTTGAGTAAGCTGTATGCAATCTTCCACTGATGCTGTACTGGTCACTCCGTCGTCGACATAAAAGTCTCTGGCGATGAATTGAGACCCTGATGGGTATTCAAGGCTATTCTCTTTGGCAAGATGTTTTAATCCATAGTTTGCACACCCTGGAGACGAGACAGCACCAAAGAGATGTACTGTCATCCTGTATGCTTGAGGCGGTGTGCTAAGGTCTCCATCCTTCCACCATAAGAAACGGAGATAGTTCCTATCGTTTTCCTGCACCTGGAACTGGTGGAACATTTTTTCAATGTCACACATTACAGCTATCTGGTGTTGACGAAAGCGTATGAGAACTCCTGTTAGATTATTGATCATGTCTGGTCCGGACATAAGATGTTCATTTAAACTTGTCCCATCATGCTTGGCTGAACAGTCAAATACCACACGCAGCTTGTCTGGTTTCTTTGGGTGATAAATACCATGATGTGGTATGTACCATGTCTCACCAGGGAGTCCTTCATCTTTAACTTCTTCTGCCTCGCCTCTTTTGATGATGTCACTCATGTACTTGACATAATCTTCCTTGTATCTGTTATCTCGAGTGAGTTTTTTCTTTAGCTGGTTTAGTCTGATTTCCGCAAGATGTTTGTTATCAGGCATTGAGGGTCTTTCCTTAAAGGGTAATGGCATTTCATAGTGCCCTTGCTCTGTTTTCTTTATGCCTTCTTTAAGCCTGTGGAGGAATATGAGATCCTCTTGAGACACTGTTTTGTCACCTTTGGCAGTCTCTCTGAAGTCAGTTTCTAATGCACGGATTGCATCCATAGGAGTTGCAGGAGGGACCTCTCTCACAGCTACACGATGACAGAGGCTGCTACTCACATCTGTCTCAAGGCAAGGCTCTGTGCTGCCAACTATGCTCCACTCAAGATCTGTCTGCACAGCATAAGGTTCATTGTCTTTTCCTAATAACACTTGTCTGGGCGCTAGTGCTCTGGGGCAGCTATACCCTATCAAAAGACCCACATCACAACTCAGAAGGGGTGGTACTTCATCTGCAATTGGTGACAGATGACTCCAGCGTTTAGCAGTTTCACAGGTAGGTATATGTTCTCTGTTTGCTGGTATGTACTCTTTGGTATATGCAGGAGGGAGTTGGAGGATGGTTCCAGAACTGTAGCCT
This sequence comes from Cetoscarus ocellatus, assembly GCA_037902135.1. Taxonomy (NCBI): domain Eukaryota; kingdom Metazoa; phylum Chordata; class Actinopteri; order Labriformes; family Labridae; genus Cetoscarus; species Cetoscarus ocellatus. The sequence goes on from JBAMNC010000065.1 coordinate 322,642, forward strand.
CTCACACGGAGACCAGAGACCCTTTCACTGTTCACAACTGCATTTTTGCCCATCATGGTAGTCAGTTTGAGTTTAACTGGACAAGCTTCTGCCTTTAGATCACAACTCACATCTTGATCAATGAATACAGTGTCACTCTGTGTGTCTAACAAAGCATAAACAAGTTTTTCTTTGCATGGATTTGCAGCTGTAGACACCCACACTGGAACTATCATTGAGGTACTAACATATTGTCCCTCTCTAGCAACATTTAAAGACATTGCAGCTGTTGTCTCTGATGTGTTGTTCTGTGTTGCATTTTCTGTACTCAAGTGTCTCTCCTTTTTCAGATCTCTGACATAGTTATGGTCATGTAGACAGGTTGGGTGTGCTTTCATACATGTGTCACAGGTGAGACAGTGTCGACAATCTTTAGCACTATGACCCCTTTTTAAACATCCATAACACAGTTTATTGTCCTTAACATATGTCTTTCTGTCTTCCAGAGACATTGGTATGAAGTTTGGGCACTTGTGGAGCTGGTGTGTGTCCTGACATATCATACATGACTGTTTTACATGTGCTTTGGTTGGTAGTTGCTTGTCAGCTTGTACAGTTGCTTTTGTGGTAAAAACACTTGCCTTGTCCCTTTTATTATCTTTTGGATTCCTGTCGTCTTTTGGTGCCTCTAGAGAACGAAGCGCGTGGATTGAGGTGACAGGATTGCAAGCCACTTCTGCTTCTAATGACAGGAATGCAGCAAATTCACTGAAGCTAGGAAAGTCCTTGCCTTCCATCAGTGCCTTTGTGACACTGCGGTTCCATCTAGCAGCTGCCCAATCAGGGAGCTTCTGTATCAGTCCTTGATTTTCTTTACAGTCATTTAATATTTCCAAACCCTTTACGTGAGGAATTGCAAGGGAACATGCATTTACAAAGTCTGCAAAACTTCTTAACCCTTCAGCATCTTTGGATTGGATTTTTGGCCAGTTTGACAGCTTATCTCTAAATGCCCTTTGAATAACAAATGTTTGGCCATACCTTTGGTTAAGTTTGTTCCAGGCATTTTGGTAAGCCTCTTCATCATTTCTGTAAAAAGTTCCTTCAATGCATTTACGTGCAGCACCACTCACATACCTTTTAAGTAGAACAGTTTGTTTGCAGCAGACATGTCTCTTTGATCAATCAAGACATGAAGTTGGATTTCCATTCAATAAAGTGGATAGGATCACCACTGAACACGGTGGGCTCTGGTATTGGAAGCCTGTTCATCATCACACTGTCCTGAACAGCTTGAGCAAGGTGAGCAACACTGGGGGGGGGGCGCTGACAACATGGGTGTATTCGATGGAGGGGATACAATTGCCTGAGGTGTAGAATATGGGCCCACTTGCTCACCTTTGACTGAGTGGATATCCTTTATCTGTGCCATTTCTCTGTTATAAGCTTCAAGTCTTGCTCTGGCTCCTTGTAGCTCTTTTTCAGCTTGCAAATGTACCAATCTTTCTTTCAGCTTTCTTTCCTCTTCTATGATCTTGTGTTCAGCCTCCTTTACAGCAAGTTCTGCAGCTGCGTCAGCCCGTTTTGATAAAAGGTAAGATTCCGTAGAACGATGGGAGATGCTTGATTTTGCAGCTGTAGAACCATAAATGGAAAAAGCATAATCCCGATCTAGAAGCTCACGTAGACGATCTTTTTCTTGTTCTGCATCGAAGTCCTCATTTAAACCTGATATTCTTTCATATATGATCCTCATGAGGTCCTTTGTAACTGCTTCACATGCATCAGTTTTTCGTCTTAAATCAGCTGCTGGAGTTACATGACATCGTAGATCGTTGTATAGTTTCATAACATTGTCCTTTTCTTTCTCCAACGTGTCTACAAGTGATGACAAGTGAACTGTAGTTATATCTGACTTCAATTTTTCCCTTGTCTGACGTGCTTCAGTTTTCCACTGTTCATATGCATTCATGAGCTTCTTCTCTCTTTTACACACTTCTTCCTTCTGATAAGCAAGCATTTTTTCAGTTGGCATTCTGACTCTTTCAGAGCGGCGAGGTAAATCGTCCATACTGTGTAGTTTGCTCTGCAACTCAGCTAGCAAATTTTCTTTACATCTGATTGTCTCTCTTATGTCTTGCTTTGTGAGTTCACTTTCATTTTGAAGCAACTCCTTAAAGTCCTCAATTTCCTTTTGTAGGCTCACAATCTGCCCATTAATGTCCTTATTACTTACAGATGCTGTCTGTGAGTCCTCCATTTTCTATGCAGCTTTGTTTGTCCTTAAACTTTTATTTTTCCGACCACATTCTGCCACCTGTTGTCCATTGTGAGCCTGCACCTTCTAACGTTGAGACCCACGTTGTCCAGCATGGCGGAGGGTGGTCAAGCTCTTACTGTGGCGTCGGGTGAAATGCGTAGGCTGGGACTGATGATTTAGTGACTTTTAATTCTCTTTAATTTCTCTTTTAATTTTCTTCCTTACATTAGTCAGCTAAACCAACGTAAGAGCTGGACAAATATAAACAAGAAAGAAACAAACCATTAGCTTAACATTTCTCTTCGTGTACAAAAGTTACTAAACTATACATGTACATGTGAAACAAACATACCTTGTTCCCACTTTCGACTGTAGCTAAGCCTTATTTTCTCTCCCGTTACTCTTTTAGCACCTTTTCTCTCCCCTTCCTCTGTTACCTTTAGCGCCGTTCCTTTTGTTTACTGTCAATTCCTGTTTGTTACGTTCATACACGTCCTTTCAGAATAAACTTCCGGTTACACAGGAAGTGCCAACACCTTCAAAACAAAAGTAACTGATTTCACATTAACCTTACTTAGACGTCTCTTACATATTGGTTATAAACTCTTGTTTGGCCTCCGTGTCCTCGGACAGTTTGTTATCATATATGTGTTACATAAACATATATATACAGTCGTCCTCAAAATTATTCATACCCTTGCTTATTCTTGTGATTTCTTCATGTAGTGATGAAATGAAAGCATGTTTTCAAATTTGTGTATCAGTTATATGTGACCAACAATTGAAAGAATGACAACAATACAAAATTCAGAAAACATATTTATGTCTTGGGTATTTTATTGATGGAGTCCCAAAAAATGCCATGTTCAAAATTATTCATACCCCTGACAATGTTTCAACAAAAATGTGCCAAATATGGTAATTTTTGTCCAGTAGTTCCTTCAAGATGTCACAATGGAATAAAAGCCTTTATTTAACGTTGTTGGCTGAATGTTAAAGCGAAAAAAGACATCTTTCCAGAAGAGTATAAATAGGGCAAAAGTGTTCAGGTCATTCTCAATTTCTGGTCATCATGGTCAAGAAGAAGGAGCTCAGTGAGGACCTACGTCAGCATCTTGTTCGTACCCACAGTGAAGGAAAGGGTTACAAGGCCATTTCCAAGCAGTATGATGTCCCTGTTTCAATCGTCCAGAGCATCATCAACAAGCACAAGAGGTTCAACACTGTTAAAAACCTCAGTGGGCTTGGTCGAAAGCGTAAGGTGTCCCCCAAACTTGCTAGGAAAATCTGCAGAGAGGTCAACACCAACCCACAGACCACAACCAAGGTCCTAATTGAGACAGGGACAAAGGTGTCACGGTCCACCATCGAGCGAGTCTTGCACAGAGGAGGTCTCCATGGACATAAACCTCGGAAGACACCTCTGCTCAGTAAGAAACATCTGGTACCTCGCCTGGCCTTTTGTAGAGGTCATCTGAAGCAAGATCCCAGCTTTTGGTCAACCATCCTGTGGTCTGATGAGACAAAGTTGGAGTTATTTGGACATATGGATGCTCAATATGTCTGGAGGAAGAAAGGAGAAGCCTATAGGCCAAATAACACTGTGCCCACTGTCAAGTATGGTGGTGGAAGCATAATGCTATGGGGATGTTTCTCCTCCAGTGGCACAGGGAATCTCATCAAGGTCCAAGGTATCATGAAAAAGGAGGATTACATCAGGATACTTGATGAAAATGTGAAGGAATCTGCTGTGAAACTGCAGCTTGGCCACAACTGGATGTACCAGCAAGACAATGATCCCAAACACACTGCCAAGGTAGTGAAGAAATGGTTCAAGGACAATGATGTCAATGTCCTGGAATGGCCAAGTCAAAGTCCTGACCTAAATCCCATTGAGAACTTGTGGCATCACTTGAAGACCAGAGTGATGGCGAGGAAACCAACCAACCTGACCCAGCTTGAGGCATTTGCCAAGGAATAGTGGACCAACATCCCACAGGAGACATGCAGGAAGCTTGTGGACACTTACAAGAATCGTCAAGAAGCAGTCATAAAAAATAAAGGCTATGCCATTGATTATTAAATAAAGACAATGGACTATGGTATGATTAATTTTGAACATGGCACTTTTTGGGACTCCATTTATAAAATACCCCAGGAATAAATATTTGTTTGAATTTTGTATTGTTGTCATTCTTTCAATTGTTGGTCACATATAACTGACACACAAATTTGAAAACATGCATTCATTTCATCACTAAATGAAAAAATCTCAAGAATTAGCAAGGGTATGAATAATTTTGAGGACGACTGTACGTATTGTATATAAACTCTTGTTTGGCCTCTGTGTCCTCGGACAGTTTGTTATCATATATGTATTACATAAACATATATATCTGTATTGTATATAAACTCTTTTTTGGCCTCCGTGTCCTCGGACAGTTTGTTATTAGACCTCCTTGCATAACTCCATGAGAACACTGCCTGCTCTGAACCAGGGAACACACTTGGAACACGCTCCTGTCGGCTGCCTATGACGTCAACACGCTCCAACGTCAGGCTCGAAATCAATCTGTCAAACTGACGTCATCGCACCAACAGTCAAATCCGCTGTAGAGGGACCCCTTCAGAATAAAACTGGAAAAACTGCGTCTGAAAAAACATGTACAAACTGAAATTGTAAAGTATTTTTCGTTATTATAATATAAAATGATAACATAATAATTTTTATGTTTCCTTGAATTTCTGAAGTCATGTTTTACACTTGGATAAAATCAAACATCTAATAACCCTTTATTGAATGCTAGTAAAGTCTGAATGTATAAATGAACAGAAACAAATTTTCCTTTTGTGTGAAATGCAGTCACCTTTATTTAGGCTACCTGGCAGAGCATCTCAGTTACAATACCAGAACTGACAACAAACAGTGAACCTGCTCTACATGAATATATCAATTCATAAAGAGAGGAGCTCTGATTGGATCGCTCCACAACTTATCCCACCACCACCAAGCTAAGGCAGCTGTGATTGGATGTCCCTCTTAACTCATCCAACCTTTCCACACAACCAAAGTAGCTGTGATTGGATATATTCCTAACTTGTCTCTACTTTCTACATGACCAAATTAGGTCTGATTGGATTAAGTCTCCGTCAAACATTTTAGTCTAGTTTTTATTTGTTGGTGAAAAAGTCAGTTAATTTAGTTTGAGTTTTTGTCCATGTGCACTTGTTTTTCTTGGTAACTGTCTAGTTTTCATCAGGGGAAAAAAGTTGTTGACGAAGAGTATGACGAAAATAATTAGTCAACAAAATGAACACTGGTCTGCAGTATGCCAAAAATTCCAGTCTACCTCGAACTGTTCTCCATAATGCAAATGACAGCCGCATAATATATCAAAGGCAGCAGCCTTAGCAGTATTAGCATTGATTCTATTACATTTATATGAAAATAAAGCAACTCAAACTCTTTAAATTTACATTTTTGGTAATTCAAAGTAGTTCCAGCTTTTATTTTGAAGAGCTCAGAGCGGAAGTTCCCCTGGGTAGTGTCTGCCTTGAAGCGGCGGGATGAAAAATGGCCATCGTCAGCCTCGGTGAACTCTCGGTGCCTTTTCTGCCTCTCTGTCCGTCTCACTAACGCGTTCACGGGGCTCGACATGCTCGGCGGCAGCGGCAGGAGGTGAAGCCGGGGCTGCCGGCGGAGGAGGCTCAGTGTCCGGGGCAGCAGCAGATGGAGCCTCGGTGTGTTCGGCTGAAAGGCGGAAGACTGCGCATCAACACACCGAAGCTAACGAGCTAACTGTCTGTGTGAGGATGCGGCGGAGCGGCTGCTGATCCACCAGGTAAACGCTCACCTGGAGGGCGGCTCGGGGCTCCACAGGGGACCGGGCACGGTACCCCGGACCGTGGACCGTGTGTGCGGCCGCTGATGGGGAGCGGAGCCGCTAACGGTGCCTCCATGATTTAACGGCTGTTTGAGGAAGTGTCCGCTCGGTTTGACCAACGCAGCTCAACACGGTTATCGTTAGAATGAACGATACATCGATACGTATCGATATAACGAGTCATGATACGGTAGTATTAATAATTCTCCAGATTGAGGCAGTCAGCAGATACTACAGTATGTGATCTGTGACATGCTTTAAAACCAAAGGTGCTGCACTAAATCATCGATCTAACTGTCTTCACGCTGCGGCGAAACAAATCAATGCCACAGCGCTGCCAAGACGATAAAACACTCAGAGGGCGCAGACCTCCACTTAGCAAGGGCTTTTCCACAACCCCTATAAAAGATCCAATCCTGGATCACCAGATCCAGAGCAGAGCCAGGATCCAGACCAAACTCAGCACATACATGGAGGCTGTTATCCTGTATGAACACAAGTTTTGGGAACATCACTTAATAATTTGATTTTGTATGAATGATTGAATGTTGTCAATGGGATTTCCCATTATAAAGTTCAGTGTTTTTTTTGTGACGTCAGTCTGGATCAGATCCAGATGAAATTCACCTTGATGACAGAGACATGGACCCCACATCATCCTGTGAAACTGGAAGCAAATCCATTAAAAAATGGCAGAGATATGATTTTTTAAAATTCCATCAAATGTTAACTTTTAGAATTTTTTGAAGTTTTGGGATTTTTTTTGCATCCAGACAAATCAATATATCACCACCAAAATCTAATGATTTTTAAGTTTGGCCATTATCAACATCTCCTGAAAATGTCAGCAAAATCTGTTCAGTAGTGTTTGTGTATTTTCAGTAGTTTTTGCGTAATCTTGTTGACAAACAAACATAAGCCGACAAAAACATAACTTCCTTGGCAGAGGTAATTATGGAGGCCATGTTCACATTATTTCTGTTTACATGTTGTTTAAATTCTTTAAAATCAGAGCCAGAGCTGAAAAGGACCCAACCCCTAATGACAGCAACTTGGACGCTCCCGTATTTCTGAACTCAGTATGCCAAAAATCGCTCCTGGAGACAGTCTGTTTAAGTGAGAGACATGTGAAGCAAAAAAAAAATATTTTATTTTATTTTATTTGTTTTATTTTTTGAAGGATTGTCACTGTATTTTTGTTTCTTTTTTCAGATTTTTTATTCAGGTTTTCATTTGAATACTGCAGAAAAACAATCACAGGAAACTAACGGAGGAAGAAAAATAATAATAACAATAATAATAAAAAACAACAGTAGAAAACAACAGAAGAGCTCTGTTGTGTGTGGGCCAGTTTTTTGTATAAAAAATCCCAAACATTTTAATCTGAATAAATGACTCTTCTTTTTTATAAAAGTGACGCTTTGTACTGACCAGGGAAACCAGTATGTAAATTTGTATATTCTGCCTTTATTTCAGATATATAAGGGTAATTAATGTGGCCTGTGAGTTTTGTCCCTCCTAAATATGGAAAATTGACCAGAAAAAAAGAAGAAAACAAGAGACTCAATGTTATGGATCACGGTTCCTTTATCTCAGAAAACATGCAGCATGGAGAGGTGTCCTCTGAAGACAAGACAGTTCACCAACCTTAAATACATCTCTCACAGAATCACATGACACAATATATGAATATTTAGCTGTTCAAGAGAGGGTAGATCTCAGGACACCATATACAGGTAAAATTTCACACCCTGTTGAAAACCAACCCCACCACCTGTTTACAAAGGGGTCAAAAGTTGTCTTAAAAGAGATGTCAGACCTTGGTGTTGTTTTACTCACTGAGTTTAAATAAAGCTTTCCAAAAAATTCCTCACAGGCCAAAATATCCTCAGAAAAGTTCATACCTCACTGTCCCTTAAATGAGGTAAATACTTGTACACAATCTTAAGAATTACTGCAGTTAAACAGATAATGAAAAACTGGTTAAAGCCAAATACAGTAGAAATAATCACATGGAAAAAACACAAATAAATGAATATAGAAAAGAATCACACATAGATTACGAAACATGAGCAACATCTTTGAGTTTTGATGGGTAAATATAAATAAAGTAATGTAGTCAGAAAAATATTTGGTAAAAAATGGAAGAAAAAAACAATAAATGAATGAAATTTACAGAAAAATTTGAAATATAAGATTCTAGTGTCTAGTATTGTTTTTGCTTGTTTTGTTTTTTGTCCGCTAAATGCTTTTTTTTTTTTTATGTCTTTGAGGAATTACCCATGTTGTGGATTTGTGCTTGTGTCTAACTTGGGGAAAAATAGTCATTTTTATGTTTTTATGTGATTTTTTTTTTGCACCCTCTTGCATTTATTACACCGACAAGTAGGTTTACAAATATTATGTAACATCATTGACATTTATATTGATAGGTTTTACATTTATTTCTGTATTTGTTCCCAAAACTATTGAACAAAGAGTATTTAAAATAATCAGAAATGTATTCTCACCTGTCACTAAACTAATAAATAAACAAACCTTCAGTATTTTCAGCTCTCAGCTGTGTTTTCAGAGGTCATTAAGTACCGTAAATTACCTAAAAGCAGGCAGCGACTCAGATAGTTAGGGATGGGGAGCAAGGTGAAAATAATGAGGTCGATTCATCATTCAGGTATACCAAAATGTAGTCCTGTTGCTTTTAAAAAATGACTTTAAATTAAATGTTGACTTTAATATTAACAAATGATTTGAACCATTGATTTTCATCCATCTATCCCGTTTAACCATAAATAAATCATCCATTAAATTAGACTTCCCCTTCAGCTGACGCAGATAAGCAGCGTTTTAGGCGTTATTTGTCGATTCTGATGTTTGAAGGAAATAAATAGACACTCAGTGAAGTGACCCCTGACCTCTCCTGTGATGTCATCAGTCGTGTTTGCTTACCTGTCTAATCCCAAACTTCTTGTCTCCAGGGACCGAGGACACCAGAGGACGCATTTCGACTGAAGACTTCTTTATGGAGCCCAAACAGGAAGCCTGGAACTGAAAAGGCGTTTAAATACTCGGCTCGTGGCAACGCTCGGCAGACCTCAGGATGGCGAGCAGGAGGAAGTCCACCGTACCTTGTATGGTTCCCCCGAGAGACGCCGCCGACTCAGACCAGGAGATGGAGGCCACCGCAGAGGATGTTGAACCGGAGGATGGTAACGGCATGGTGACCGTCTCCACCGAGGTCTCCGGTTTTTCAGAGGAGCGTGGCAACGACGCGGACACCAGGTCGGTGTCCGACCACTACCTGGATTCAAACATGGCGGAGGGCGGCTACGAGTGTAAATACTGCAGCTTCAGGACGTCCGAGCTGAACCTGTTCACCATGCACGTGGACACGGAGCACCCCGACGTGGTCATCAACGCGTCCTACGTCTGCATGGAGTGTGACTACCACACCAAGAGGTGACTGCAGGTTTGGGGAGGGGCCTGAGTAAGGTTTTGTAAAAAGACCCAGAGGTGACTGCGGGTTTGGGGAGGGGCCTGAGTAAAGTCATGTCATGACCAAGAGGTGACCGCGGGTTTGGGGAGGGGCCTGAGTAAAGTCATGTCATGACCAAGAGGTGACCGCGGGTTTGGGGAGGGGCCTGAGTAAAGTCATGTCATGACCAAGAGGTGACCGCAGGTTTGGGGAGGGGCCTGAGTAAAGTCATGTCATGACCAAGAGGTGACCGCAGGTTTGGGGAGGGGCCTGAGTAAAGTCATGTCATGACCAAGAGGTGACTGCAGGTTTGGGGAGGGGCCTGAGTAAAGTCATGTCATGACCCAGAGGTGACTGCGGGTTTGGGGAGGGGCCTGAGTAAAGTCATGTCATGACCAAGAGGTGACCGCGGGTTTGGGGAGGGGCCTGAGTAAAGTCATGTCATGACCAAGAGGTGACCGCGGGTTTGGGGGCGGGGCCTGAGTAAGGTTGAGTCATGACAAAGAGGTGACTGCAGGTTTTGGGGCGGGGCCTGAGTAAGGTTGAGTCATGACAAAGAGGTGACCGCAGGTTTGGGGCAGGGCCTGAGTAAGGTCATGAAAAGACCGAGTGGTGACTGCGGTTCGGGGCGGGGCCTGAGTAAGGTCATATCATGACCAAGAGGTGACCGCGGGTTTGGGGGCGGGGCCTGAGTAAGGTCATATCATGACCAAGAGGTGACCGCGGGTTTGGGGGCGGGGCCTGAGTAAGGTTGAGTCATGACAAAGAGGTGACTGCATGTTTGGGGTTGGGGCCTGAGTAAGGTTGAGTCATGACAAAGAAGTGACTGTGGGTTTGTGGGCGGGGCCTGAGTAAGGTTGTGTAAAGACCCAGAGGTGACTGCGGGATGGGGGCGGGGCCTGAGTAAGGTTGTGTAAAGACCCAGAGGTGACTGCGGGATGGGGGCGGGGCCTGAGTAAGGTTGTGTAAAACCCCGGAGTTGACTGCGGGATGGGGGCGGGGCCTGAGTAAGGTTGTGTAAAGACCCAGAGGTGACTGCGGGATGGGGGCGGGGCCTGAGTAAGGTTGTGTAAAGACCCAGAGTTGACTGCGGGATGGGGGCGCGGCCTGAGTAAGGTTGTGTAAAGACCCAGAGGTGACTGCGGGATGGGGGCGCGGCCTGAGAAAGGTTGTGTAAAGACCCAGAGTTGACTGCGGGGATGGGGGCGGGGCCTGAGTAAGGTTGTGTAAAGACCCAGAGTTGACTGCGGGATGGGGGCGCGGCCTGAGTAAGGTTGTGTAAAGACCCAGAGTTGACTGCGTGATGGGGTCGCGGCCTGAGTAAGGTTGTGTAAAGACCCAGTGTTGACTGCAGGATGGGGGCGGGGCCTGAGTAAGGTTGTGTAAAGACCCAGAGGTGACTGCGGGATGGGGGCGGGGCCTGAGTAAGGTTGTGTAAAGACCCAGAGTTGACTGCGGGATGGGGGCGCGGCCTGAGTAAGGTTGTGTAAAGACCCAGAGGTGACTGCGGGATGGGGGCGGGGCCTGAGTAAGGTTGTGTAAAGACCCAGAGTTGACTGCGGGATGGGGGCGGGGCCTGAGTAAGGTTGTGTAAAGACCCAGAGTTGACTGCGGGATGGGGGCGGGGCCTGAGTAAGGTTGTGTAAAGACCCAGAGGTGACTGCGGGATGGGGGCGGGGCCTGAGTGAGGTTATGTAAAGACCCAGAGGTGACTGCGGGATGGGGGCGGGGCCTGAGTGAGGTTGTGTAAAGACCCAGAGGTGACTGTGGGATGGGGGCGGGGCCTGAGTGAGGTTGTGTAAAGACCCAGAGGTGACTGGGGGATGGGGGCGGGGCCTGAGTGAGGTTGTGTAAAGACCCAGAGGTGACTGGGGGAACGGGGCGGGGCCTGAGTAAGGTTGTGTAAGGGGGGGTGAAGCGTGCACTGTCCCCAGCCTCAGTGACCCCCTCCTGAGATATACTTTCCTTTTTATTTATATTTATAAAAAAAAGCTGTTACATAAAATGTAAGGCGTTTATATTGAATTCAGCTTTAATGTCCATCTCTGTGATTCTGTCGGTGATTGTGTGATCTCAGGTTTGTGGGGCTCTGCCGTTTATTAGACGCTCATATGTTAGTAGAAAGAGGTTGACAGAATGTCGATGAACATCCCTCGTGGAAACTTTTCCATTTTTGGTATTTTGGATATTTGAGCATCTCTGAGTCAGCGGCCGTTCAGCACAGATATTGATTCTTGTTTTCTTCCCTCTTAGCTACGACACGCTGCTCGCCCACAATGCCCGGTTCCACCCCGGCGAGGACAACTTCACGAGGACGATGGTGAAGCGAAACAACGAGACCATCTTCCAGCAGACCGTCAACGACCTCACCTTCGATGGCAGCTTTGTAAAAATGGAGGATGACGACGGCGAGGAGTCTTTGCGTAAAGGCATCGCCTTCAGCAAGACCCCCATCATGAGGATCAAGAGCCGTGTGGAGCCCAAAAAGTTCACCTCTACCCACAAGATGGCCGCAGACGATGACGTCATCAAGGTGGAGAGTGACGAAGACGAAGACGACGAGAACAAAGAGCCGCCTGCGCTGTCCCCGGCCCCCGTCACGCCCTCTGCCACCGCCGCCCCTCGCCTTCTCTCCACGCCGCTGCAGGTCCAGGCCGTCCCACAGAGCATCGTGGTCAACAGCCCCAACATGCTGCAGATCAAAGGCGGGGCGGGCGGCGGCGCCGTGCTGCCCCCCGGGACGCTGGCGCAGGTTCTGTCGGCTCTGCAGAGTCAGCAGAGCTGCACGCAGACGCAGACGCAGCTCCTCATCCCCATCAGCAGCATCCCCACCTACAACACGGCTATGGACAACAACGTCCTGCTGGTCAGCGCCTACAACAGGTAAACACACCTGCAGGGCCTGAAAGGGGCGTGGCCCAATCCTGACCCGCTCTGTTCTCCAGATCAGGACGGAGTGCACCGCCCTCAGCTCCGGTTGGTTTTATTTGAGAAATATTCAAAGTCACAAAAGCAAATTCAGCATTTATTACCATGAAGTTTGTGATAATTATGATTTAATGAGGAGTTAATAAAACAGGGTTTACCGTAAAGACATGCTGAAGTCCAGATTCTCAGTGTGAAATTGATCTACTAAAAAGAAGTCATTCTGAGGCCTTAGAGAAATATAACTATATAATGATATTACAGTAAAAGACTTTATTTTAATTTACAGCACCATTACTGTATTTTCAATCATAGGTTCATGTAACAATTTGAGGTTGTCAACTTTGATTTTAATCAACTCAAATAAATAGCCTTTAAAGAATAGTTCTGCCCCCCCCCCCCGTCGGCGGGTGTGTAGGCAGTTGTAGCCAATGCTGGAATAGCTATTTTACCTGGTGCACCGTCCGCCTTTGCCACTTGCTCTCGCCTTCTGAGCTGACCTTTGATTGGTTGATGCACCTCGTCCTGATACTGATTCTTTAGAGGCTGAACACAGAGCCATGGTGAGGTGCAGAACCTATTGCTTGTCTCAGACCACTTGACTTACATTCTGCTTGGAGGATATTATAACATTTTTACTCATTTATACTAAAACAATGTGGCCAGCTTTAAATATAGTTTTACTTAAGTTTCACTCTTAAATTTTTTTTAACTTAACTCAAATACTCAGGATTAAAGTAGGTGTAACAGGAAAAATAATTCAATTAAATAACAAAGGTTCGTCCCATGAAGCTCAAAAAAATTACTGAATTTGTGAAATCAAGACAGACAAATAATGAATTTAAGTAAGTAAATTATATTATTCTTCAGGTTCAAATAAAATAAACACAAGTCAAACAATCAGAACAAAACCATAAATACGTCTTTTAAAGAAAAAATGGGGGAAAATTGTTTTTTTTTCTCTGGTGGGTGAGGAAACATGTTCAGGGTACCGGGATGAGAACCATGTAGAGTCCACCGTGATCCAGGGAGGGAGGAAGGAAACAAAAGTCCGTGGTCCAGCTCGCCATCATCGTCTTCATCGTTTTTCATGGGGTAATAAAAAAACCTGACCTAAAGGAGGTCAAAATCATTGTATCATATAAGGTGAAACTAAAACAATTACTTTTAAAAAGAATTGCGTGCTGCGTTTACCGCGGGCACGGTACATAAAGATTTAAACAAACATAAACACAAAGGAAAAGAAAGACAAAGAAAATACAGCTCACCGTTGTAATGTATTATTACATGCGTAACGTTTATTAGTCCTTGAGGGACTAATAAAGGATGACTTTCTTTTTTTTGCTCGTTACCTGTGTGGCGTTAGTTTTCCCCGCTGTGTCTGCTGCTTCATCAGAAGTGAAAAGGAAGAGCCCTCGTGAACCGGATGCTTATGAATGGTTGGGTGTGTCCTGATTGGTTTACTGATCAACGCCGTGTAGGTGAGTGTTTGGAAGTGGAAATAAGTAAAATAAATCAATTTAAATCAAAAGCAGATTAACCTAAAATAATTTAAACAGATTCTGGGCTATGGAGGTTCATGAGGGCCACTCAGACACAGCAGGGATCACAAAGTACAACCAAAACAATTTAAATCACAAATAAAAAAACATTATATAACCTGGGTTACATTAACTACTGTATTTTTATTCAAGGTATCAAAGCTGTATTTTTATTAACAACAGAATAAATGTATTTTTAAGAACAGTATCATTCCTCTATTTAACTCTACAACTTTTTCAATGCATCTTGAATTACAGCGAATTTGCTGTATTTAAATTAATGTTACATTATCTTTAACTATTTAGGTCATTTATTAGCAATCTATCATTTTGTAAAAAAAAAATCACATACATCCATTTTTATCCAATGAAATACGTGTTTCCCCTGAAAATTTGTACAATTTACTAAAAGAAATCTTGCTGGTTTTTGTTCAGTTTTCCTGGGCAAAATGGAGTTTTCTCTTATTCGGTAATTTAATGTAAAGACATTTTACAGTAGGTAACTGTATATTTTATAGTAACATGTCAGTAAGTTAACAGAAATCTGTTTTCCCACAATACATTGCCATTACAGTAATTTAACGTATAGACTTTTTACAGTTGGTATCTGTTGATTTTAAGGTAAAATACTTAAAAAAAATTTTTTATCTTATTTTCTCATATAGATATTTATATGAGAAAATAAGATAAAATGAGACATAAGAATCAAGGAAAGTAATGATGTGGAAAATACTGAAAGTGGATCAAGCTTCAGAAAAAAACGAACAAAAAAGTGATTTTTAAAAGTTGAATATGATTATTAAATTATACGACAGTCTGTGAATGTATCTCTGCCTAAACATCATTCTACCTGCTGTAGCTCTATGCTCACAGTAGGTTTCAGATTATATAGATTATATATTTAGATCTTTGAGGTGGAAACTTTTATGTTGAGAACGACTTTTCCTTTTTCTTCCCTTATGGACTGAAAAGAAAATTATGGCATAAGATTAAGTAGAAATACAAAGGAAATATTTATTATGAAGGTATTACATCTAATTTATTTAAAAATATATATTTAAACGTAGATAAGAAAATGAAGTTTGCGGGTTGAGCTTATTCATTTTTTTTTCTGTTTTATTGTCATGTTTTGGGTAGATGGGTACAGAGTGTTTTTCTTCTCTTATTGTCTCATTGAGCGTCTTTGTGTCATTACTGGGACTGTTTCTCAGAAAGCGAAAATAAAATATTATATATTATCTACCAGGGTTAGTCTCAGGCCAGTCCTGAGAGGGACTTAGCTATGGTGATAATTAGGGATGTACGATATTGACTTTGTGCCGATATTTCTGATGTTGCTGTGGATATTTTTTGTCTCGAGCCCAAAGCCTCTTCTTTACTAGGGGGGGTCCACACAGAGACAAAGTCAGGTGTACCTGCACAAGTTTTTAATCGTATCAGAGGTTGAATTTATGGCTCTTTGAAAGGAGCTGGATCTCAAAAGACTGGCTCGATGTTATATTTATTTATTTTATAGAAGTCAACCACTCGTTTTTATCAATGAAGCAGTCCCTGGTAGCAGTTAAAAGATAAGATTTGGATCAGAATCATTCAAACTTGCACATATTGGTGGGAATTATTCTGAAATATTGATTATAACTTTATTTACCTTGTACTTTTATTGTTAACATTCCACAAGGTGGTGCCATATCCCCATGCCTAGACAGTGAGAGCACTGTTTTGAATTTTCTCTCACCTAAAAAACTTTTTGGCACAATAAAAACTAAGCTTATGTGTAAAATATTTCACACAAGAACATTTTAACAATGCAGAAAAATTGTAAAAAAATAATAAATAAGAGCAAATGTATCTATAAGTTGGACTTGGGCATTCGATTTAGCTTCTGTCAGTCATTTCCTGTCTTAGATTCTCTGGTTTTCTCCTCACAGGTTTCCGTACCCATCGGTGTCGGAGATCATGGGTCTGTCGTCTCAGACCAAGTTCAGCGAGGAGCAGATTAAAGTCTGGTTTTCTGCTCAGAGGCTCAAACACGGAGTCAGCTGGACGCCCGAGGAGGTTGGTAATCCACCACACACTTCACCGCGACTCCATCTTATCTGAGAGCTAAAAGCAGACCTAAGTGTTTTTAACGTCTGTGTGGTTGAATCCTGGACAGTCTGATTTCCTCAGTGTTTCACTCTGAAGCTCCTTCGGTTTGATTCTCGCAGGTCGAGGAGGCGAGGAGGAAGAAGTTTAACGGCACCGTGCAGACCGTCCCTCAGACCATCACCGTCATCCCCGCCAACATCGCCGCAGCCACTAACGGCCTTCAGTCCATCTTCCAGACGTGCCAGATCGTGGGGCAGCCGGGGCTCGTCCTCACTCAGGTGGCTGGCAGCGGCGGCGCCGTCCCCGTGGCCTCCCCCATCACGCTGACCGTCGCAGGCGTCCCCGGTAACCAGCCCAAAGCCGCCGAGCCGACCACGTCTGAGTCCAAGATGGAGCAGTCGGCCTCGTCCGTGGCCTCTTCCATGGCCTCGCCGTCCGGTTTGGATCTGATGATGTCCAAGCCAAAAAAGTCGAAGGAGCAGCTGGCCGAGCTGAAGGCAAGCTACGGCAGGAGGCAGTTCGCCACCGAGGCGGAGATCTCCCGCCTCATGCAGGTCACCAAACTCTCCAAAAGGGCAATCAAGAAGTGGTTCAGCGACACGCGCTACAACCAGAGGAACTCCAAGGACTACCAGGGCGCCCTGCTGAGCGAGTCCTCGCCGGGCAGAGCGGCGCCCGCCTCAGGAGGCCGAGGAGGACGGGCCAGCGGCGGCAGCCTTCAGGAAAGCGTCAGCAGCGACAGCAATGCCGCCACCATCGTCATCGACTCCAGCGATGACGCCAGCGACTCCTCCCCCACCTCTGCTCACGCTCCAGGGTCGTCCGGCTCCCCCAGAGAAGCCAGGGTCAAATTCCGCCACGCCTTCCCCGACTTCACGCCACAGAAGTTCAAAGAGAAGACCCCTGAGCAGCTGCTGGTCCTGGAGGCCAGCTTCCAGAAGTCGGACACGCCATCGGACGAGGAGCTGAGCCGGCTGCGAGCGCAGACCAAGCTGACGCGGCGGGAGGTGGACGCCTGGTTCACCGAGAGGCGGAAAATGCCTTTTGGAGTGCCGTTAAAAGACGAAGACGGCGAGGGGGATGGTGAGAAGGCCAAAGTGGGCGGAGCAACTCCGTCCTCGGCCCCGGAGCATCAGACGTCGACACACGGCGGGAGGAGGATGATGAAGAAGACACCGGAGCAGCTTCACATCCTGAAGAAGGCCTTTGTGCGCTCACAGTGGCCCACGTCGGAGGAGTATGACCAGATGGCGGAGGAGAGCGGGCTGCCGAGGCCGTACATCGTCAACTGGTTTGGAGACACGCGGTACGCCTGCAAGAACAGCAACCTGAAGTGGTTCTACCTGTACCAGAGTGGGAAGGTACGCCGCCATGTCGGAGCACGAAACCGCAGAGAGGGGCGCCGTTAGGACATCGATCTAATATCAAAGAAGTCAACCCTAGTTCAGCTCGACTAGTGCTCAAATTTGGCCAGCTAGTGCAAGAGTAGACTTTACTAGTGAAGCAAAAAGTGTCGCTAGTACTAATAGTAGACTGATTTGAGTCTACCAGTAGACTTAAAAATGTTCACCGGTACTGCTAGTAAGCCTTATATGCTAATAAGGGGGTGGGGAAATTGGTTTTACTAGGAAAGGCTTTTCTCCCACTATTGTGCGAGTAGACGTTACTATTGAAGATTTTGTGTTACTAGTACTACTAGTGAAGCTTTGAGTTTTTACTAGTAACTAGTCTGCTGGTACTACTGATAACACAAAATTCTCTACTAGTAGGCAATTTAACCTAAATGAGTACCTGTACTCTAAATTTGAGTACTAGTAGAGCTGAACTACTCCTGATCACAGATATTAAATTTATGCCAAACGGTTTTCTATAGGGGCGTGTCATGTTAGCATGTTCACCTCTTTAAAGTGAAAACAATAATCATCTTTTTTTTGATGCTTTGGAATCGTAGATAAAAGTCCTGGATGTTCTTGAACTCTGACTAAAATCATAATCAGTTTTTAATTCCGACTTTATTTCAGTCTAAGTCCTTGTTCTAAAACTGTTAAATCTAAATATCCAAAATGTTGTGATTTAAGGTCGAGGAGGCGCTGAATGGAGGGGCAAAGATCCCGAAAAAGCCCAGGAAGCGTTTCCGTGGTTGGTCCAGGAGGTCACGCCGACCATATCCCTGCAAACGAACTCCACAGGGGGGCGCTGCTGCCATCAAGGTCTGTGAATACAGCTTCTATCTTTGAACCATGCACTAATTTTGGTCAACTAGTGCATGAGTAGACTTTACTAGTGAAGCAAAAAGGGGCCCTAGTACTACTAGTAGACTTAAAAATGATCACTAGTACTACTAGTAATAGTAGTGGTAGTAGTAGTAAAGCAAATTTAGGCTTTTGAAAATATTGCAATCAATCAGGGTGCTGGATTAGGTTATAATTCCTCCTTCATTTGCATTAGGTGTACAAGTACTACTAGTGAATCTTTTGGCATTACTAGTACTACTAGTAGACTCAAACTGGTTACTAGTACTACTAGTAGTACTAGTAAAAAAAATTTCTACCAGTAAAGGTTTTTGGCACACTAGTGCATGAGGTGACCTTACTAGTAGAGCAAAATTGTCTACTAGTAGAACTTTTTTCTTTAGTACTACTAGTAAAGCTTTGAGTTTTTACTAGAAACACCTTTTAAGTCAACTAGTATTACAAGTAACACAAAATGATCCACTAGTAGATGATTTTGCTTCACTAGTAAGGTCTACTTGTTCACTAGTGCTCCAAAAAACCTTTACAAGTAAAACAAAATTTTTGTTTACTAGTACTACTACTAAACTCAAAATATCTCACTTGTATTACTAGTAGACTATTTTTAGTCTACTAGTAGTACCAGTGACACTTTTTACTTCACCAGTGAAGTCTACTCGTGCACTAGTTGACCAAAATTGAGTACATGTTCTCCAAATTTGAGTACTAGTAGAGCTGAACTACGGTTGATATCACTGATATCAATTTTATGCCCAAAGGCTTCCATACTCTCCTGGATTGAGATCTGGTGGCTGTGGAAGCCACTACAGTTCAGTGAAGAAACCAGTTTGAGATGTTTAGAGCTTTGAGACTTGGAAAGCCATCAGAGGATATGCACACTGTGGTCATAAAGGGACATTTCACCTTTCATCCAGTCGTCTTTATCGCGTCTGTGTGACTAAAAGCTTCAAGTTGCCGCTATGTGATTGCCTGACTAGCTGTTTGAGTTATAGAGCAGTTGATAGTGTATACCTAATGAAGTGGCCTGCCTCTTTTCCTCTTTCCTTGACTCTCTCTTTTTTCAGTACAATATTTTTATTAACTTTTCAATTTTGAACAAACAAACAATACAGTACAACATACAAACTATTAGTAAGTCCTCACCTCGATCCCTCATACATGACATACAGAAAACATCTTACTGTCCAAAATATAATCTAGAATGTCCATAACAAAACATTATATATCATAAAGAAGTGCATATACTCAGTTAAATACATCAGTAGCTGCCAGCGATGAGATTGCGATAAAAGGACATCAACTTTGGGGCAAAATAAAAACTAAGCATACACAAAAATAACAAAAAAAATAAAATCTAGGTAAGTCAGATTTACAAAAATCAATAAAAAAAGTAAAAAAATAAAAAGTAATGAAAGAAGAAAAAGGGAAGAGTCTCTGTTTTAACGAGGACCGTCTCCCCCTGCAGGTGAAGTCCGGTAAGACGTTCCTGAAGGAGTACTACCTCAAACACCGCGCCCTGAGCGAGAGGGACCTCGACGACCTGGTCACCAAGTCCAGCATGAGCTACGAGCAGGTGAGGGACTGGTTCACCCAGACCGCCAGGAGGGTGGAGGAGGGGAAGGGGCCCTTCAGCGACCAGGAGGAGGGGGAGGAAGAGGAGGACGAAGAAGAGGAGGAGGAGGAGGAGGAGGAGGGGGGGACGGGAGCAGCAGGAGAGCAGGCAGACAGCGAGGGAGAGATGGACGTGAAAGAAGGAGGAGAGGAGGCCACCGATGAAGACTGCATGGAGGAGGAGGAGGGAGAGAAGGAGGAGGAGGAGGAGGAGGAGGAGGACACCATTCAGGAGGAGTGTGAAGAGGAGGAAGAGGAGCAGACATGAGCAGAGAGGTGAGCATCTGCCACATGTCTGTAAGTGCAGCTATTGAAGCTCCGCAGGTCCACAGCAGCAGGCGTCTACACCAAGGATCCCAGGCCACCTACAGGACAAGAGCCAGGGCCGAGTGCAGGAGCGAACAGAAAGGGACAGAGGCAGATATGGAGAGACAGAGAGGGAGAGTGTTAGAGAGACAGAGAGAGAGTGTTAGAGAGACAGAGAGAGAGAGAGAGAGAGTGTTAGAGAGACAGAGAGAGACAGAGAGGGAGAGTGTTAGAGAGACAGAGAGAGACAGAGAGAGAGTGTTAGAGAGACAGAGAGAGACAGAGAGGGAGAGTGTTAGAGAGACAGAGAGAGACAGAGAGAGAGTGTTAGAGAGACAGAGAGAGACAGAGAGAGAGTGTTAGAGAGACAAAGAGAGAGAGAGAGAGAGTGTTAGAGAGAGAGAGAGAGAGGGAGTGTTAGAGAGACAGAGAGAGACAGAGAGAGAGTGTTAGAGAGACAGAGAGAGAGAGAGAGAGAGTGTTAGAGAGACAGAGAGAGAGAGTGTTAGAGAGACAGAGAGAGACAGAGAGAGACAGAGAGAGAGGGAGAGTGTTAGAGAGACAGAGAGAGAGTGTTAGAGAGACAGAGAGAGAGAGAGAGAGAGTGTTAGAGAGACAGAGAGAGACAGAGAGAGAGTGTTAGAGAGACAGAGAGAGACAGAGAGAGAGTGTTAGAGAGACAGAGAGAGAGAGTGTTAGAGAGACAGAGAGAGACAGAGAGAGAGTGTTAGAGAGACAGAGAGAGACAGAGAGAGAGTGTTAGAGAGACAGAGAGAGACAGAGAGAGAGAGTGTTAGAGAGACAGAGAGAGACAGAGAGAGAGTGTTAGAGAGACAGAGAGAGACAGAGAGAGAGTGTTAGAGAGACAGAGAGAGACAGAGAGAGAGTGTTAGAGAGACAGAGAGAGACAGAGAGAGAGTGTTAGAGAGAGAGAGAGAGAGAGAGGGAGTGTTAGAGAGACAGAGAGAGAGAGTGTTAGAGAGACAGAGAGAGACAGAGAGAGAGTGTTAGAGAGACAGAGAGAGACAGAGAGAGAGTGTTAGAGAGACAGAGAGAGACAGAGAGAGAGTGTTAGAGAGACAGAGAGAGACAGAGAGAGAGAGTGTTAGAGAGAGAGAGAGAGGGAGAGTGTTAGAGAGACAGAGAGAGTGTTAGAGTGACAGAGAGAGACAGAGAGAGAGTGTTAGAGAGACAGAGAGAGACAGAGAGAGAGTGTTAGAGAGACAGAGAGAGAGAGAGAGAGAGAGAGTGTTAGAGAGACAGAGAGAGAGTGTTAGAGAGACAGAGAGAGAGTGTTAGAGAGACAGAGAGAGAGAGAGATGGAGTGTTAGAGAGACAGAGAGAGAGTGTTAGAGAGACAGAGAGAGAGTGTTAGAGAGACAGAGAGAGAGAGAGAGGGAGAGTGTTAGAGAGACAGAGAGAGAGAGAGAGGGAGAGTGTTAGAGAGACAGAGAGAGAGAGTGTTAGAGAGACAGAGAGAGAGTGTTAGAGAGACAGAGAGAGACAGAGAGAAAGAGTGTTAGAGAGACAGAGAGAGAGAGAGGGAGTGTTAGAGAGACAGAGAGAGAGTGTTAGAGAGACAGAGAGAGACAGAGAGAGAGTGTTAGAGAGACAGAGAGAGACAGAGAGAGAGTGTTAGAGAGACAGAGAGAGAGAGAGAGGGGGAGAGTGTTAGAGAGACAGAGAGAGAGTGTTAGAGAGACAGAGAGAGAGAGAGAGGGAGAGTGTTAGAGAGACAGAGAGAGACAGAGAGAGAGTGTTAGAGAGACAGAGAGAGAGAGAGAGGGAGAGTGTTAGAGAGACAGAGAGTGTTAGAGTGACAGAGAGAGAGTGTTAGAGAGACAGAGAGAGAGAGAGAGAGAGAGAGTGTTAGAGAGACAGAGAGAGAGTGTTAGAGAGACAGAGAGAGAGTGTTAGAGAGACAGAGAGAGAGAGAGATGGAGTGTTAGAGAGACAGAGAGAGAGTGTTAGAGAGACAGAGAGAGAGTGTTAGAGAGACAGAGAGAGAGAGAGAGGGAGAGTGTTAGAGAGACAGAGAGAGAGAGAGAGGGAGAGTGTTAGAGAGACAGAGAGAGAGAGTGTTAGAGAGACAGAGAGAGAGTGTTAGAGAGACAGAGAGAGACAGAGAGAAAGAGTGTTAGAGAGACAGAGAGAGAGAGAGGGAGTGTTAGAGAGACAGAGAGAGAGTGTTAGAGAGACAGAGAGAGACAGAGAGAGAGTGTTAGAGAGACAGAGAGAGACAGAGAGAGAGTGTTAGAGAGACAGAGAGAGAGAGAGAGGGGGAGAGTGTTAGAGAGACAGAGAGAGAGTGTTAGAGAGACAGAGAGAGAGAGAGAGGGAGAGTGTTAGAGAGACAGAGAGAGACAGAGAGAGAGTGTTAGAGAGACAGAGAGAGAGAGAGAGGGAGAGTGTTAGAGAGACAGAGAGTGTTAGAGTGACAGAGAGAGAGTGTTAGAGAGACAGAGAGAGACAGAGAGAGAGTGTTAGAGAGACAGAGAGAGAGAGAGGGAGTGTTAGAGAGAGAGAGAGAGGGAGAGTGTTTGAGAGACAGAGAGAGACAGAGAGAGAGAGTGTTAGAGAGACAGAGAGAGACAGAGAGAGAGTGTTAGAGAGACAGAGAGAGACAGAGAGAGAGTGTTAGAGAG
This sequence comes from Cetoscarus ocellatus, assembly GCA_037902135.1. Classification (NCBI taxonomy): domain Eukaryota; kingdom Metazoa; phylum Chordata; class Actinopteri; order Labriformes; family Labridae; genus Cetoscarus; species Cetoscarus ocellatus. Next base: position 345,605 of record JBAMNC010000065.1, read on the forward strand.
ACAGAGAGAGACAGAGAGAGAGAGTGTTAGAGGGACAGAGAGAGAGAGAGAGGGAGAGTGTTAGAGAGACAGAGAGAGAGTGTTAGAGAGACAGAGAGAGAGTGTTAGAGAGACAGAGAGAGAGAGAGAGAGAGTGTTAGAGAGACAGAGAGAGAGAGAGAGTGTTAGAGAGACAGAGAGAGAGAGAGAGAGAGAGTGTTAGAGAGACAGAGAGAGAGAGAGAGGGAGAGTGTTAGAGAGACAGAGAGAGAGTGTTAGAGAGACAGAGAGAGAGTGTTAGAGAGACAGAGAGAGAGAGAGAGAGAGAGAGTGTTAGAGAGACAGAGAGAGAGAGAGAGGGAGAGTGTTAGAGAGACAGAGAGAGACAGAGAGAGAGTGTTAGAGAGACAGAGAGAGACAGAGAGAGAGTGTTAGAGAGACAGAGAGAGACAGAGAGAGAGTGTTAGAGAGACAGAGAGAGACAGAGAGAGAGTGTTAGAGAGACAGAGAGAGACAGAGAGAGAGTGTTAGAGAGACAGAGAGAGACAGAGAGAGAGTGTTAGAGAGACAGAGAGAGAGAGAGAGAGAGTGTTAGAGAGACAGAGAGAGAGAGAGAGGGAGTGTTAGAGAGACAGAGAGAGACAGAGAGAGAGTGTTAGAGAGACAGAGAGAGACAGAGAGAGAGTGTTAGAGAGACAGAGAGAGACAGAGAGGGAGAGTGTTAGAGAGACAGAGAGAGACAGAGAGAGAGTGTTAGAGAGACAGAGAGAGAGAGAGAGAGAGAGTGTTAGAGAGACAGAGAGAGAGAGAGAGGGAGAGTGTTAGAGAGACAGAGAGAGAGTGTTAGAGAGACAGAGAGAGAGTGTTAGAGAGACAGAGAGAGAGAGAGAGAGAGAGAGTGTTAGAGAGACAGAGAGAGAGAGAGAGGGAGAGTGTTAGAGAGACAGAGAGAGAGTGTTAGAGAGACAGAGAGAGAGAGAGAGGGAGGAGCCTGCTGCAGCTTAACTCTGAGCTATGAGCCAGTCCTGACTGAAAGCTTAGTTTTTATCCCAACTTTATGAATCAAAGTCTGGCATTACATTCAAAGACTTCCATTGAAGAATATTATTTTCCAGTCCGAGCATTTACAACATATCAAAAAATCAAATACAATAAAATAACTAAACTAAACTAAAGGTCAGAGATCTGAGGAATAAATACATTCAGATGGTCTGAACGGTGGAGGCTTGTTGGTTTTGACACATTTCAGAGTTTTATTAAAGTTTTTCTCATTCATATAAAGTAAAGACAGTAGGTTGCTCTTGATGAGTGTTATACATCATTTCCCATTTTTTGTTTTGTTTAATAGCTCCATACGTAATGTCTTTGTATTCCAGCTTAAGCAACTGAGTGTCCTTTTCATATATCCAGTCTTAAAATGCTTCCCAGAACACTCTGAAGTTCACAGTTGTTTTTATCCATGTTCAATCTTTGTCTCAGAAACTCGTTACAAGGAGCCCTAACTGAAAGCTTTATCCAAAAGGACTGTTTTACACTGCAGAAACTCAGGTCTAGGCAAGTGAGTTTGTCTATGTTCAAGTCAAAATCTATAAAACACTTACTAAATTTAAGGAATAAAAGGTAAAAAAATAGGCACTGAATTGTTGGTAATGATAAGAAACTATCTGCCAATGAAAGAAGTAAAGTTTGACTCAGTGAGGGTCTTAAATTAAGGTTCAATATCTGCTCTGGATAGATTTTTTTTTATTTTAAGACAATGTTGAAGTTAAATTTGGCACATCCCATTGGCAGATTATTGTACTTATTACTTCTTCAAATGAGATCTTAATCCTGACATCTCGTGAAACTGTGGCTTAGAATAAATCTGGTGAGATTTTTTTGTCTTAAATTTGGACAAATTCTCTCACTTGGATCAGAGTTTTTTCAGTTTAAGTCTGACCTTAAAGGTAGAGAGGGGGTCTCCTCCCGAACCGTGGTCGGTAAATGGTTCCAGAGAAGAGGAGCCTGATAACTGAAGGCTCTACCTCCCAGACTACTTCTACAGACTGATGGAGCCACGAGCAGGCCAGCATTTTGGGAGCGTAATGTTCTAGAGGGGTTGTAGGGCACTACAAGCTCTTTGAGGTAAACTGGTGCCTGTCCACTGAGAGCTTTATAGGTGAGAAGAAGAATCTTGAATTCTATCCTATATTTAATGGGAAGCCAGTGCAGAGAGGCTAATACAGGAGTAATGTGGTCTCTTCTCCTAGTTCTAGTCAGTACACGTGCTGCAGCATTTTGAACCAGATGAAGCGTCTTAAGCGACTTACTGGGACAGCCTGAAAGAAGAGAATTACAGTAGTCCAGTCTAGAGGTAACAAAAGCATGGACTAGCTTTTCAGCGTTGCTCTGAGACAGGATAGGCCTGATGTTATGAAGATGAAAAAAGGCTGTTCTTGAACTTTGCTTTATGTGAGAGTTGAAGGATGAATCCTGATCAAACAGATCTCTAACAGTGGTGCTCTGTGCCAGGCTAATGCCAACTAGGGCAGTTAAATCAGTAGAAAAGGTTTCTCTAAGGCAGGGGTGGGCAACTGGCAGCCCAAGGGCCACATTTGGCCCTTCACCTCACTCAATTTGGGCCCACCAGTCATTTCCTTAATAACATAAAACAAATTGGAAATATGAAGAAAACATAACAACAACTTCTAAACATGATTCATCATGAGTAACCAGCACTACATAATGCACACATTAGGACAGCTGATCACACATTTCTATAACCTCAGGTTGCTGCTACATGTTTTGTTTTTTACAAGTCATAAAATAACTTACTCTGCAATGATTGTGTCTCTAAATGTCTTTCATGAGGCACTACAATATAATATATAGTATGTAGAGCTGGGCAATGTGGCCTAAAATTGAAATCCCCAATTTTTTTCAACTGTTTTTCTCAATTGCAATGATGACATGAATCAAATTTGGCCTGTATGTTGTCAAAATATGTTCCCAAACCAAACAGAATTTCCCTCTTAAAGTTAAAGTGTGTGTCAAAAAGAGCTGATTATGTAGTTCAAATGTAGGCAGGCTTGTCTACATAAACACTGAAAGCTGAGCTATTTTAACAGTAAATTATGAAACTCTCTGATCAATATTTAATAATAATAATAATAATAATAATAATAATGAATCAAATTTTTATAGCGCTTTTCAAAAAGACTCAAAGACACTTTACAAAGGATAACAAGGATTAATCTCATTTAAAAAATAAATACAAGCCTATAAAAGTGCTGTACATTTTCAGCATTTATATTTTCAAACAATTCCACAACTTAAAATTAGAGTAAGTCAAGCAAAAAAATCTCAAATTTTAATTCTTCTGCAGAAAATAATTTGAATTAAATGATTTAATCGATATATTGCCCAGCCCTAATCATATTAGTAAAAACTATATGTGGAAACAGCGGTAAAGCTAATATATAAGCTAATATATAAGCTAATATATAAGGTTCATGCTCTTATTACATTAAAACGAAGCTTAACTTGGCTTTAGTTATGTGTCATGCCCTTTCCCTCATGATTTTTTAATTGTGTTTGAGTTCAGATGTATAAATGTTGGTATAATCCTTTTTAAAAGCTTTATTTTTGCTATGTTTTGTGTGTTTATATTTGTTTTTCCTCGCTGAGCGTGCCGACAGTGTGCAGCAGTGTGGCCCTCGTGGCCCTGCTCCGGGCTGTCCTGTGGTTTTGGCCTCATGTTTGATGAACCAGCTCCTCTGACCTTCTCCTGTTCTTCAACCCTCTGCAGCTCAGCGTCGCCCCCTCTGCTGTGGAGTCAACACTGAGGAAGATGTCAGTGTTTCTCAGCTGGCGGCTCAGGACCCAAAGAGGCCGTGGGATGCTCAGACGTGGTCACAGCTCTAACATTGGCGTGCAATTCCATCGACAGATTTGTGCCTTTGAGATGAACTTTGGGTCGTGATCAGCTGAGAAACACTGAGCCGGGGCAGCACTCCGCGGTAAAGTCTGTATAAAGAAAACAACCCAAACATTTCAGAGAGGTGAGACCTCACTCACAAAGTAAAAACTTTCTTTTCAAGGGAACGTCCGCTCCTCCAACCCTGACGACAGAAACACTGCTCTGAAAAAAACGGTTTTTAAAACCCAAACCTTTCTTTTTGTGAATATAAAATCGATTAGTGCCATTCTGTTTCTACCATTTTGTTTAATTAAAAAAAAGTCAGTGCTGGTTGAGCTCCACTTGGATATTTTACCTTTTTGTATTTTTATTTTGTCAAAGTCTGAACATCATTGAACTCGATGGAGACTCCATTTTCCTGTTATTGATCTGTTATTTTCTTTAAATATGGAGACGGCGAGCGTTCGGGTCCATTCAGTTTCAACAGCAACATCCTTTAGTGAATTTACCTCCTGGAACACGTCAATAACCTGAAGGGAAAACCCACCTGAAAATATTCATCTGATCTGTTTCTGCTCAGTCATTTCAGTCCAGATTCAGACTGTGAAAGGCTGAATAATATTAATATCAAACTGCTGCACATGTGGGACAAACGTATTTACAGAGACATCCCCTCTTTTTCACTGAAGCGTTCACACACAGAGGCTCCTTTTCAGCACAATCAAACGTCAGTGGGCAGAAAACCTCCCTCTGCGGCCACTCCTTTTTACACAGTTCATCTTCTGGAACGACGCTGAGTTCGTCACTGTCACAATTTACAAAAAAGTATTACTTTTGCTGATATTGATACTGATATTGAACAATGACTAGAAGTGTGGTACGAGGGCTGATTGATAAGTTGTGAGCCTTGTATTGAAGAAGATAAGCAGGGATGTCCTTTTTCAGCTCTACTATTCCCTGACTATTTAAGGCTGTGTACCTGAAGACTGTAGCTGAAGCTACAGGACCCTTTTGTTCCTGTAGCGTTTCTTTCTTCTTATTATTCCCGCTGGTCTTTAAAACCTTAATTTGACTCCCTAAACACGCTGAAAAACTCACCAAAAAATTTCAGAAAACGAAAACATTAACCCATAACATTCCAAAATGTGCTCTCTAGCGCCACCTAAGTACAATATGACGCACAAAAATGGTTGTCACGGCTACTAGGAATGTCGTAGAGAGATCAAACCAACGGCAAAACGTTTGTCTCATCAAGAACCACAAATCACATGCCCCTGACCTATCTCAAACAGGAAGCCGGCAATTTGCCTTTCAAAATAAAATCACAACTCTCCAAAAAAAAGTATCTCCTCTGAGGTCATAAATGGTATCACCTTGAAAAGCGGACAGATGACAGAGGAGGCCATGCTAATCAAAAGTTCTGAAGGAATTTGTTGTTTCTCAAACGGTTTCTGAATGACAAGCCCTCAAAGTTGGTGAACCCCAAAGAAGCCCTCCCAGCTCCTCCCATTCAAATGAATGGGGGAAGAAGATAAAGCTCCGGACAACCTGTGGAATTCCTCTCTCTACAGAAAAAACTAAAAGTCGTACAGCTTTGAAAATTACATGGATGGATTCCTGACAAAATTTCCAGTTCAAATATATTAATTTTAGAGAGATTTGGTCAAAATTGTGGCAATGGTGAGGACCTGTTTCAACGCTTTTGGTTGCTCTGCTGCTCAGTTTGAATCTGGATGAGGCAGCAGACGATGTCATCACTCAGTGATTGACAGCAGCTGGTCATGTGACTCACTGAAGGCGGGAACATGGAGTGTGTCATACACACCCATTATAAAGACTGAGGCTCAGGTCAAAGGGTCAAAAAGGGATGAAACCCTCAGAATGGAGGTCAAACAGGCATGAGGGACCTGCGACAGAGCGAGGACCCGACCAACGCTGCTTGCGGCTTTAATATTCAAACTATATTTTTAACAGAAAGATGCTTCACTTGCAATTTTGAGAGCTACAAACACTGATTTACTAATCTGTTGACATAAAATCACCCCTCATACTTTCAATTACTAATCAACATGCCAAAATACTCCAACTTAATGATAGATTTATCAAACCTTTATGTGCATCCTTATTTTTTAGTGCATCATATCACAGTTAAAGTTGCAGAGGGTCTCTCCGCCTCCCTGTACATCATTTTAAACTAACTTTGCCAAAGAAGGGACAAAAATCATTCTGTGGATCAATTTGGAACGTAGAATTATTTTTTTCTAAATTTTCTGTTAATATTGTGATAATATCTAGGGATGGAAATCGAAAACCAATTCCATATGAGAACAGATAACAACTCCCTCAAGGAATTGATATCTTCAGTCTTTTTGCTTAAAGATTCCTTTATCGATTCCTTTCTCTTACAAGGGTCAGAAAGAGTCACAATAATGTCTTAAATTTTGATTATGAGTGACTTACTGCACATCTGTTGGCCATTGGAAATGCCAGAGACTTGAGGCACATCCTTGAACATCAGGAGTGTCACTGAAACCTTCAGGCCGACTTTAGCCCTCATCAGGAATCAAGGAGTAGTAGCTTATTTCGCCACATGAAAAAAAAAAAAAAAAAGACTGTTTTAATAATACAATAGTGGACAAATGTAACAATACAATATAAAACTGACAAAATATGAAAAAAATATGAAAGATGAATACTATGATTTACATATCTGAAACAGGAGTGGGAAGAAGTAACACTTACCTAATCCCCTTACTCATAAAATATTATTTGGTTTCCTTATAAATGTAAATCTATACAATAATTAATTAGAGACATAAATACAGACATACACATATCCCTACTCATACATAAACTGAAAAGTAACTCTCCCAAATAAAAAAGAGAAAACAAGAGGCCGAGAACTAAATACCGTAATTTCTCCATTGTAACACGCACTTTTTAGCTTTTAAATAAGTTCTAATTTTTCGGGTGCATATTACACACGAGTTTAAGCAAAATACTTACCATATTTCGTCTGGCCAACATCGCGATTGCAGCACATCTGATACAAAAAGCCGAAATATTCTCTTTCCCTGCAGAAACACAGGCAAACACAGGGCGCTGCCATCTTGTGAGCAAGGGGATGCAAAGTAATTGCGCTGTGATTGGTCGAAGACATCAGCATGTGGATAGCTGCTCTCTGATTGGTTGGTACACTATGACTGCATGCTCGGGCAGAAATAAAGTAATTACGCATGAAACAAAAGGTATTTTCACATCAGTTTGAGAGAGAAAATCGTGTATGGTATTTGTTGTGAAAATACTGAATTTTCATTGGTTAAAACTTTGAATAAAGGTCATTTTTGAGTTGTCTGAGAGAGTACGGTTTGGGCACGTTCGGGTGCGTCTTACATTGGAGTACAGTGTTTTTCCAGGCAAAAATCGTGAAACTAAGGGGTGTGTGTTATAATCGAGAAATTACTGCAGTAAACACCCTGCGATCGTCAAACACATTCATTGCTGTATCTACTGAAAATCATCTCCTTATTCTTCTTTTTAAAGTGGTTTACGTTCAGGTTTTCCTTCTGCTCCACAGTCAAACTGTTCCAGAGTTTCACTCTACTAATAGGAATGCAAAACCTTTTTCTTGTTGTGGGGAAATTTTGAAATGAAATTTTCCCCGTGATCAATAAAGAATCATTAATGGCATTGATATTGTGCCAATTCCCGTCCCTAATGATATCATTATCGCAATTTTTTTTTGTCCACGATAATCGTAAGACAAAATTCCAGCCTCATTTCAAACTGGCCAAAGCATTCAAACTAAACCGTCTTCATCGGGACACTCTCACCGACTCATTCCTCTGCGGCGGCGGCGGCGGCGCTGCGGTCGATGGCCTCCATTTTGTGAGCGAGTGGACGGCGCCCTAAAGTTTTGGTGAGGGGGGAGTCGAGAGAGGAGGGTGAAGGAAAGTTAAGTGAGCAGAGGTGAAACTAAGATAAGGAAAGAAGTCAGAGTGATGAAGACAGAGATGATCGAGGTGGTTTTCCCTTCAGGTTTTTCGGTTTCTCCGTCGGCGTGGACCCTCGCTCGGGTTCAAACTCTTCAGGAATAAAACAAACAGGCAACTTTACCTCAGTCAGTTAAGCTACAAACTCGGTAAGATTGTGACATTTACACTTTCAAACATGTTTTTTATTTACGATAACTCAAGACTGTATGCATGAAACGGCGATGAAGATATGTCCTCGCCACCAAAGCTTCAGATTTAAGAAGAAGGGGGCGTGGCTTAGCTCTGATACGGGTGATCGAGTACGAAAATCCTTCAGGTCTGAACAGAATCCTCTAGAAACACGAGCACTTGCTTCAGTTCCTGCGGGGACTTTTTAACTTTTCAATAAAAGAATAAAAGAATCTTTTCTACGGTTCGACTCCGTCTGCTTATGCAAATGTCACGGAACAATCAGCGCGGCGGCGAGCGGCAGCGTACGTCTTTGTTGACTTCTGCAGCGGCGTGGAGTTCTCAGTGGTTTTCTCACCTTTTCTGCCATCTTTTAACGCTTTGATAGCCAACAGTTTTAGTAGTTAATTTATTTATTTTATCTGGACTTTCATGGAATCTTCTTTCTTTTGTCTGCAAGCAAAGAAATAAAAACTGTTTAAAGTCTGAGGCTGCTGCTCTGTTTTTATCCTCTTATCAAAAACACTGATCATTTCTGTTTTTATGGCTCAACGATCGACAATCAAATCAGAAAAGTTTACATCTAATAAAAATATTTTTTGCTCTGAAAATGATTTTTGTGGTGATGACTTCAGGATTTTCCTAAAAAAAAAAAGAAAGAGTAAAATGTGTGATTTTTCCTTTCAATGAAGTTTTTTTGAAGAAATTTGAAAGAAAATGAAAAATAAAGGTGAAACATGTCATCTTATCGCAACAGACTTTTCTGAGGGAAACATTCACTGCTGTTGTTTTTGGTTAAAATAATCTAAGTTTATCTTGAATTTGAACATTTATTGTCCCGCGTGTCACATCAACATGTTTTATTGTCCTCTTAAAGTTTGGAATCATTATTTCTGGTTGATTATTTCTCCCCTTTACTGATCCATCCTGGACTGTATTTTACATTGTTAAAGCTGATTAGTCGCCTTTATAACCAGGTTTTACTCCATGAGCTGGGACCCTGACTTTGGGCCAGCGGTCCTGTCTGAGGGTCCAAGTCTCATGAGGACCGCTACGACGCAGACTGAGGGTGGGATCTGAGTTTCTGTCAAGACCAGACCACAAAACCTCTAATCTGTGTTTACTGTAGAAAGAGTTTTCTCATATAAAAACAGATTTATGGGTCAGATATTCAGGATTTTCTCCATGAGGAGCAGATTCTGTCTGATCAGAACTCCTCTGCTGGTTTTTGCTCTCAAACCTGAAGTCCTCTGGGCCCCCTGGGGAGGCCTCAAAACCTCTGATTCAGGACTTTAATCCAGTTAAAGCAAAAACCTGTTTTATGGCATTAAAGTCAAGTTTGTCCTTTTTTTGTTCTCCTCATTTAAGTTTCATTTCTCTCCTTTAATAAATCAAACTGGTGTGTTTCATATCGATACAGCTGATCAATCGCCTTCAGAACCAGGTTTTAGTCAAGGAGCCAGGACCCCGACTTTGGCCTCTTGTCCCATCTGAGGGTCCAAGTCTCATGGGGGTTTTACAGGATGATCTGGTGTCAGTCCTGGTACTATCTCCAAACTGAGGACCATGAGGCTGGTGTTCTGCTCTGCAGAACTGCAGAAAACTGAAAATGAAGGAGGTTTTTAGTGGAAAATATCTTCAGGGCTTTCAAAGAAAATCTTAAAATCTCTTCAGGGTTTGTGCATTTATAGATCATTTAGGGGAAACTCTGTCAGTTGCTCTGGTTCTTAAAAGTGATTTATTTTGTTTTTTAGGATTCACTCCTGAGGCGGTGATTTTTAATGATGATTTTATAATTGGTCGAATATTCTAGAAAATTTTGTCCTAATTTGGTTTCATTATTAAAACTGAATTTGATCTGAATTTTTATTTCCTTCATGTTTTTAACTCAGAATTAAATCTTAAATGAGTTTATAAGAAATTTTTTGTCATTTATTTTTTCATTTTTGTTCATTCTAAAAAAGTTAAATGTCTGAGCTCTTCAACACTTAAATGTTGATACAAAAATAAAAGATGTTAAAATGAAATAAATCAGTGACTGTGACGAATTTAGAGCAAAATCCACCTCAGACTGAAGTCAGATCAGGACACACATGGACAAAACATGAGGCTATATATGTTTATGGATCTGAGTTTGACTGCATTTAGAGGAAATATTTGACTTTTTAATATTTATTCAGCTTTTCTTTATGTCCTGAAACAATCTCTCACCTAAAATGACCTTAAATCAGTCAGTAAATTCAAAACTCTGGAGGGATTTAGATCTTTTTTTAGGACTAAAAGGATTTATTTTTGGCCCTGAAGGTCGCTCAGGTCAGGCTAAAGTCTGACTTTAATGAAATATGACATCTCCTGAGACCTTGTTTATGAATGTATTCATATTTTTATCCACATTAATGACAAGGTTTTGCAGATTTATCAGTCATTAATCTCTTCATGGTATGACCGGCAGGGCCTTCAGAGTTTCAGTGATGATGAAACCCTGCGGTGTCCTGCTGTGACCTCGCTCAGCGTCATGTTCACACATGTCGGGGACAGGATCGGGATCCTTCAGGTCTGCAGGTTTTGAGCCTTCAGGTGACTCCCTGATGGTATCGCTCGTGCTGTGCTCTGTTTGTGCGTAAACAGCAGCAGCTGGCCCGTTCCCACAGCCCGTCCTCGGTGACCCGCCTCAGACGTCCCAGGTATTTACCAGAGCTCCTGGTGAGGCCACAGAAACCAGCAGCGCCACAGAAACCAGTCTGACTGGTCCAGGGAACACGCTTATCTCCCACGCCCCCGGCCCCCTGTTGACCCCCTGTTGACCCCCTGCCTTTGCTCTGCCTTTGCTCTGCCTTATCTGGGGTCTTCGCTCACAGTGCTCGTGTCCAGGAGCCATGTTGGGGGGTTTGGTGAGATTTGGGGCTGGTGCTGCCCTCCCCCGTCCTGCCTGCAGATGGCAGCGCGAGCCTGCGATCCCTCCTCCTTGCGCTACTGTAAATGCTGCGGGCCGGGGTGAGGGTTTGAGGGTGAGGTGGTGAGGGTTTAAGGGTTTGAGGGTGAGGGGGTTAGGGTGAGGGTGAGGGTTTGAGGGTTTGAGGGTGAAGTTTTTAGGGTGAGGGTTTGAGGGTTTGAGGGTGAGGGTTTGAGGTTGAGGGGGTTAGGGTGAGGGTGAAGGTTTGAGGGTGTGAGGGTTTGAGGGTGAGGGTTTGAGGGTTTGAGGTTGAGGGTTTGAGGGTGTGAGGGTTTGAGGGTGAGGTTTTTAGGGTGAGGGTTTGAGGGTGAGGGTTTGAGGGTTTGAGGGTGAGGGTTTGAGGGTGTGAGGGTTTGAGGGTGAGGTTTTTAGGGTGAGGGTTTGAGGGTGAGGGTTTGAGGGTTAGGGTTTGAGGGTTTGAGGGTGAGGGTTTGAGGGTTTGAGGATGAGGTTTTTAGGGTGAGGATTTGAGGGTTTGAGGGTGAGGGTGAGGGTTTGAGGGTTAGGGTTTGAGGGTTTGATGGTGAGGGTTTGAGGGTGAGGGTGAGGGTTTGAGGGTGAGGGTGTGAGGCTTTGAGGGTGAGGGTGAGGGTTTGAGGGTGAGGGTGAGGGTTTGAGGGTGAGGGTGAGGGTGAGGCTTTGAGGGTGAGGGTTTGAGGGTGAGGCTTTGAGGGTGAGGGTGAGGGTGAGGGTTTGAGGGTGAGGGTGAGGGTTTGAGGGTGAGGGTGAGGGTTTGAGGGTTCACAGCGTTTGTTTGCTGCTCTGGGCTCCGTCCAGCTTTCCTGGAAGTTCACTCTCCCTCTCCTGCGCCTGTTTGTGGACCAAACATGAGTGAGGAGGGGGGGGGGGGGGGGAGGGGGGGGGGGGGGGGGGGGGGGGGGGGGGGGGGGGGGGGGGGGGGGGGGCTGATTTATGTCCCGGAGCCGCGGCTCGGCCTTGGCCTGCGGCGGACAGCCTCCCCCAAAAACACCGGTTACACGCCGCAAATGGTCTGGAGCGCAGCCGGAGGAAACCCGAGCGGACCGCCGGGCCGGGAGGGAGCAGGCCGGCGAGGGAAGGGTTAAACCCCCCCCCCCCCCCCCCCCCCAATCAGGGAGATGAAGAGGAGGAGGAGGAGGAGGAGGAGGCGACACGAGTGGTGTGACGGCCCAGGCAGCAGAGGCCGTGTGAGGACAGAACCCTTTCACTACTGACCTACTTCTGCTGCAACACACTCCCAGCTCACGTGTGTGTGTGTGTGTGTGTGTGTGTGTGTGTGTGGACTAAATCTGCTGTTTAATGCTGCACACACGCACACACACACACACACTCTCACAAACTCTGATCCTTTTTCAACCTCCGAGCCTCCGACAGGTCCAACACTGTAAAAAGTCGGACTTCAGAGCTGCTTTAGACTCACTTAATGTCATAAAAATCACCTTTAAACTTGTTTGAAACCACTTTTATCTGAACTTCCACATCAGCACTTTATAATAAGATATAAAAACTGAAAATAAGGCCAAACTCCTGCTTAAAATGAAACATATCAGACTTCACTGTCGTAACTGAAATAGAACAACAATCTGAACTTGAACTTAAATTAAACTTATTTTCAGCTACACTGTGTTTACTAGTCCCAATAAACATCTTATATTAACGTTTTAAAAGTGTAAAACAAGTTTTGGATCACCTGTTTTGGGTAAAAATATATTGCTATATCTTTAAAACATCTGCTTTAGGTTTAACACTGTAAAAAGTCACATTTAAGCAGCTGATTTCGACTAATTTAATATAAAAACAATACACTTAACTTGTTTTAATCCTCTTTTACCTGACAGGTCTACACTGACATTTTATAATCAGAAATAAAAAAAACAAAATAAAGTCAAACGTCTGATTTGAATAAAACATATCAGACTCCAGGACAAACAAACTGCCCCGCTCCTGGATGCCGTCCCGCCTCGATCTCCTTTAAGCTTCATCAGCCATTTCTGGCAGCTACTGGCACTGTTGACAGGAAGAGAGGGCGGAGTCCTGACGCCCTGACTTGTCTTGAGCATAGAAAGTGAAGCATGTAAAACACACTTAAGAGATTTTAAAGGTTTGAAAAGCAGTATCTTTGTAAACCTAACAAACAAAAACTCTGTTATATACATAAACATATGTCAGATCTTCTGTCTCAGGTCCCACTGCAACAAACCCAACCCATTTTAGCAGTTGTTTTTAACTTATTTTATGACAAAAATATCTTATAGGATTTGTTTTACTATATATATATTTTTATTTTAACCATATTTACTAACACTTTCCCAAGACTTCTGTCTTAGGTCTCACACTGCAAAAAAAAAAAGAAAAAAAAGTTTTATTTGACTCATTTTCTGACAAAAATCTCTTCTAAGGTTTATTTTACTGTATTTTTTTATTTCAGCCATATTTGCCAACAAGCCCTCCGTAAACATTATTAATCAGAAAATTAAAAAAACAAATTCAGGTGTGAACGGCTGATTTAATGAGAACCGTCTGCAAGCCTCAGGAGAGGGCGGAGTCCTGACGCCCTGACTTGTCTTGAGCATAGAAGGAGAAGCATGTAAAACACACTTAAGAGCTTTTAAAGGTTTGAAAAACAGATTCTTTCAGCTCATGTTTCTGTTTGGACGAGCTGATGTCTGATTTTCAATTTTCTGATTTATGATTTAATGAAATAATTATCAACTGTTTCAGGAGGTCAAGCGTATTTGATGTGTTCAGTCTGCGCTGCCTGAAGCCTGAGGTCCGGTCTGAACCCTCCAGGACGGTTTCAGCGTGTGGACGTCCAGTCTGAGCCCTCCAGGATGGTATCAGCGTGTGGACGTCCGGTCTGAACCCTTCAGGATGGTTTCAGCATGTGGACGTCAGGTCTGAACCCTCCAGGACGGTTTCATAGTGTGGACGTCCGCTCTGAACCCTCCAGGACGGTTTCAGCGTGTGGACGTCAGGTCTGAACCCTCCAGGATGGTATCAGCGTGTGGACATCTGGTCTGAACCCTTCAGGATGGTTTCAGCATGTGGACATCCGGTCTGAACCCTCCAGGACGGTTTCAGCGTGTGGACGTCCGGTCTGAACCCTTCAGGACGGTTTCAGCATGTGGACATCCGGTCTGAACCCTCTAGGGCGATTTTAGAGTGTGCACATCCAGTCTGAACCCTTCAGGACGGTTTCAGCATATGGACGTCCGGTCTGAGCCCTCCAGGATGGTTTCAGCACGTGGACTTCCGGTCTGAGCCCTCCAGGACGATTTCAGAGTGTGGACGTCCGGTCTGAACCCTTCAGGACGGTTTCAGCATGTGGACGTCCGGATGGTTTCAGTGCGTGGACGTCAGGTCTGAACCCTCCAGGATGGTATCAGCGTGTGGACGTCCGGTCTGAACCCTTCAGGATGGTTTCAGCATGTGGACGTCAGGTCTGAACCCTCCAGGACGGTTTCATAGTGTGGACGTCCGCTCTGAACCCTCCAGGACGGTTTCAGCGTGTGGACGTCAGGTCTGAACCCTCCAGGATGGTATCAGCGTGTGGACATCTGGTCTGAACCCTTCAGGATGGTTTCAGCATGTGGACATCCAGTCTGAACCCTCCAGGACGGTTTCAGCGTGTGGACGTCCGGTCTGAACCCTTCAGGACGGTTTCAGCATGTGGACATCCGGTCTGAACCCTCTAGGGCGATTTTAGGGTGTGCACATCCAGTCTGAACCCTTCAGGACGGTTTCAGCATGTGGACGTCCGGTCTGAGCCCTCCAGGATGGTTTCAGCACGTGGACTTCCGGTCTGAGCCCTCCAGGACGATTTCAGAGTGTGGACGTCCGGTCTGAACCCTTCAGGACGGTTTCAGCATGTGGACGTCCGGATGGTTTCAGTGCGTGGACGTCCGGTCTGAACCCTCCAGGACGGTTTCAGCATGTGGACGTCAGGTCTGAACCCTCCAGGACGGTTTCATAGTGTGGACGTCCGGTATGAACCCTCCAGGATGGTTTCAGCGTGTGGACTTCCGGTCTGAACCCTCCAGGATGGTTTCAGCGTGAGGACGTCCGGTCTGAACCCTCCAGGACGGTTTCACTATGTGGACGTCTGGATGGTTACAGTGCGTGGACGTCTGGTCTGAACCCTCCAGGACGGTTTCAGCGTGTGAATATCCGGTCTGAGCCCTCGAGGATGGTTTCAGAGTGTGGACGTCCGGTCTGCTACCTTCAGGTCGTTTTCAGCGTTTGCACATCCGGACGGTTACAGCGTGTGGACGTCCGGTCTGAACCCTCCAGGACGGTTTCAGCGTGTGGACGTCCGGTCTGAGCCCTCCAGGAAAGGTTTCAGAGTGTGGACGTCTGGCCTGAACCCTCCAGGACGGTTTCAGCGTGTGGACGTCCAGTCTGTACCCTCCAGGATGGTTTCAGAGTGTGGACGTCCCGTCTGAACCCTCCAGGACTGTTTCAGCGTGTTGACGTCAGGTCTGAACCCTCCAGGATGGTATCAGCGTGTGGACGTCCGGTCTGAAACCTCCAGGACGGTTTCAGCGCGTGGACGTCAGGTCTGAACCCTCCAGGATGGTATCAGCGTGTGGACGTCCGGTCTGAACCCTCCAGGACGGTTTCGGCGTGTTGACGTCAGGTCTGAACCCTCCAGGACTGTTTCAGCGTGTGGACGTCCAGTCTGTACCCTCCAGGATGGTTTCAGAGTGTGGACGTCCGGTCTGAACCCTCCAGGACGGTTTCAGCGTGTTGACGTCAGGTCTGAACCCTCCAGGACGGTTCCAGCACGTGCACGTCCGGACTGATTCAGCGTCCACACGCTGAAACCGTCCTGAAGGGTGGACATCCGGTCTGAACCCTCCAGGACGGTTTCAGCGTGTGGACGTCCGGTCTGAACCCTCCAGGACGGTTTCACCGTGTGCACGTCCGGACTGATTCAGCGTGTGGACGTCCGGTCTGAACCCTCCAGGACGGTTTCAGAGTGTGGACGTCCGGTCTGAACCCTCCAGGACGGTTTCTGTGTGTGGACGTCCGATCTGAACCCTCCAGGATGGTTTCAGTGTGTGGACGTCTGGACGGTTTCAGCGTGTGGACGTCCGCTCTGAACCCTCCAGGACGGCTTTTAGTGTGTGGACGTCTGGACGGTTTCAGCGTGTGGACGTCCGGTCTGAACCCTCCAGGACGGTTTCAGAGTGTGGACGTCTGGCCTGAACCCTCCAGGACGGTTTCTGCATGTGGACGTCCGGTCTGAACCCTCCAGGACGGTTTCAGAGTGTGGATGACCGGTCTGAACCCTCCAGGACGGTTTCAGAGTGTGGACGACCGGTCTGAACCCTCCAGGACGGTTTCAGAGTGTGGACGTCTGGCCTGAACCCTCCAGGACGGTTTCTGCGTGTGGACGTCCTGTCTGAAACCTCCAGGACGGTTTCAGAGTGTGGACGTCCGGATGGTTTCAGTGTGTGGACGTCCGGATGGTTTCAGAGTGTGGACGTCCGGTCTGAACCCTCCAGGACGGTTTCTGCGTGTGGACGTCCGGTCTGAACCCTCCAGGACGGTTTCAGAGTGTGGACGTCCGGTCTGAAACCTCCAGGACGGTTTCTGCGTGTGGACGTCCGGTCTGAGCCCTCCAGGACGGTTTCAGAGTGTGGACGTCCGGACGGTTTCTGCGTGTGGACGTCCGGTCTGAACCCTCCAGGATGGTTTCAAAGTGTGGACGTCCGGACGGTTTCTGCGTGTGGACGTCCGGTCTGAACCCTCCAGGACGGTTTCTGCGTGTGGACGACCGGTCTGAGCCCTCCAGGACGGTTTCAGAGTGTGGACGTCCGGACGGTTTCTGCGTGTGGATGTCCGGTCTGAACCCTCCAGGACGGTTTCAGAGTGTGGACGTCCGGACGGTTTCTGCGTGTGGACGTCCGGTCTGAACCCTCCAGGACGGTTTCAGAGTGTGGACGACCGGTCTGAGCCCTCCAGGACGGTTTCAGAGTGTGGACGTCCGGACGGTTTCTGCGTGTGGATGTCCGGTCTGAACCCTCCAGGACGGTTTCTGCGTGTGGACGTCCGGTCTGAACCCTCCAGGATGGTTTCAGTGTGTGGACGTCTGGACGGTTTCAGCGTGTGGACGTCCGCTCTGAACCCTCCAGGACGGTTTTTAGTGTGTGGACGTCTGGACGGTTTCAGCGTGTGGACGTCCGGTCTGAACCCTCCAGGACGGTTTCAGAGTGTGGACGTCTGGCCTGAACCCTCCAGGACGGTTTCTGCATGTGGACGTCCGGTCTGAACCCTCCAGGACGGTTTCAGAGTGTGGACGACCGGTCTGAACCCTCCAGGACGGTTTCAGAGTGTGGACGACCGGTCTGAACCCTCCAGGACGGTTTCAGAGTGTGGACGTCTGGCCTGAACCCTCCAGGACGGTTTCTGCGTGTGGACGTCCGGTCTGAAACCTCCAGGACGGTTTCAGAGTGTGGACGTCCGGACGGTTTCTGCGTGTGGACGTCCGGTCTGAACCCTCCAGGATGGTTTCAAAGTGTGGACGTCCGGACGGTTTCTGCGTGTGGACGTCCGGTCTGAACCCTCCAGGACGGTTTCTGCGTGTGGACGACCGGTCTGAGCCCTCCAGGACGGTTTCAGAGTGTGGACGTCCGGACGGTTTCTGCGTGTGGACGTCCGGTCTGAACCCTCCAGGACGGTTTCAGAGTGTGGACGTCCGGACGGTTTCTGCGTGTGGACGTCCGGTCTGAACCCTCCAGGACGGTTTCAGAGTGTGGACGTCCGGACGGTTTCTGCGTGTGGACGTCCGGTCTGAACCCTCCAGGACGGTTTCTGCGTGTGGACGACCGGTCTGAGCCCTCCAGGACGGTTTCAGAGTGTGGACGTCCGGACGGTTTCAGAGTGTGGACGTCCGGTCTGAACCCTCCAGGACGGTTTCAGAGTGTGGACGTCTGGACGGTTTCTGCGTGTGGACGTCCGGTCTGAACCCTCCAGGACGGTTTCAGAGTGTGGACGTCCCGGCTCTTCTGTTTTTTCTCTCAGCTGATTACGCAGCAAAGAGCGGGCGAGCACAGGAGAGAGAGAGCGAGCTGTCTGCTGCTGCGGGTCATTCTGAGGACACTCTCCTCTCCTCACCTCGCTTCTCCATCGTCATACACCCTCCCTCACCCTCCCTCACCCTCCCCCGCCCTCCCTCATGTGTGCAGCCTGAGCCGTGGTCCCTGTGTGCTGCTGCCGCGGCCTACAAACGCTGCATGAGTGGCTGCACGCCATGCATCGCTCTTTTTCTGCGGCTGATCTGGCAGATGATTGGTGCGCTCTGTGTCCATCATGGCGTCCGCGGAGGGAGAGGGTATCAGGAGGATGGAGCGAGCTGGGAGGTCACTGCAGGCCGCCCCTCTAAAGGTCATCAGGGGTTTAGAAAACAGTGGTGGAGACGTCTGATGGGTTATTAAATCAGAGATATTCCTGCAGAAAGGCCCCAAAAAAGAGCTGAAATAAAGAGATACGGCATTGAAATCCTGTGCCTGGTTTTGAACGCTGACGTTTTATTCTCACTTGGTCAGGTTGATAAAAAGTAAAAAAAAACTTTGTCCAAGTTTTGAAGATCAAATCTTCGTCTCGTCTTTGTCAAAAACAGTAGTCAGACATTTTTATCTGCTGTCTTCGCTCTCTCTTGTCCTCGTCACTGGGGATGGGAATCAAAACCCATTCCAGTTGAGAATTGATAAGAAGTCCCTCAAGGAATCGATATCATCGGTCTTTCTACTTATCAACTCCTTTATCAATTCCCTCCACTTGCAGGGGTCAAAATGGTCAAAATTATGCCATAATTTTCAACTAAAGGACAACTACTGCTCAACTGTCAGTGACTGGAAACACTGAGAACTTGTAGAAGCATTTAACTCTGCAGAGTGTCGTTGATATCAGGAGTGTCATGTGTCTGACGTTACTGTCAAAAAAAAAAAAAAACCTCACAGAGAATCAGCAGGAATGGTTAACGACATTGGTATCAATAAAATCGTATAAATTCCCATCCCTAGACGTCACACACCTTGATGACACATTTACGTCCTGGAGCACGCTGACTTGTGCTGCATTCACTGTCTGCTGTGACCTGCTGACCTCAATCTGTCATTCTCCGTGTGCGTTGGTCACGCCTCGTGTCTTGTTTCGTGTTTGGCCTGATGTGCACACTGCTGCACCAAGAGCCTCTTTATTCTGTTTGATTTTGTCAAAGTGAACTTCTCATGAGCGTCTGGCCACACCACACGACTGCGCCCAGGAAAATATCACTTCCCTGATTGTTACCGACTCCAATTGGCTGCAGCAATTTATTTTTAATTATTTCTTTGAATGATTGATACCTTTGGGATAAATATCTTTTCTCACGCTGACACACTGGCTGGCGTCCTGCTAACAGCCATCACACCTTTTATTATGTCTGTTTAATCAGAAAAAACGCTCCTCTCCTCGGATCCACTCTCCTCCTCCTCCTCCTCCTCCTCCGCTCGCTGATAATCCTCCAACATGAGGATAAATAATTCACCGCTGTCGGCTCTCTGCCTCGTCTCTGCAGCTTTTTTGTGTTTCCTCCTCCCTGGATTTAAAAGTTTACATCCTCCATTTGTGTGCGGCCTCCGCCTCCTGGGTAAACCTCTGTGTCCTACACTTAGAGGGGTAAGGCTGGTGTCCCTCCGCTGTGTAAAGTAGTCCCTGCAGGGTGGACGTGGTGTTATTGGTAATCCCTTTAACCCCGCCCCCTCCGTCCTAAATGAACCAATGACAGACTGTTTCAGCTTTGACAAATCGCTGTGTCCTCAGGAAACCTCTGAAGGGATGTTTTCAGGCCTCCTGATTAAACATCCGCACGTGTGAGGGAATCAATCTTTATTTTTATGGCACCAAATCCTAACAAATGTCACCTCGAGATGCTTTCCAAAAGAGCAGGTCGATGCTGTACTCTTCTTTTTCATGTTTATATATTTGTATTTTTATAATAATGGTCCTGAGACTATTGTAGCTAATTTTCAGTGTCTGAATGTTCATAAAAAGTCCTGAGATTCTGCAGGAACGTTAAATCTGGTAAAAAATTTTTTTGATATATTATGGTTCTCACAAAAAAAGTAAATTGCTAAATGATGACAACTAGAAATTTCCAATTAACACATCCTCTTGCAGTGTTAATTTGTTGACTAATTATTTTCGTCATAGTTTTCGTCAACAGCCTTTTTTCCCCTGATGAAATCTAGACAGTAACTAATAAAAACAAGTGCACATGGACAAAAACTCAAACTAAATGAACTGACATTTTCAACAACAAATAAAAACTGGGGGGGGGGGGGGACTTGAGGCCGTCCGACCAGCTAAAGTCAAGTCAAGTTAGGAAACACATGCCAGGTCAACACTTCGCCTTTAATCATTCCTGATGGCTTGTCTGCACCACCAACATCGTTAACTTCAGTTAAAGGTGAAGTTAAGGGAGACAAGGGTGCTAACTCTCCCAGCTACCAAACCAACCTCCAAGTCTGTTTGATCAGGACTTGGCCACCCTCCGGTCCCCAGCTCGAGAAAATCAGAATCAGAATGCCCTTTATTATCATCATACAAATGTACAACGAGATTGGAGAGCTTCTCCTTTTTAGTGCAAAAGATAGTTACGTAAAAAAACAGAAGTAAAGTATAAAATAGTTAGAAGAAAGTATAGGTACAAAATATATACAAGATAAAATCCTACACGACAGTGCAATTAAAAAACTCTAAACACAAATATAGGATAGTAAGGATAAATATTAAGAATAAAAAATAAATATTTCTATGTATATACGGAAATATACTGCACAGAATAGTTGAATATTTACTGAATAGTTAAATAGTGAAAAAAATCGGGCACAATATAAAAAGAATTCACTTCCCTCACAGTGCACGGCAAAACCTAAAATCTTAGGATATTTTTTTGTCCAGTTTTCAGTCTGAAAATCTCTCAGTGCCAAAATTGCCTGACATGTTCAGCTTCACGGCTTATTTCAATATATACAAACTGAAATTAAAGCCTGAACTGCTTGTAATAAGTAAAAATATATGACAGCTGGTTTGGTGTCTTAAAAATAAGAGGAGCTGTCTTAAAGTAGTGATTATACCTGAATTTAAGGCCCTGATGGAATTCTATTTCACTTGTTTCAGTGGCAGATATTTTCTGGTAAATACAAACAACTCAGTGCTGTATTTTAAAGTTTTATTCCTTGTCATAAGACATCCATCTGGACTTTTTGAATAAATATGAAATTTGAGGAAGTGTCAGCAATACTTTTGACTTGAAATGAAACAAGCACACTAGCTAAGATTGAGTTTTTGCAGTGTGAGAGCAGATCGATGTTTTAACTCCTAAGGCACTCAAAAAATTAAGATACATTTAAAGGGGACATTTTATGCAAAAAACACTTTTTTTAAGGCTTTTGAACACATTTGTGGGTATTTAGCCTTCCTCCCAGCCTACAACATGTGAGAGTACACAACAGAGTCTGAATTTAGCGGCTGCATGAGTGTAAACTCATGGCATACAACGACCTGTTGAGTCTGTGGATATACTGTTACGTAACAGGCATTTTTTCATTTGCATAAGCCTTCCTCCCCGGCTAGAGAAATTTCTGTGTGAAGTGCTGCCATATGGTTTACATTCTTAGCCAAATATCGGTGTACACCATGTCTAGACCCAAAACCTGTCACTGCTCAGTTGTTGGCTGTAAACAGCCACATATATCTTCACATATAGGCCACCAGCCTCAGAGGACCAAAGGGCCCAGTGGATTAATTTTATTTTTGAAGGGAATGAGCAGCTACAGTCGGCTAAAACCTGTATGTGTGTGTCAGTCACTTCACGTCCGACTGCTTCTTCAACTTCAGTCAGTTCAACACAGGACTGGGAACTAGACTTTTCTGAGTTCAGTACCAAAAATCTGTTGCCAAACCTGATGATGGAAATGTGAGTATTTTAATGCTGTGTAGTATTTATTTTGCTCATTGCTACGAGCTAATGCTAACAGCAGGGTGAAGTGAACTAGAGCTAACTGCACAACATGTTTGTCACTGTTCACGTTACTTGTTGAAAGTCTGAAGGATAAACTTCAATATATGAGCATTCTTACATTAGTCAAGAAAAGTTTAACAGTTGGGGGAAAATAATCAGTCCTTGACCCACCCCATTACCCCTCTGTTTCTGCTAATGCTAGCCCAGAAGGTAGGCTAAGTTGCGGCTGTCCCACTATGGTGACTAGGCCGAAGTTAGCATGTTGTGCATTAGTCTGTGATGTTTGGGGGAAACAAGATCGCTGTTATCTGGTTATCAGCATGAATTTGCGGTTCGCATGTGTGTTCAGGACTGTAAGTGGCGCATGGCTTGAGTTACGCTGCAGGTCTATGGTGAAGTCCTCGTTTGTTACTGTGTTCGCAGTGGCTCTGCTCTGGCTCATTAGCATTTAAAGGCGAGCGCCCTCAAACCAGCTGTTCTGACAGCGGGGTTATGTGAGCGTGGACAGAATGCAGCTGTGCTTTACTCATGGGCTTTTTGGACCAAAGCACGTTACTAACGTTTCATGAAGACATCAAGAATCCATGTTAAACTGCAGAAAAGGAGCAAGATATGGGACCTTTCAATATTTGTGTACTAAAAGGGTCCTGCTCATAAAAGATGAAAAATGTTAATTCTACATTTTTTTTTTACTTTCACTGCAATATTTTGCAAAAATGAGGTGCTAAGTGGAATATTTGGGATGAGGATGTTAATAATTGATAACAACACTGATTAAGATGCATTATTTGTTTTGGAGCAATTAAAGTTTATTTAAAAAATGTACACTTAAATACTTTGTGTACCAAAACAGTCCCTCTTATAAAATGTAATTAAAATGTTAAATCTGAATATTTAGGATTACAGTATATCAAAAATGTTTGGTTATAATGGGAGTCAATGGGACCAAATTGGATGCAAAGTGAAAGAGTATATGCTCGGCGAATATCTCCTGTTCTATCAATCAATCAATCTTTATTTGTATCGCGCCAATTCATAACAAGTGTTATCTCAAGACACTTTACAATAGAGCAGGCTGAAGACAAACTCTTCACTTTATAGATACACATATATGCATAGATACATATATACTTTTTTAAAAAACATATATACATATATATACAAATACATACATCCAACACCCAACATGAATCCAAATAGCCAATCAGGAATCCCTCCATCATGGTGGCAAGAAAAAACCTTCTGTTAAGCAGGAAGTCTTGAATGTGGATCCCAGTCTCATGATGAACAGCAAATCCACACTTCTTTAAACCTTAAAATAGTGGCACCATGGAATTTGAAAATAAATATAAAGTAAAAGTCCTGGCCAAGTTTCATATGTTTAGCATTTAAACTGACTGAGGTATTAAGACTCAAAAAAAGAAAATAAGCAGTACGTACCAGTTTGGCTCCCAAGGTGCCTCAAGTGTTTATCAGGCTGTAGAGATGTTTTTAAAGCTGTCTCTTCCTCACACACAAATCATTTAAGTGTCAGGTTTCTGTAGCCAGCCTCCAGTGGACACTCAGAGTACTACAGCTTTTGGCACTTCCACATGGACCTCCATTTTCAGCCTCAGAGGTTGCCTGGTTTTGTCAAATCTGATTGGCCTGTGATTGTCAGAGCGATCGTCCAATCATCTTCAGTCCTGCCTTCTCCAAACATTTCCTGATGGATCAGTCTCTCCAGAGTTTCAGGTCAGATTTATGCAGTGAAGCTCTAAAACTCCACACTTCCCTCCGACTCTCTTCTGAAGTTTAGAGACTGAACAGGAAGTGGAGCGTCTGAAGGACTTTTGGTGTTTTACAGCTGAGATAAAAACTCTGAACATCTTTAACTGAACTCCGTTTGAACCTCTTAAAGCAGAGAACTTCAGAAAACTCTCTGGCTTTCATTTGGTGAAAGTTTTAATCCAAAACTTGAATTTTGTCCTAATTTTTAAAAGTTTGAAACAAAAATAAAGAGCTTGGGGCAGATTTTTGGAGCTGGCAGACTCTCTCTCTCTTTCTTTTAGAGGATTCAGTCAAACTTTGAGCGTCAGAGCAAACGGAGCCACAGCGAGCAGCTCCAGGTCACACAGAGGACTCCTCGTACATGAGAGTCTGCTCCAGACTCCTCTGTTTGTCTCTCTGAAGCCGTCTCAGTGTGTGTGATGTGCTGGAAACTCGGTCTGTGTGATAGCCCAGTGTACACACCGTTAGAGCCGGGCAGCACACTCCAAGCCGGCTCGTGGATTTACGGCCTGTGAGGAGAGGAAATCAGAATATAGAGAACGTCTCTGCACACCTTTAAGATCAGTGCATGGCTGTGCACACGCCAACACGCATGAACTCTGACCCTCAGCTGGGATAAAAACGGTCCACGCACACGGTCGGCCTGCGGGGTTGGCGTGTATCCTCACGTGCTGCAGCTGTGAGTAGAAAAGCTTTTACGTCAATGACCAACAGACATTCATCGACCTTTGACTTTTCTCTGCTCACGCTGGGGTTGAGTTATTAAGCATTGGATGAGTTGCCAGTTCTGCATTTTATAAGCGACGTTGGGTTTCTTTTCTGAAAAGTTGCTTGTAAGTATTGGCAGTTGCAGCTTGCTTTTTTTGGGCTTGTTGTGCACCCAAACACAGGAGGGATCTGATGCTCACTCACTACCAATATAAACTCAATTCAGAAGTTACACAAACTATTTCAGCCCACTCCAAACACGAATGTACATTTTACTGTAAAAAGAGGCAAAAATGATGTTTCCACCAAAAAGAAATCCTTATAGCCAGAAGTAGCTGTTTCTGTTTTCACCATAATAAAGCTGTATAGGATCAACATAAAACTTCAATAAAAGCCTGACTATGTCTGTTTGCTTACAAAAATCAGGGTTACATAGACTGTTTAGTGATAACAGAGTTATAAATAACAGTAGCCCATCCCTTCACTTCTGTATAAAGAAAAGGATGTTCCACCTCCAAACAAAAGATGTTGAATGAGTAAATTAAGAGATAAACAAGAAAAAATGTCACTGAGAAACTGAAATGTAAACACACTTGAGGTAGATTTCTCTTTAAAAAGAAAAAAAAGTAATACATCACATTAGAAAAAAAATATTTGGAGGTTGCTTGTTTTGGGCTTGTTTTTATCGACCTTGTTGCTTATTTCAGTAGAAAAGTCTGGCATAACTTGTTTTGGTCTTGTTTTGGACCACTTATGTGGTCTGAGATGTATTGACCAGACTCCTTTTCGGATCATTTTGTGTCTGGGTATAATCATTAAGTTTCATCGGTTTACTGTTAATTAAAATGCTTTTTATCAAGAAACCCATACAGTTTCTGCAGTATGTCTTAAACTGGCTTACAGAGCGGTTTTGCCTCTCCCGAGATGGCGCTCATGGTGATTTGTTGGTGTTGATGTCAGTCATAACACCTCCAGGTTTCTGCAGACAGCCTCAAGTGGACACTTAAGGAACTGCAGGTGCACGTAACAAACATTTAACTAATTTGTCAAGCTTTAACAAAAGTAAAAAAAAGAAGAGGACCTGATGCTGCACCTTGAGGCACACCTTCTGGTTAGCCAGTAGATTAGCTTGATTATGACGGCCTGGGCTCGTACATGAAGATCTCTGTGGATGTTTCAGCTGGAGAGGAACCGTCTCTCTTGTTCTTGTTTCCTGTCTATGATTCAGATCATGAGTGAAGCTCTGCTCTGGATCCACATCCCCATCTCTTTTCTGAGGACGACCATAATGATGATAGCCTGACACACTTTCTTCCTTCTCTTACATAAATCTGCGTCCTGGATACACGGCGACACGTGAAGACCTCAGACTGGATCAGGGTGCAGGCGTGTTTCTGGTGTATTAGTATTCTTTTTGTTTCTCGTCCTGCTTCATCGCCTCTCCCTCCGCTCGGTTTGTTCCCTCCTTCTCCATCCCTTGCTCTCTCACATCCTCGTCTGCCCTCGTTCTCGAACCTTTCATTCCTCCTCAGCGCTCTGCCTTTCTCTCCTTTGTTTTCATCAGTTTCATACTCCAGCCACAGATGAGCTTCCCTCACTTTACCGTCTCCTGAAAACTGCTGACATGTTTTTAATTTTAAAGTCAACACATCAACAAATTAATGGAGGCAATTAGAGTTAATCACACATTTCAGTCCCACATTATGGGGTGCTTCCTCCTGAAATAGCTCAAACAGTTTGGGAGTGATTTCTTCTCCCCCGGATTCCTTCCTCGGTATAAATTCTCAGCTCATTCTGCAAAAATCAAGCTTTGCCATCTTCCCCTTCCTCTCTCAGTGATCCAGATGAAAAATAAATGTGAGATAGGATGAGGACTGAGAAGCCTTCAGCCAAAAACGCCTTCAGGGAGCACAAGTGGAGAGGAGCTGTGTCCACGCACATGCAGCCAAAGAAAAATGGCCCAAAATCTTTTTTTCTGTTGTCCACTCTCAGTCTGAAAGATTCATAATGTCGACATATAAACTACAGACAGATCAACGAGGGCATCAGAATCACCCACGCCCGTCTCTTTGTCTTTTTCCTTATTTAATTAGGTCTGCTTTGGCTGATAGTGACATAAAGCAGCGCTGCAGCTCCACGTCTTCTGCGGAATACTTGAACAGTTTTCAACCTTAATGTGGACAAAAGAAACTCTGCAAAACCACCTGGAAAGCAACAGTGTTATCGACAGCTCCCTTCAGGCCAAATGTGGAAAAAAATATTCCAGTGGCATCTTTGTGGGACAAAATTTTGTGCATTTATTCACCTGTTCAAGTGGTTCATATTCATTGAGCTAAATTTTTGACCCTCAGACACGAAAGCGATGAGAGAAGGGGGCGGGCCTGTCTCCTCGCCACAACAAAGAGTGTGTGCCTTCTGGATCCATGATCAGCCATGATAGATGCTTCTGCAATCACTGTCTTCTTCCTGTTCTCCAAAACCAGAAGCCAAATGTTCCAGAAAAGATGATCCATAACATCCTTTGGAGAGTTTCACCACGATGTCCGGGTGATGTCCCCTCTGTCAATCATCTTTTTTCCTGGTATGGCTGCAGACCCTCTCCGGAGTGCTGGGTTGAATAAGCTCATACTCCTTTTCGGGTATCTTATTCTAATATTGTTTGAATAGTTTTTAATTTAGTTTTAGTTAGAGTCTTTTGCCTAAAATATCTTTTAGTTTTAGTCATAATTTAGTCATCTAAATTGTTTTAATTTTAGTCGAGTTTTAGTTGATGAAATGTCACAACATTTTAGTCGATGAAATCTACTGTGAATATATCAATTCATAAAGAGAGGAGCTCTGATTGGATCGCTCCACAACTTATCCCACCACCACCAAGCTAAGGCAGCTGTGATTGGATGTCCCTCTTAACTCATCCAACCTTTCCACACAACCAAAGTAGCTGTGATTGGATATATTCCTAACTTGTCCCTACTTTCTACATGACCAAATTAGGTCTGATTGGATTAAGTCTCTGTCAAACATTTTAGTCTAGTTTTTATTTGTTGATGAAAATGTCAGTTAATTAAGTTTGAGTTTTTGTCCATGTGCACTTGTTTTTATGAGTTACTGTCTAGTTTTCATCAGGGGAAAAAAGATTGTTGAAACTATGACGAAAATAATTAGTCAACACAAATTGACACAAATTTCGCCCCTTTGCCAAAGCTAAAAACATCCAACTTCTGCTACAGATTCGCTGGAAGTCATGGCATGACAACCAATCAGCATCGAGAGAGAACGATGACAAGGATGACATCATAGACAGAGGAGAAAGTAAACATTGGAGCTCCTCTCCATAGTTATGTTATTTTTCAGAGACTGAACCACAGAGAGGAGACACGGGGGAGAGTTTCCAGACAGTTTGGAGTATCCGGTGAGTTCAGTTCAGATTTATTCAACACTTTAATGGACTAGCGGTGATTTAATGTGTTTTTGACCAGAGAAAATATGCCAAACTTCACAGAGGAACAACAGGAGCACCAACGACAGAAAGAACAGATCGGGGAGAGAGGAGGAGTGGGTCTGCAGCTGTAATAGAAAAGAAGACTCGACAACTTCACTGAACATCATGGTGAAAGTCTATGAAGGATGTCATGGATCATCAAATGGATGGGTTTATAATTCTGACTTTTCTGGGACATTAAGCTTCTGGTTTTGGAGGACAGGAAGAAGACAGCGATTGCAGAAACGTCCACCATGATGATCATTAATCGATGTTGCACCTGTCTTGAAACTCTCGGGTCTGAAAGGTGAAAATTCACCTTGTAAATACAAACCATTTGAACACATGAAATTTAGTTGTGTGAAGATGTGACACGAATATATATAATATTCTTTTTGCACAAAATATCTCGGCTCTCCTTGATGCTGGCCTGTTCTCGATGTGTCGATCCAGTTTTGAAACTAGCTTATTCTCCCGCAGCTTCCCTCATAAAACATCTGTAAACTCTCTGCTTCATTCAAAAGACTTTAACAAAGCTAACGTCTAAACTGGTCCTCATAATTTCGCTTTAGCATCGTGGACACCACAGTCTGAAGTGCCATCAGTGTTGCCAGATTTTTCAACAGATATAAGCAACCAGGTTGATAAAAACAAGCCCAAAACAAGCAACCTCCAGCCTTTTTTGTCCTAATGTGATATATTACTCTTTTTTTTTTTTTTTTTGAAATTGCGAATTTTCATCTACATTACATTTCAATTTCACAGTGACATTTTTTTTTATTTGTCTCTCAATTTATTTCTTCAACATCCTTTTGTTTATACAGAAGTGAAGGGAGGGGCTACTGTTATCACCTCCGCCAAGGAGTTAATGTTTTTGGGAGGGTTTGTTTGTCCGTCTGTCTGTTAGTTAGTTAGCAACATTACTCAAAAAGTTATGGACGGATATTGATGAAATTTTCAGGGAATGTCCGGATTGGGATAAGGAACAAATTACTAGATTTTGGAACCGATCTGGATCTCCGTCTGGATCCAGCAATTTTTTAAGGGATTCTTTAACATTGGGAGATAGGACCATTTTCGACATTTCTGCATATAACTCCAAAAATAACGGTCAGGGCACTTGGGAAAAACATACAGGACAAGTTTCTAACATGCTCTACAGTATATCAAAGACTGATCCGGATAAAGGAATAATTCCGGATACTATGATCCAGAATATGAAAAAATAGGAGAAGAGAACAAATGAAGCTATAAACACGCAACAAACACCATTAAATAGCCAGGGCATTGTGGAATTTGGAAGGTGCCAACGGATTTGCTGTATCTTCAAAAGCTGTGGAGCCAGATCCAGAAGAAAACCGCCATTACGGAAAATGTGGTTTTCGTGAATAACTGCTGAACTAATGTTGATATCATTATGAATTCAGTTGCCAATGGTATGTTTTCATGGTCAAGGAATCTAAAAATGTAGTCAAAATAAATGTGGGACTAATATTTATGGAGCAAATGACAAATAGGGGGAACTGTGGTGCTTGGCAAAGGTCTGCACTCTCCGAGTGCTTTCTAGTTTATAACTCTGTTATCACTAAACAGTCTGTTTAACCCTGATTTTTGTAAGCAAACAGACATAGTCAGGCTTTTATTGAAGTTTTATGTTGATCCTATACAGCTTTATTATGGTGAAAACAGAAACAGCTACTTCTGGCTATAAGGATTTCTTTTTGGTGGAAACATCATTTTTGCCTCTTTTTACAGTAAAATGTACATTTGTGTCTAGAGTGGGCTGAAATAGTTTGTGTAACTTCTGAATTGAGTTTATATTGGTAGTAGAGTGAGCATCAGATCCTCCTGAGTTTGGGGCACAACAAGCCCAAATGAGCAACTGCACTTTTGGAACAAGAACAAAAAAATTCAACCTGCAACTGCCAATATTTACAAGCAACTTTTCAAAAAAGAAGCCCAAAGTCGCTTATAATATGCTGACCTGGCAACTCTGAGTATCACTGGGTTAATGTCCCAATAAAAAGGGGCTTGCAGATTGGATCAGGAAAGGCTTGATTAGCTCATCATGAGTGTTTAACATTGAATTAGCATTCGACCCCTAAAGTGAAGAGTTGTTCGTCTCAGCTGTTTGTTAAAGGAAAGAACTTCACTTTGAGTCAGACTCTGTCTACCTGAGGTGTCTCCTGCAGGTGTATTATTCAGAGAATGAGCTGTGAAATCAAATTAAAAGTGTTGTTGATGCAGACATGTCGTATATAACACATTTAGGTGAGAAGATTTCAGGTAACTCCTGCAGCTCCTGCGTCTGAACTCTAACAGCTGAGACGTGATCTGGTGAATCAGCCGACTCTGCAGCTTCAGGTGTCTCTCTGTCTCCTTCTGTTTCTGTCTGTATTTAAGCACTCATGAATTTGATTGGTTCAGGCACATATGGGTGTAATAATCACAGTCCTCGCTCTATGCCCGTATCACTTTTCTTAAATCCCGCTCCATCGTCCCGGCTCTTTCTCCTTTTGTTCCAGCAGGCTCTCATTTTCATCAAACTCTGATTTCCACCTTCCTCCACAGCCTGTCTTCATTTCTATGATCCTCTTCTCCTTCCTCCTCTCTCTAATTTTCCTCCACTTTTTCCCGTCTCTGAATAAATCTCCATTCTTTATGCTGCACTTTCTCTCCCTCTCCATCCATCTCGGTGAAAGGAGGTCCGTTACACAATTGCGTGGAGGCTATTGAGGGCTCGGCCGCACAAAGACTGTATTCAAAGCTCTGTGCTATTTTTCAGCAGCAGGGCTCACTGTACAATTGCACTTTCCATCTGTTTTGTGTGGTGTGTATATGTGTGCGCCCTCCCTCACCTCGACACGACACTGTCAAATCAACAGGGGACCCATGTGACGGGTGAGGAACCTTTAAACCATCAGGACAGACTTTTCCTGTGACTGGACGGAACAACAGCACCGACGTGTACAGGTGTACCTGTGAATGATGCTCTAACACAGAGCGGGCCAACTGTTAATAATCTAAAATCACCACATTTCAATAACCACAAATAACAGAATAAAAAAGTAACACGTCAGGGCCAGGGAGTGGTCTGAGAGAGAGGTCAGAGGTCATCTGAGAGAATGTGAAGGAGACAAAGGAGCTGAGGCATGGAGGAGAGGTCAGAGGAGGTCAAATTAAACTTAACTTCTGTCGGATCCAGGTAATTGAATTTAGCTTTATATGCATGCAGCTCTGACCCCCCCCACGCAGGAACAGTGAGTTACTGCACTCGAAAAGGAAAGCACGAGGCAGGGAGAGAAGCAGAGCGAACATCAATGTCATCTGATATCCATTAACTCAGAGAGAACAGCATAAAGGAGGAGATGGGGTGGAGGAGGGTTGCAAAGCGGCTCGCTGTGGGAGCAGTAAAGAGTAGGCAGGCCAGAGCAGCTTAAGCAGGAGTGGCAGCTCTGAGGTATCTGCTGGTGGGCTAGCTGTTCCTGGCATATCAGCATTTTCACTCTGAATAAATGCTACACTCTGTTTTTGTAAGAATAAAAAACCCCCTGTGATGCTTGGATTAAAGAAAAATAAGGATGTGCATGTGGACAATGAGAGTGGGGGGGCTGTTTTTCACCTTTTTTTCTCTGGAGATCAGCAGAGGAGGTTGTTGAAAAGGTTGTTGACGAAAACTATGAGGAAAATAATTAGTCAACAAAATGAACACTGGGACAAACAGAGTCTAATCCTGCAGGTACACGTTCTGTCTGAACTCCTGGTTTTAACCCTGAGAACATGTGACCTTTGACCTCATGAATAAGGCGTCTTCATGGCGGTTAGTCCTTGTGAATTCAACAGGTCGGATTTCTTTAAGCTCTGCAGCTCTTGTCAAAGCCTCAGTGTTTTAATATATGACTGTGTGTGTGTGTGTGTGTGTGTGTGTGTGTGTGCTCGTGCTCCTGTCAGCTCTGCTCCTCCTGTCGGCCACAGTTGGACGAGTGTTGGCGTCTCCCTCCTCTCGGCTGTCACGTTGACGCTCGGCTGTATTAACCTATATTAACACGGCGAGGCGGCGCCGACTCCCCCCGCATCAGAAGACGCCGCCGCAGCTGTTTGAGTCTGTCACTTCTAACTAGCTAACGTGTTTCCTTTACATTTCCCAGCGCGCTGACGGGTCGGCGGAGCAGGATGCAAACTCCCCAGAGTAATGTCTGCCGGTTTGAAGAGCAGAGATGAGACGGCGTATATTATTCTGCTTTAACCTCAAACAACAGAGAAACACACACCTCTGCAGCTTAAAGGGCCACACCACCACTGTACCTGCTGCAGAAACACCATCAACCCGATCCAATGAAGCTGGGACGGCCAAACAAACAGAAGAAAGGATTTGAAATCCTTTTTGACCTTAATTTACATCACAAGCACAAGTGTATTTAATGTTTAAACTGACAACATATTCCAAAAAAGCTGGGACAGGGCCATGTTCACTGCTGTGCTGCATCACCTTTCCTTAATGCAGAGGTCGTCAATAATTTCAGGGATATTTAATGTTTTAGAAAACAGAACAAATCAAATCATCGATTCCCTTAACATTTCAGGAAACAGAGAAAACTACAAACAAACCAAAAAAACATTTAATTTCTCTGTGTGGGATTTAAAGGTTTGACAAGCTAACTGTTGATTATGTGATGACATAAAGATGCAGAAACATTTAGGACAAAATCAGTTAGAAAAGGCAGAAATGTTCTTCAATAAAATATCAGACAAAATAACTTAAAATAGATGATACTGGGTTTGACATACACAAAAAAGAATGTTTCTGGCGAACAACAGAGCTCTACTATAATGTTGTATGTATATTTCTGAATTTATTGACCTCTGCCAAACAGTCCAGCTGGGAGTTAAAGGGTTAAAATAACACTTAACAAGGACGCTAATTGTTGAAGCTTTGAATTCTTTCACACTCTTACTTGATGTTCACCTTGAGTCACATTTTGTGGTCATGATGCTCCTCACCTGTTCAGTAGAGACAGGTGTGGACTGCAGCAGGTCAGTCTAGTCCCTGCTGTTGTAACTGGAGCAGAATGTGTCTTCAGTGTCTCTTAAATAAACAGGGACGTCCCTGAAAAAGATGGATGGGTCTTTGTGGTGAATTTAATTGAATGTAGGTCCAAAAAGATTTCTTAATCACTGTTTTCTGATTTCACTTATGTTTTACCTTCATGTTCTTATGCTAAATTTTTGAGACACAAACCCTCTCCATCTTAGTGTGAGACTGAATATGGAGACACGAGTGTTGGTCTGCCGTCACAGCTCGGCGTAAAGGCTCTCGCCAAATAAGACAAGAACGTACATAAACTGCCGACAAGCGTTTGCATTTGTTAAAGTCCGCCTAAACAGGCTTGAATCCATCTGTAAGATGCAGGCAAATATTTGTGCAAGCTGTCCTGATTTGAGTTTTGATGAGTCCTCGAGCAAAGACAAGCTATTAATGAAAGTCAGGAGGCAGGTCTATTCTCTTTGTCCTGTGGCCGAGTCCGAGTGCTCACCTGTGGAAGAGTTCTTATTTACAGGCCGCTGCAGAGACGAAGGATGAAGTCAAATCCCTGAATTTAACTCTCAGCTGAAAAAGAGTTGGTGTCAAAAACAAGTGTAAAAATGTTCAGTAAATTTAACTCCTTCAGTGTCACTGTTGGATTTTAACTATAAGCCTGTAAGTAAGTGACACTCGTAGGGTCAGTTGTCCCGCCCGTCCCTCATTATTGGACCAACAGATGTCACAATCTTGGGGTTCTATTCGATCAGGATCTATCCTTTAACTCTCACATAAAGCAAATTTCAAGAACAGCCTTTTTTCATCTTCGTAACATCGCTAAAATTAGGCCTATCCTGTCCCAGAGCGATGCTGAAAAGCTTGTCCATGCTTTTGTTACCTCTAGACTGGACTACTGTAATTCTCTTCTTTCAGGCTGTCCCAGTAAGTCTCTTAAGACGCTTCAGCTGGTCCAAAATGCTGCAGCACGTGTACTGACTAGAACTAGGAGAAGAGACCACATTACTCCAGTATTAGCCTCTCTGCACTGGCTTCCCATTAAATATAGAATAGAATTCAAGATTCTTCTTCTCACCTATAAAGCTCTCAGTGGACAGACACCAGTTTACCTCAAAGAGCTTGTAGTGCCGTACAACCCCTCTAGAACATTACGCTCCCAAAATGCTGGCCTGCTCGTGGTGCCATCAGTCTCTAGAAGTAGTATGGGAGGTAGAGCCTTCAGTTATCAGGCTCCTCTTCTCTGGAACCATTTACCGACCACGGTTCAGGAGGCAGACACCCTCTCTACCTTTAAGGCTAGACTTAAAACATTCCTCTTTGATAAAGCTTTCAGTTAGGGACCAGCTCATAGTCCATAGTTTAGACACATAGTTAAGATGCAATAGGCTTCGACTGCCGGGGGGATCTGGCACATTGGGCTCTATCCCTCTCTCTCTCACACTCTCTCTCCATATCTGCCTCTGCCCCTTTCTGTTTGCTCCTGTACTCGTCTCTGGCTCTGGTCTTGTAGGTGGTCTGGGATCCTTGGTGGAGACTGCCTGCTGCTGTGGAGTCACGAAGCCTCAATAACTACAATTACAGACATAACACATATTTGGCCATCTCACTCCAGTTCATAATCATTATAGCTGTTAATGTTGATATTAACATGATCTTTCTATCCATGGTTGATACATCTATAGTAACTATCTTTCGCACCACATAGGCATGAGGTCCCTCTTGAAAATGAGGTGTCACATCTCAAGAGGTCTACCTTTAATACATTTATACTTAACGGAGACAAATATGGTAGGGATGCACTTGTGGTCTGGGCACCCATGAGTTCGTCACTACCATAAATTCTTATTTTCAGTAAGACTTTTATTGATTATACTTCTATAAATTTTTCACCACAACCACACAGACATGAGGACCCTCCTCTAATAAATTTGTTTGCAGCAGAAACAAATTTGACGACGACAGGTCTATGATTGGTCCATTGATCTGTCACTAGCTTTAGTTCTTACTTTAGTCCACTTGTCTCCACTTACCTCCCTCCCTTTGCCCACACACCCAACACAGCATGGTGTGGATTTGCTGTTCATCATGAGACTGGGGTCCACATTCAAGATTTCCTGCTGCTTAACAGAAGGTTTTTTCTTGCCGCCATGATGGAGGGATTCATGATTCGCTATATGGATTCATGTTGGGTGTTGGATGTATATATTTGTATATATATGTATATGTGTATTTTTATATGTATATATGTATCTATGCATATATGTGTATCCATAATATGAAGAGCTTTGTGCTCTATTGTAAAGTGTCCTGAGATAACACTTGTTATGAATTGGCGCTATACAAATAAAGATTGATTGATTGATTGACAATCTCAGGGCTGGGCTACATGGCCTTAAAAAATTATCTTTCTCTCTCAAAGCAAAAACCTCGTAGTGACACAGAAACTGGATAAAACATGTTTTTTGCCCCAATGTTATTAAAATATATTCCACAGTAAAATTAATTTACCTCTTATAATTTATGGGCATGCTGGTCTATTTTGTCCTCAGATGTTAATTTTTAAGTTTGAGATGTAAGCAGGTTTGGCTTAAACACTGAAAACTGCTCTGTTTTGACAACATAAAACCAAACAAACAAAAATAATCCTAAAAATGTGCTGGTGCAAAACCTGACGGGGCCAACCATCATGACATCAGAGTAAATTTCCAGTTTTTATATTTTCTTACAGACCTACAAAAGAGTAAGTCAAGAAAAAAAATCATAATTTGAATGAATTGATTTAATCAATATATCACCCAACCCTAGTGCAAACATCTTTTTTTAATACATGTGCTCTCACCAAACATGGTATCTTTATTTCAGCTAATTTTCCCCATTCATATAAGTCAGTATTCACACTCTGCAGTGTTACACAGACTTTACACTTGAGTAGTTAAAAATATACTCTGAGGGTGCATTCCTCCAAAAAAGAGTCAACAATAACACTTGATGAGAGTTAAAGCACCGACTCTAAATAAAAGTGAAAACATCACTTTGTGGTGTGGACCTGTAAAGACACTTAAGAGGTGATAATATTAACTCTGAGTGCTGTCCTCCAAACTGCAGCTATACCTCCAGCATGTGCAACAGCGAAATGACATAAAAACAAAGGAATTTCATGATAATCTGTCATCGTGGGTGTTTTCTTGTTCTTAAATAATCAGTTGATATGTTTTACTGTAATTGTTTCTTTAAAAGATCTTTAATGAATGCATTTGTGAAAACGTGAGTGAAATGACCTTCGGTAACCAGTCCATACACTCCTGCCTGACACAGACGCACTGATACACTCCTTACAAGCATAAGTATATGTTTACATCATAGATCCGGGCAGGTAGTGCACGTGCCTCACAGCAAGAAGGTTGCTGGTTCAAACCCTGTTTGAGTCTGGGAGTTTGCATGTTCTCCTCATGCATGCATGGGTTCTCTTCAAGCACTCTGGCTTCCTCCCGTGGACCAAAAACATGCTTCTTATGTCAATTGCCCTCAAGTGTGAGTCTGAACATGAATGATTGTAAATCCCTCTATGTGGCCCTGTGATTGGCTGGCCACCAGTTCAGGGTGTGCCCCGCCTCTTGCCCAATGTCAGCTGGGATAGGCTCCAGCTCCTGCAACCCCAAAGGGGATAATCGGTTTAGATGATGGATGGACACCATAGGTCCTGATAACGTCCCTGTGAGCCTTGTATTAGTCAGAGTTGCCCGTCCCTAGTCTATCTCGTCAACAATCAGCCTGTGATCTGACACGTGAATACTTAAGGTCAGGTGTTTTAATTAAAAAGCTGCAGTCGATCGCGTACACATCTCTAACCTAAATAAAGAGAATTTATGCAGAACCTAAAAGACTGATTTGACTGATGACTCAGAAATGTACTCCTTTTTCTTCTTTCAAAATAACTAAAATGAAAAAAAAAAGCCAGCCAGGAATTTGATCTGATGGCACCTTGACTTCAACAACAAAGAGCTTAATTTAAGGACATTTCATTCTCAGAATCATGAATGTACTTCACATTCAGTCAGCTGCTCACCAGAGAAAAACAGAGACCTCGAGCCCGACGGGGACCCTGAAACTCCGACATAAAAGCCCAGAATTAAAAGAAACCATTCATTTAAGACTCTTCACATCCATCCACCCATCCATCCGCTCCGCTCTCTGACATTGAGTGACTTTAGGTCCACAAATCTGAATCCTTGTACCAACGTTTATTTGATCCAGAAGGAGACACTTGAGCTGCAAACACAGTCTTCAGAACAAGGAGAACAAAAGGTGCAGGTGCATTCAAAGAGCCTTCAGGAAGCGTCGTCTATACGCCGAGTCTGGAAGAATAAAAACAACAGGAGACGACCACGCGAGGACAATCAAAGACAATTAACAAAAATCCTCCCGAGAGGAAAGTTTTCACACAGGCTGTCGGCGGCTTTTAGTCATAAATAATTTGGTCTGATTTCCCGACCACGTGCTGAAGTTTATCTCAAATGCTCATGTTTTTTTTTTTTTTTTAAGTTGCCTCCATAGTTAAAGTGTTTTAACGAGGGGTTCAAGAGCATTTCATCCGTGTTTTCATGACACGACAACATTCGAACCAGAAACGGAAAGGTTTTTGCGTTTTCAAAATCGCTCCACATTCACACGGAGACGATGTGAGAACGATGTGTGTTCAGGTGAAGAAGGAAGGTGATCAGCCCTGTGATTTGTTTTTGGTCCATCTTTCCTTCAGTTTGTTCCAAAATGTCTCCATAAATTCTTCTGTCCTCTTGACCGGGAGTCAGAAGTTTATGGATGATTTTGGCTCAAACTTTTGTCATGATCATGTTTTTATTTGTGTATTTTTTACTTTTTTGGAATTTTTTTTGACAATTAGGCCCCACACAGTGCGTAAATTTTACATTAACACCCAACCCCCCAAAACAAAACAAGCAACCAAGCTAATCACAGAGCACTGCATAGTCCTGCTTTACAAAGTAGGGGATCGAGAAACCTCGTTATCCTTACAGTGATTTAAGCAACACAGACAGCAGAGCCTCTTCTCGCCCATCTTAGCCATCTTTTCTCGGTTTAGGAAGAGTCCTCATAATCAAGAAACGGAGTCCATATATGACAGAAATGATCAATTGTCCCATGATCATATTTTCATGTTACCTTTTCTGACCTGTCTCTTTTTCAGTGGAGACCATTTCTGCTCTCATTCTTACTCTGAATCCTCGATCATTTCCAACCATTTGGTCAGTTTGTTGTTCTCAGTAGGTTCAGATGGTCTTGGTCGCCCAGGGCGTTCATCGTCTTTGCCTTCACCAAAATCTTTGATGCCATTCAAGCACTCATGCCTGTTCATGCAGTGCTTCCCACACACCAACACATTCGGCTGCTGGTTTGATCAATTTCAACAAAACACGGAAACTTGTGAACGCACAACCTTTAAAATGTAACACTCAGAGACTGAGACAGTTCGGTACAGTTTGGAGCGATAAATCCTGATCTGAACCTTCACCTGCTGGGGCAGGGGCTAACCTCTGATACATTTATACTCAGCAGAGACAAATTTGACGAAGACAGGTCTGTGATTGGTCCATGGATCTCTTATTAGCTTTAGTTCTTACTTGTCACTGCCCACCTCCCTTCCTTCGCCCACACACCCAACACAGCATCGTGTGGATTTGCTGTTCATCATGAGACTGGGGTCCACATTCAAGATTTCCTGCTGCTTAACAGAAGGTTTTTTCTTGCCGCCATGATGGAGGGATTCATGATTGGCTATTGGATTCATGTTGACTTTACTAGCATTCAGTAAATGGTTATTAGATGTTTGATTTTATCCAAGTGTAAAACATGACTTCAGAAATTCAAGGAAACATAAAAAATGCCTTACCCTTGACACTTCAGATTTTAGTCGACTAAATTTACAGCAGATTTCATCGACCAAAAATGTTGACATGGTGAAATTTCATCAACTAAGACTAGATTAAAATTTAAACAATTTAGATGACTAAATTATGACTAAAACTAAAAGATATTTTAGGCAGAAGACTACAACTAAAGCTTAATTAAAAAGTGCTGTCAAAATTAACACTGGGCTGTTGCTTGGGAAGTGACGTTTCTCTTGGCTACACACACTGAAGCACTTGTAGCTCCACCCTTTGGAAACACCTGTAGTTCGGTAACGTAGCGAGCTTAACTGAAAAGTTGAGCATTAAAACCATAACTCTGGTTTGACTGATGGATGCACAGATAGATATGAGGTCTAAGGCAGATCTGATTGGACGGAGCAGCTGAGTCTCTGAATCTCATTGGCTAAAGCCGAGCCGCCAACTCCGACTGTATTTAATCAATTTTATGGGACCATAAGTTTCTCCTCTGATCTCTGACGGGCTGAAGCCTCCGTTAAAACCACGTTAAACAACGCTGAATAAACGTGATTTCAAAGACAGCTCGATCAGAGGACCAGACATTCAACCAGAAACATAAAGACGTACGGGACACGTCCTCCACACTCAGCAAGTTCAGCTCAGCAGAAAGTAAAAATGTGTGTGTGTGTGTGTGTTTCTGCTGCGCCTGACACCGTGTGCAGCGCCGCCGCCGCCGACATCAGATGTCTGGTCTTCAGATTCTCTGAAAGATTGGGATGTTAAGACTGTGATTTCAGGGCGGTTACATCAACACCCCTCCCCCACTGCAGTCAGAAAAGAAAACACACTCGCTGCAGATATTTAAGACGTTGTCAGAGGAAATTATATCGCCTCCCCCGCCGCTCACCTGGGGAGGAGCTGAGGGAACTGCACGGGGAGGTCAGACGACGTTTGGCGGTTCACTTTCAAATCAGCTCACATTTGTCTCAAGAACAAAAACTGACAAAGCGAGCGCGTCTATTCCTGGAAACCTGCGACTCAAACCTTTACGAGGATGTTTAAAAGGCGGAGCAAGGTCGAGGGGCGAGGTCTCGCCTATTCCCCGGGGGCGAGGCCCGCCTTCACACTCACACCGTGACAGGTTTGATTCTGAGGTGTAATCACTCTTTACCCTTAATTCCTCTGGATTGTTTGATGAGAGCAGGAAAAACAGATTTGAAAAAAAAAACAGAGATGATGAGAAAAATGTGACTTTTGAAAGACGTTAAAGTGACAAAGCAGCTGCTCTGAATTATTTAAACTGTGAGGATGTCCTTAAAGAGAGGATATCCAAACGCGTCCAGGGTGGTCATTTCATTGTCTGAACAGTGCAGTCCAAAC
The DNA here is from genome assembly GCA_037902135.1 of Cetoscarus ocellatus. Taxonomy (NCBI): domain Eukaryota; kingdom Metazoa; phylum Chordata; class Actinopteri; order Labriformes; family Labridae; genus Cetoscarus; species Cetoscarus ocellatus. The sequence goes on from JBAMNC010000065.1 coordinate 385,847, forward strand.
ACCTGATGGTTTTTCCTCCATTTTAACTGCAAACAGATTCAACTGTATATTAGAAACAAAAACTGCCTTAAGATTTTCTACTATTCACTTGTAATGCCTTACATGTGATGAAACCTGGGGAAATACATACAAAACTAATTCAGAGCCAATAATCAAGCTACAGAAAAGAGCGATCAGAATAATCAATAAAGTTGAATATCCACTAATCATTTTTTTATGCATTTTTTTGTGCAGTAAATAAAACTCTTCCTGCTTGTATTCAAACATTTTTTAAACTAAGAGAAGGAAAATATAATTAAGAGGTGTGCGTATGTTTGAAACAAGAAAAGTTAGAATTAATATTAAATGCAGATGTGTTTTGGTTTGGGAATAAAATTTTGGAATGAGCTCAGCGATGAAATAAAACGATGTAAAAATCTTTTTAAGTTCAGAAAAACCTAAGAGCATTAATTAATTAATTAATTAATGCCTATAAGGTGTAATGATTTTACAGTATTATGATATAAAGAAGGATGTCTTTGATGATTTTTTTCTTAATTTATCTCGGATTGTACAGGAGAGGCAAAAATAAGCCAAAAGCTTCAGCCTATACCTATAAGTTTGTGTTAACTGATTGTATTCTACATTTGTTCTTCACATTTATGTAACTAAAATAAAATATTCATTCATTCAATTTCCAATGTTCGACTAAAATCCAGAGTCATCCTGTGATCGTGGTCATCTATTGATCAACAACTGAACATGAAATAAAACATGTTGTCTCTGAGCAAGGGTCGGCAATTAAGTGTGTCCTCAAGCCAATTTTTTTCTTAATCACTATACGGTGAGCCAGAACATAATCAGAGGTTAATAAAATAGAGATGATTTAAAACAAATTACCCTGGGTTTTCCTAAATAAAGGGTTTTAGTTGATTTTGCCTCAACAAGCATTAAATAGCGAATAAAAGCGAGCTGTTTGTATTCTGATATCTGATAAACTTAGACTGTTTACACTGCACCAACATATTCAATGGGATTTATCAGGTGAAAATAACAGTTTTCAGTTTCATTTATTGAAATATTGAGGAAAATTCGGTGAATTAGTCCGATTATTTGCTGCTGCCTTCACACTTTGGCTCACTCTGACTTTAAAAAATACAAGGAAATTACCCTGAACGCCAAAACCCCTCCTGGACGGAGTCAGGATCATTTCAGGGATTTTTGCCAGTGTGAATGCGACTTATTCCTCCTCATCCCGACCTGTTTCTACTCGTAATAGTCTGTTGATGAGTGTGGACCTCTTTATGATTAAAATCATGAATAATATCCATATTTATGAACCTAAAGCTCAGAGAAGCTCGCAGCAGGTCGGCTGGTTTTATTCTGAGAGTAAAATCAAAACGAAATGATGAATTTCTTACTTATTTCCCTCAAACTTTGAGTTTTGATGCTCTCTTTGTGCATGTGTGGGTTTTCTTTGGGCACCCTGACTTCCTCCCACAGACCAAAAACATGCACATTAGGTTAACTGGTTACTCTAAGTTGCCCCTTAGGTATGAGTGTGCGTGTGAATGGTCGTCTGACTCTCTATGTGGCCCTGTGATTGGCTGGCGACTGGTTCAGGGTGTCCCCTCTGACCCTGAAAGAGGTGAGTGGCGTAGATGATGGACGGTTCAGTGTTTGCGGGTCTCTCTCTGAAGGTCTTAAATCGTCGTCCCTCTGCAGTGAGTCAGGTGAAAGTTTCACAAACGGCTGGAAAAGAATGACGATTGTAAGAATGAATGACGTTCGATGATCAGTCTGGATTCGTGTCTGGATATTTGAGCAGGAGTCGTTCTCTGCGGTGAAGACTGTAATAAGAGGAGGGATCCAGGATGTTTGTCTCTGCTCGCTTATTTATCTGTTTCAAAAATGCGAGCCGAGGATCCTCCGAGACGAAAAGTGGTACTTAGGACGCATCTAGAATCAAAAGCCCCTCCCGTGTTCGCCGCTCCACTCCATTATTACTTACCACAGAAGAAGAAGAGGCTTGGTGGGGAGGCTGTGGAGCGCTCAGCAGGATAAACAGTAGGCTGCAGCATCAGCAGCGAGCGGCGGTTTGATCCCTGCCGGGGGACGAAGCGGCGGTTTCACGTAAAAACACAGCCACAGGTACGAGCCGAGCAAACGTGACAGGAGAGGAGGTTAATCAGCTCTGAAGTCTCTGTGATTTCCTTTAGCTCTCAGTCTGAAGTTTCTCCACACAGATGTATATCCTCACTTTGGCAGGAAGTGACAGCAGATGAGAGAGCAGCTCGCTGTGATTCATCGAGAAACGTCTTCACCGGGAGAGCGGCGGCGATCAATGCAGCCCGTTTTCATCACGGCTTTCATCCTGCTTGGCTTGTTCAGACAATAGTGATCAATAAAGTTTTACAGCTGATTCAGGTGGGCCGCTGGTGCAGTCTAACAAAGAGGGAGCAGGGACTCTGAACAGACAAAGACCGGGACGGAGATCCTGATAGACGTGTGATTGGTTTGGTTTTTAGCTCAGTCGTTCAGAGTGAACGCGCTCACACTCAGACGTGACGGAGAGTCGACCCGACCATGATTAAACAAACTCTCTGAACAAAGACCTGTCCTCACCTGAAGCAGGGGCGTTTAGAGACACTGGGGGGTCCACATGACCTCTGACCTTAAAACTTCCACATTTAATTAGATAATCATGAAGGGCCTGTCCACACATGCCTCTGTAAAGACGGTGAAATAACTGAACTGAACCAGAGAAGAAGACATGGAGCATGCTCACACACAGCGGTGGATGAAGTATTCAGCTCCAGTACTTGAGTGAAAGTATAGATACTCCTGGTCAAATATTACTACAATACAAGTGAAAGTTGCTCAGTCAAATGTTTACTTAAGCTAAAGCACTGGAGTACCTGCTTATGAAAATACTTAAGTATTAAAAGTAGATTTTCCTTTTAAAGTCAGCACATTATTGAATCATTGCCACAATAAATTTACAGACTGAAACAACCTACTGAATGCACTGGCCTGCTTATAGAAGCCTCAGACTGAAAAGCTTTAAAAATCAGATGTACTTCATTGATCTCCAAGGGGAAACTTCGTTGTTTCAGTTGCTCTTAAACACAGTATAGCAGCAGGAAAATCAAACAAAGACATCAGACTAGATAAGAGCATAAAAATTAAGTAAAAATAAGAAAGCAGGTTGTAACATACAGAATCTTTAAGTTATACTCCAACTTCCATGAAGGAAAAATAAATAAAATAAGTAAAAGTGAGACTATGAACAAGGCCAAGGAATTTACAGTATTAACATTACCAATATTTACTATATGAATATAAACATTACAGCACTGTGTGACAGTAGAGCACATTTGACTAGGTATTGCACTGAATATTGTGTTTGCTTCTTCACAAATATTAACAAATATCAGAGGTGAAAACAGTGAAAAGTGTTAAAAATAATATGTTACGAAGCCTATGGAAATGCGTATTGAAACACGATTGAATTGACAAGAGGAAAACCGTTGCTGTTTTTTAATTTAACAACCAAAGTCTACCTGCCCGATCCGAGTAGTGCATGCATGAGGTACAGGTACGGCGTCACCACTTCAACAAATCACATGCAGATCGCATTTTAGAAGAGAAATTAAACTTCATCCGCTGACTTCAGAGCTACACTAAAAGTAATGACAGCCTTCATAGACATATGGAGGAGTTAAAATACAATATTTGTTTTTCAAATGTCGTGGAGTAAAAGTCATAAGTTTACAAAAAAATAATACTCAAGTAATACTCAAAAAATGAACTTTAGTACAGTACTCAAGTAAATCTACTCTGTTACTGTCCACCCCTGCTCAGACATCAGAGTAAATGTGAACAAACATGGCGTCTGCTGTTCCCTGTCCTCTTGTGTCTCTCCTGGTCGTAGAGGAGCAGAAGATTTCACAGTTAAAGCCAAAACAAGCTCAGGAGCTTCTGCAGCACCAACGCCACACTAAGTTCACACTTTGTTTCTGTTGTTCTTGGCAGTGTTGCCAGATTTTTCAACGGAAATAAGCAACCAAGTCTACAAAAAAGCCCCAAAACAAGCAGCCTCCAGCTATTCTTTTTCCTGGTGTGATATACTGTCTGTGTGGGTTCTCATCCATCCAGGTCATGTTATCCAGTTCTTTGTTAAAAGGGCAACTGGACTTGTTAGAGGTTCTTGAAGACGTTTCACTGAGGCGATGTGTCAAACCTTAAATATATGTAAATAATAAACGTGACCCTGTTCAGCAGTCTCATCTCTCATCTTCTGTCTTAATATTTGGGCCTGAGGAGGAAGCATCTCTGCATGTCTGTCTATAAAGTTTGATCACTGGAGTCTGATTTTGATGAAGTGTAGGTGTGGCATTGTTTTGTTCAGGTGCATCATTAATGGAACATCTGATTGATTATTAAGTTTGTCATTGTCTGACCTTTTCCCTCTCCTCTCCAGCTGTTTGTTGTCAGATTTCCTCACAGTTCGAGGCTGTAAATGGGACTCAAACCTGCAGCGTTCATGTTTCTAATCTGCCGGAGCTGCAGTGTGAAAACTTCCGCAGCTTTTTCCCCGCTAGCTTTTCAGTCTTTACACTGTTGTGGGCTTTCAAACAGCCTTTCAGAAGTGGAGATGTGACTTGATCCCTTCACCTCCCAACCTTTCTGCTTTGCTGATTGAGCCATTGAGGCTTCATATGCGAGAGCTTTTTCAAGTTTTTTCTTTAGATGCTGTCTCCAGCTTGTCAAAGGCAAAAGCGATGTGTCAAACCTTAAAAAAACACACACACCACAAACTCGCTGCAGCTGCAAACCGCGGCGAGCTAATTCTTTGCACAGCCTCGGTCCTCTTCTCTTCAAGCTTTTCAATGTTTCACTACATGTTCGCTTTGAAAACACATTTGCAAATCAGAAATGTGAAAGGAAACTTGAACCCGGGACCTTGGGTTCAGCCAGTGAGTCTAATTATTCTCTGATATTTTTTTTTCCTCTTTTGCATGCAGGCACTTAAAAACCAACCCCAACATTTACCATCAGCACATAAATGATTCCATTCAGAGTCTGCACAAACAAACGGACAGCGTTTTTCTTTCAGGTTCATCTGAGGGCACTACAGCGCTGGAAAATAAATACTCTACTGTAATTACATGTATTTCACTCAAGTGTTTACATTTTACGGCACGTTTGGTTCATTACTGAAGTCTGTTTTCAAAGATTTCTCCTTACATTTCCAAAGCAGCTGAAGAGGCCTGCTTGCTTGCTTCATTTTAGGAATTTTCTTTTGCCAAACCTTGTCTCTGAAAAAACGCATATCTTTATACGACTTTCCATAATTGTGGGGGTATTTTTAGACATAAATCTCTTTTTTAAAACCGCATTTCTCTTCATTTTTATTTGAGACGAGTAAATGCATGAACAAAGCTTCCATCTGCCTAATAATAAAACATCTTTTTGAGTTTATTAAGGTGACCATATTCTGAAAACCCAAACAGAGGACCCACAGCAGCATGTGTTGCGTCACGATGCTCAATATCTTAACAGATAGGTACATTGGAATAATGCCAGTGGTCCAGTGCAGCACTTTATTATAAATATTAACCCTTTTACTACTATGAATATAAATGGCCATATAAATGGCCACCTGGTCTTTTTTGCCTTTTTTGTCAATGAATGTGTCAGAAAATGCCCTTTGAGTAAATGATTTTGCACCTTTTTTCAGGTAAAAATAAAACATTCTAGCAAGTATTTGGCATTATTAAGTTGTAAATGCTTAAAACAGTGTGTAATTACAAGAAACAAAAAAACAAAACAAAACAGATTTTAATTTTCAACAGATTCCTCTTTATAAACAATTCTATATGACCATGTACAACACTTTTGAGAAAACAAGAAACTCAATCTGTTATGTTATTTATTATTATTATTTATAATTATTTATATTATTATTTATAATTATTCATAATCATTATATTATTTTACTATTTATGAGATCCATAAAACACAGACTATGATGAAAAAGACAATGACAAAAAGATAAACTAGGCGGAAATACAGCAAAAGAACATCAAGAAAACACTCCAGAATGGCACTAATGTCATTATTTACAATATTTTTACATTATTTGCACAGAAAATATCGATAAACAGATAAATGACTCACATGTTTGTCTCTGAATCCTCTCTCTGCTCTCCGGCTCAGCTCACTTCCCGTCCCTCCCCCTCAGACAATCCTTTACCGTAATGTACCGTGTATCAGTGGAAAGCTCCGCGACAGCTTCGTCTGTAGAACAAGCTGAGCAAAACCCGGACATTTCAGGGAATTTTATGAAATCCCTCCTTTTTGAAATTTTATGTTCAAAAAGGAGGATGTGTGATCACCCTAGTTAATAAACATTTTAGATTATCACACCAACAGGACTCAAAAAAAAATCTTAAAAGAAGTGATAATGCTGTCACTCTTCTCAGAAAAGAAAATCAGTTGGTTTTCAGTCACACACCAGAATAATCCACTGGATGAGGCACTAGTGGACTGTGGTGGATTTGTCGTGGATGAGGAGTGACCCAGCTGCTTTGCACATAATTGACACACAGTCTGATCTTTGTTTATTAAGCCATTTGCAGTGTGGAGCCCAAAGTGCTTCCAAGGAGTGGCTTTGCCTGTCCTCCACTTTGTCTAGGTGTACTTCCTGTTATTGAGGTCAAGACAGCAACTGGCGGTTGGGTTGCGCCCTCTGCTGGATTGGCAGCCAGTAGCTGCAGATGTTTATTTAAAAAAGTGGACAGGATGTCATCAAGAGCCCTCGCTTGAGTCAAGGATTTTTTTAAGTTTGTTTCCTTGGTGGTTACTTTACCAACCCCTCTAAACCAGCACCCCTTGAGTCAAGTATTAACCCTTTCATGCCTTTGACCTATGACCCTCAAATCTAACAGTTTAATCTTTCTACCAGAGCGAGCATTTGTTCAGAGTTTGATGAAAATCGCCTCGTGATGATGATGTTTTGTTGACAGTATTGCCGAGTACACAGTCAAACCCTCAAGAGTGAAGAACACATTTTTAAAGCCTGATCTCCGTCTCTGTTCTCGTCCTTTAATTTTTGGCTCCAAACTCTACGGCAGTCACCCCGACGTCTCTCGTCTGCTCGTTTTTAAACGCCACACCTTAAAAAAAACTAAAGGGTCGTCTTCAGTCCTCACAAAGATGTAAAATGGCTGCTATTCAGTCGTGAAATGTGAAGCACTCCCAGATCTTCAAAAGGGAAACATTCCCTCTCACCTGGAGTGGATTCCAACCTTGCAGATAATTTGTTTTATTTTGGAGGAATTCTGAGATCTTTGGCAGCTCTCCAGTGAAATCTGCATCAGGCACTCCAGATCTTCCTTCAAGGAAAATTTCTACATGTTTGGAAGACCTTCTTCTCTTCTTTTAAACATTTGAGCAAAAAAAACCTCGGTTCGTTAAAAAAGAAAATCCAGACATGAATGTGACTTTATTATAGCAAAGCTTTACATGGTGACCTAAAACAGCACAAAGAAATAAATCTAAAGAACAAAAAAAAGAAATGCAATTACAAAGTATTTAAAAATGCAACAACAAATGAGAAATGCAAAGACTCTGCATTAACCAGCAAATTTACAAAACAGAACACCCAAAAAGCCCACAGCAACACTGACACTGTGACCACATAATAACATATCAAAAATATTTTGAACTCAAAAAAACAAGAAAGGATTAAAAAAAAAACAAAACAACAAACGGAAAGTGCAAAGACTTTGTATACACCAGCAATTCTAAAAACCAGAATAAACAAAAAGCCCATGACAACATTAAAAATGTGACCATCATGACACCAGGACATCAAATTATATTAAACATATGAAAAAACACAATGATGGATGATGTAAAAATGTGACAACAAATAAAAAACACAACAAAGTAAGAAAGACACAACAAACAAAATAAATCATAAATTAGAGAATAGAGAAAAAAAGCAATACAAACACAACAACACTATGGAAGATACAACAAAAGAAGAATGTCTCAAGTCTACTACCACAGCTAAAAATAAAATAACACGCCAAAAAATTAAAAAGTTGAAGACTCTTTAGACATCAGCAAATTTAACAAAACACCCACAAAAAGCCCACAACACTGAAAAAAACCTGCTTAAGATATCAAAATATTTTGAACACATAAAAAAACAACAAAACATAAGAAAATGCAACAAGTAAAAAAAACAACAAAGGATGAAAGTCACAACAACCCAATAAAAAGAATAAATTAGACAATAGGGAAAACAGCAAAAAACAAAACACAATTCAATAACAGAAAGAAAAATACAACAATATCAATCAAATGGCTTCAAGTTTACAAACACAGCTACAAAAAAACAACACAACAACAAATGAAACCATGCAAAGACTCCAGTGGAAAAAACAAAACAAAAACAAAAAGCAAGAAACATAACAAAACAGAACACAACTACAGAAAGGAAAATACAACAAAAAATAAAACAAATCTAAAAATGTAAACAATAAAAAGAAAAAAAAACCCTGAAAAAACACGATCATTTGCAAGTCATTCTTCAATGCAAATTGCCTGCAAATTTAAGAATGGCTCACAAACAAACGGCTCACTCACAATCTCTCACTTAAAAGAGCTGTTCAAAAGACTCAACTCTTTTGCAAATGTCACATCTCTAGAATAAACCACCGCAGAAGTAGGTCAACAAAACAAAGCCTCTGTTTAGGAGTAGAAGAAGAAACGTAACATAACAGTAAAAAAAACAAGTCGCAACAAACACAGGACCGTTTAGACTTTATCTGATGACTGTAGGCACTGGCAGGATAACACTACCCATTGATCATGCTAATGAAGACAATAGCATGATCTTTCTATCCATGGTTGATACATCTATAGTAACTATCTCTAGCTCCACATGGACATGAGGTCCCTCTTGAAAATGAGGTGTCACATCTCAAGAGGTCTACCATTAATACATTTATACTTAACGGAGACAAATATGGTAGGGATGCACTTGTGGTCTGGGCACCCATGAGTTCGTCACTACCATAAATTCTTATTTTCAGTAAGACTTTTATTGATTATACTTCTATAAATTTTTCACCACAACCACACAGACATGAGGACCCTCCTGAAAACAAGATGTAGCATCTCAAGAGGCTAACCTCTAATAAATTTGTTTGCAGCAGAAACAAATTTGACGACGACAGGTCTATGATTGGTCCATTGATCTGTCTCTAACTTTAGTTCTTACTTTAGTCCACTTGTCTCCACTTACCTCCCTCCCTTTGCCCACACACCCAACACAGCATGGTGTGGATTTGCTGTTCATCATGAGACTGGGGTCCACATTCAAGATTTCCTGCTGCTTAACCGAAGGTTTTTTCTTGCCGCCATGATGGAGGGATTCATGATTGGCTGTGTTTAAGCTAAGCTAATTAGTGGTGGGCGAGCTCGGCCTGTCTCTTCCTTGTTACTGCACTCACAGTCTAAAGAATGGAGTCTATCTGCTTGTCATGGACTCGAGAGTTAGGCAAGATATGAAAAGAAAGAAAGAAAATGTTGGCGTATTGCTTTATAGGTATGGCGTCCCTCAGGGCACTGTTCTTAGCCCATTTAGATTTTTAAACTGAAGTGCTTTTAACCTGTTGTTCACAGTTAAAAAGCTCTTACTGCTGATGTGATCTGGGTCACAGATAGAGGAGTTCTGTAATACTATGTGTTTTTATTCTTTTATGTAAGTGTTTTTCTGGAACAGGCAGATGACTGAACATCTGTAAAACATCAAACATTTCCTAAGTAAAGCTCCTTTTATTTCTGTTTTGACTTTACTGAAGGACATTTGAGTTTGTGGTCAGAGTGACATGGAGTATTTACAATAAGTGTTTATGTGTGTGTGCCTCTGTGACCTCCCTGCTGTCGTCACGACCCGCCGAGGCTCCCAGAGGCCTTTTGGATCTGAAGACCCTCTTTGTTCCTGAAGTTTCCATCCAGGGCGGCTCAGAGACATCACACTGTACATAAAAACCACACATTTGTTTTTCACACTTCGGGGCACGATGATTCAGATCATCGGCTGTTGGAGTTCTGAAGGCGATGACTTGAAGAAAGGAAAAGCAGGAAGACAGAAAACAAAGTAAATGAAGTGAGGATGTTTTTTGATCAGGCGGCTCGCGCTTGATTTATAAAAACACCCACTCCAGCAAAAAATCAATTTATGAAACGATTTGACATGCAATTACAGAAAGGGAAATGAGTCCTTCCTCCTCCTCGTGTTTCAGTTTGTTAAAAATCTGAAAGGAGCCAGAGTTTAATCCAAAACATTCAAACAACGTCCAAAATAAAAATCAAATACAGGACGGGATTGGGACTGACGCTGGGTGGCTTCAGTTCTCAGGGTGTTCAGCTGTGGTGGACGAAGACAAAGGGCGAGCCGGTTTTTATGGCAGCGGGACTGATGGAAATCCTGTTAGCAAGGGGTGAACATGAGGCCCAAAGACCTTGATGCTTGAAGTCTGAAATCCATACAGTTCATCAGTGAATGAGAGTGGACATTTGAGCAAGACAACAAGTCAAACCAGCAGTTTATGAATTAGGCTAAATGACATTTGAAATTAGGACTCATGGAAAAATGTGTCCAAAGTTTGAAGACATTCCCTCAAAGTGCTCTTGAGATATGACATTCACCAGCAAGGGAAGAACATGAGGCTCCAGGTTTTGACTCATGACCAAACACGAACAAATCTGAACACTTTATTCACGTTCCTAAAGTAAACATTTATGCAAAAAGTTTAATAGACTTCCCTTAAACCATTTTAAGATAACACATTAACAAGCAAGAGACGATCATGAGGCCCATTGACCTTTGACACTGAAGGTCTTAAAAACATCCAAACTCTAGGCAGTTAGCCCTTGAGTCAGAGGGAAAAACTGTACAAAGTTTGAAGAAAATCTCTCAACGCATCCTTGAGATATCATTTTTACAAGCGAAGGAAGAATATGAGGTCCAAAGACCTTGACCTTGGATCAGTCACCTCACAAATTGTATCAGTTCATTGTGTTGGAGTGATGACAAATCCTCTGCAAGCTCTTGAGATATAATATTTACAAGGAAGGGATGAACATGAGGTCCAAAGACATTGACACTGAAGTCCAATATCTTTGAAGGCTATCCTTGAGTCAGAGTGGACATATGTACAAACGGAGAATACATGGAGCTAGTTCTGAGACTGAAGCTCACAGGTTACGTTCTTCATGAGAGACCTTGACCTTTGCATTTCCAAATCTATTTTGTTCAGTTTTGTTTTCTTGATGATTGTCAGAGCAACCCAAATTGACTGAGTAAAGCCAAAAGATTCACTAGTAGTACTATTAGACCTAATGCTAATGAAGAAAGAGGGATTATAACCAAATCCAGCACCCTGATTGGTTTTAATATTTTCAAAAGCCAATTGGAAGCCTGAATTTGCTTTTCCCACCCCCTTATTAGCATATAAGGCTTACTATTAGTACTAATAACAGTTTTTAAGTCTACTAGTTGTACAAGTGACACTTTTTGCCTCTCTAGTTAAGTCTACTGGCGACTAGTTGACCAAAATTTAGTACATGTTCTCACATTTGAGTACTAGTAGATCTAAACTAGGGCTGATATCACTTATATCAATTTAATGCCCAAACAGTTTTCCGTAGCAGGTGAGTAATCAGGCTCTCCAAGGATACAAAATAAAATACCTTCTTGGTGTTAGAGAGCGTAGATTGAACTGTCTGTCGGTTGAGGCCTCGTTGGGCACATTGGACTTCTGTATTTTTAGGAGGCAGAGAAAAATGACCAAAATTACATTTTTAGCAAAGACTTAAACTTTAATTTTGACCTCCTGACCCCTGAACAACAGTGTTTGTTTGTCTCTTTTATTGTGAAAGGGTCTGAAGAGTCACCTCCTCAGCCCTCTAGCTGCTTAATTAACCTTTGCATGGGGGAAGTGCAGACCTGTTTAAGAATGAGCTTTAAAAGAAATCAAACTAAGAAAAGGCTGTTCAAATAAATCCCTGAACTGTCCTTGAGCAGGATTTTTATTTCCTGAACCGCAGCCAGCCGTCTCCCTCTCTCCGCTCAGAAAACTCGGCACACAAATGTTTGTATTTTCAATAATTCAATTTGTCTTCTTGTGATCAGACGGGGGTTACGCTGCGACCTCTCCAAAAACAAGCTTTTATTGTGCCGTCCAAAAATACCCGTCTGCTAAACCACGAGTAAACTCTTCATTTGAAATCTTGTCACAACAAACAAATAATCCAGAAACACATCAAGCTGTCAGGTCGGCTCTCCGTCTGTTTATGATGAAACATAAAGACCACGCCGCAGTCTGCTGCGAGGCGCGTGCCTCCGCGTTTACAGTCAGCTGTTTGCTTCGATACGTCTCGGTGTCAGAAAAGCTGCCCTCGGGCCCTGCCAACACCGCGCCCATGAAAGGGAGAGGACAACAGCAGGCTTGTGGGTTTCACCGTTAAATGAGGACAAGGCGTCCTCGTGCTGCCGCTGACATTTGGGCTCCTCCTGTGGCGTCAGATCTGGGTCGATGGAGGTCGACGGAGGGCGAGCGTGATTTCAGATGCTGATGAAGACGCGGCTGTCACACAAGGATCAGGAAATAAAACAGCCTCTCTCTTTAAAAAGCTCCTGCTGCTTTTCATCTTCAGTTCTTCTCTTTGGATGAAGTAAAGCTTCCTCCTCCTCCTCCTCCTCTCAGGTTTAAACCATCGAAAAACTTTCCAGCAATCGTCAGGTGGCCAAAACCTCCTCTGGAACTGATGAGGGTTTTTTTCTTTTTGGCCGCCGGTTATTAAATTCAATAATTAAAGAGTTCTGAGCCGGTAAGTCCCTTTGTCTCTGCGCCAGATCGTTCACCGTCTACCTGGCAACTGACGAAGAAAGAAGTTCAAGGGGAGCGACGGCAGGTAGTTCGTACGTTAGTTAGTTAGTGATCAGGATTTAACAGCTGAAAAAAAGAAGGGACTTAAATGACAAAACCAAAAGCACAAAACCAAAATCCATGAAACCAAAACAAAAGGCAACAAAACAAAAGCACAAATGAAATGCAAGTAACCAAAAACAAAAACCAAAAGCACTGAGAAAAGCAAGCACTCCAAAAAACAAAAACAAAACATACAACAAAAGCCAAACCAGAAGCACAAAACCAAGAACACACAACCAAAACAAAAAGCCAAAAACAAAAGCACAAATGAACATGGGAAACCAAAAACACAAAAACAAAAGAACTGGGCAAAGCAAAACACTATAAAAAAAAAAGCACAACAAAAGTCAAACCAGAAGCACAAAAACCCAAAACCCAACACTAGCTTCACTGGTAAAGTCTACTCATACACTAGTAAACCAAATTTGAGTACTAGTAGAGCTGAACTACAGTTGATATCACTGGTATCAGTTTTATGCTTAAACCAGGAGCTGTGGAAGAAAAGGGGGGCCAACCTGTGACAAGTACGGTATACCTAATAAAGTGGCCAGTGAGCGTATACTGAGGGTAAATTAAAGCAGCAGAGGCCCAGATGTTCCTGTCTGCAGAGTGATGGCTCCTCTGCCATCCTGGTCCTTTAGGTCCGTGGACTCACCATGGCTCCATCATCAGCTGACTATAACTGTTAATTAACCCAGACCAATCACCTGCCTGGATGATTGACGATCAAATGTTTTGCCACACTCCTCAGACCTGTTTTTTTATGTGTGCCAGCCCGAGAGAGAGTTTCAATCAGAGATCTAAATCTAAAGAGTTGGTGGGGACTCGCTGGGCAGGATTCTTTGTCTTGGGTACGGTCCTCCTAACGCTGTGCCAACAGGAAGTGAAGCTCACCAAACTGTACGCCCTGCTCTCGCCTGTCGTTCGTTCAGTTTTGGCGTGACATCACAAAGTATGTGGCGTGCCAGGCCAGTAACTTTTGGCAATGCCATGGTGCAGGATTCCAAAGTGTGCACGTGGAGGGCAAGACAATGCACATCTTATATAGTCTGTTCTCCAACCGAATGTCAGCACACAGCCAAAATAACCACAACCTTATCACAGACATTAGACATGTCGGGCCCACGCCCCGGTGATCCGGTTCAGCTGGCAGTCCAACGATTACCGGCACAGCCGTCCTACCTGTCAGGACTGAAGTGCTGCCAAGACCTGGGGCCTCATTTGTAAAGCTTGCGTACGCACAAAAGAAAGCGTACGCCACTTGTAAGCAATGTTTGGGATTTATAAAAAACAAACTTAACAGGAGAATGTGTGCACCTCCACGGCAGCTCTGACCCCACCGTACGCACAAAACCTGGACAAACGGGAAACAGCCACCTCGACAGTAGAAGGATGACATTAATGACAGCTCTGTGACACTGATACATTAATGGGAAATTATCGAATATGAAGCATATATTTGCAAAAACAAGGAAAGAGGGGAAATGTATAGATGACCCAGGGAGTTCTGGGACTCTGGCTGAGGAGAACCTGCCAATGCCTTCAAGGCCCTCGGCCTCAGCCAAATAATTAAGATTTTAAATAGAAAACAGAACAATTTTAATTTAAAAACAAAATCAAAAAATATAATTCTAAACTTGAGTAGCTTGTAATTCATAAAATATGAATAATACTTTTCAAAACGTCTTTAAGAATCAATGACCCTGAAATAACACTGAGTTTTATAATCATAGGTTTAACACGATGACCACAACACAAAAAAACAAAATCATAAAAAATGGGAAACAAAAATCACAAAAACTAAATTAACAAAATTAAAAGCCCAAACAAAAAACACAAACACACGTGCACTAAACCAAAAATATGAAACTAAAAGCACAAAAAATATAAACATAAATATAAACATAAATATATATATACATATATATATATATATAGTTTACACTTCAGTAGCTTGTAATGAATGTTATATAAATAAGACTTTTTAAATGTCTTTTAGATTTAGTGACCCTGAAATATCATTTAGATTATATAATTAAGTGTATTTGTGTTTAACATGGTGACCTGTTACACAAAACCAAAAACAGTGAACCAACATCACAAAAACAAAAAAATCACAAACCCAAAAGCACAAAACCAAAAACACAAACCAAAAACACGAAACCAGAAGTACAAAATCAGGTAACCAAAACCACAAGCATGAAACCAAAAGCACAAACCAAACGTAACCCCCCCCAAAAAAAACGTAAACCAAAAGCACAAGACTAAAAACACAGGACCAAAAGCAGAAAAACAAAATCATAAAATCATATACCAAAAACACGGAACCTAAATCACAAAAACTGTAGATCACAAAACCAAAAGCACAAAATCGAAAACATTAAACTTAAAGCACAAAATTTCAATTTAAACATGACATCATAAAATATAATTTTATGCTTCAGTAGCTGTAAGTACAGTTTGAATATATATATTTTTTTCTTTTTTAAGACGTCTTTTAGATTTAGCGACCCTGACATATCATTGAATTTTATAAGTCTGTACATTTGTGTTTAACGAGGGGACAGACAGACATCCTGAGAGCATCATTCCTTCAGCAGAACTCATCTGTTCTCACTTGTGTTGGTCCAGATTTGAAGTTGAGATAATAAAAATCAACAACACAAACAAACACGAAGAATCTCGGCGGACTGAACGTGATGAGTTTCTCCTTTCCCCGGTCACTTTGTGGTGTCACTTTTTATTTAGTTGGATGAAGTGAAGAGTACCGAGGAAGCCAAAGGTTTTCTCTAAAACAGAAGCAGCAGAGCCCTCACGGGGCCGCCAGCGTCCCACTCCTCTTGAAAACAGGAAACAAAAGCTCCGTGGTGTCTCTTAGTTTTGTCGTCCTGAACGATTAAAGTTGCTCACGGCTCAGCTCTCCTCTGTTCTGACAACATTATTAAAATATGAGTTTATAAAAAGATGTGTTCAATGACATCATGTTCGTCTGAGGACTGAGCTCGCTTTGTTTTCGCTCCTCTCTCCCGCTGATTTTACACCAACGAGAAGAAAAGAAGGAGTCAGCCGATTGATTCCTCTGCTGGTAAATTCATTTTTTGTTGTTTTAGCAGGTTTGTTTCATCACCTTTTTCTCTCCTAATGAACTAAAATAGACACAAGAAGGAAAAAACAACAGCTTCACTTCCTCCTCTTGGTTTTTCTTCAGCACTGATACCTTTTAAACACCTCCGACGGCATATTAGAGACGTACTGAAACATTAAATAATAAATACTGGAGTTAAGAACGACTGTG
Source organism: Cetoscarus ocellatus (assembly GCA_037902135.1). Classification (NCBI taxonomy): domain Eukaryota; kingdom Metazoa; phylum Chordata; class Actinopteri; order Labriformes; family Labridae; genus Cetoscarus; species Cetoscarus ocellatus. The sequence continues at coordinate 402,137 of JBAMNC010000065.1, forward strand.
GATAAACAAAGTCATGAAACACTTAAAATCATGTGATCTGGGGCCTTTTCTTCAGATACGTGTCTGTGATTTTGAGTTATTGGTGTTTTCATTTTTGCTTTTTTTCATTTTTTTTATTCATGATCTCAAAAAACTCAGTAATTGTCCTGATAAATCTTTGACTTCCTCAAAAGATTTCATAAGTTAACATTGGGCGAATTTTTAAAAATCATATCTCTGCCATTTTTAACGGATTTGCTTCCAGTTTCACAGGATAATGTGGGGTCCATGTCTCTGTCATCAAGGTGAATTTCATCTGGATCCGATCCAGATTGATGTCACAAAAAAACATTGAACTTTATAATGCGAAATCCTACTGATGACATTCAATAATTCTTATAAAATCAAAATATTAAGTGATGTTCCCAAAACTTGTTGTGTTCATGCAGGATAACAACCTCCATGTATGTGCTGAGTCTGGTCTGGATCCTGGCTCTGTTCTGGATCTGGTGATCCAGGATTGTGGAAGTTTGGAAACATTACTTCAGTCAATATTTCTTGCCCTTAATGAAACCCATTAACATTGTATTTTATATGACTGGAAAGCCTGATTGGTCGCCTTTGCAGTGAGGAACAACTTGTTGGGGTCGTGCTTTTGTGGAATGAGCGACACAGCTCAGTGTGAAGGTAGTGCTCCCCCAAAAAGAGCCAAAACTCCCTCTTCCCCTGAAGGAGGCCTGCAGGTCCTCAGTGAAGCCAGGGCGAGGAACTGGCCTTCTTGGGGTGTTGGCCTCCTTTGTGGTCTGTCTTTGACTTCACCAGTCTCATGGTCCTAAGCACGTAAAAATGCATTTTAAATACACAATCTGTTTTAATTAACTCTGCCAAGGAGGTTCTGGTTTTTCTGGAGTTTGTGACTTTGGGAAAAGAGTAACTCAAAAACTTTTCAACAGAATTTGCTTAAAGTTTCAGGAACGGCCAGACATGGGCCGAGGGCCAATCCTTTAGACTTTGGTGGATATGGATCCAGGAATTTTGATAGGATTTGTTAACATTGAGAAACTGGGCAGTTTTCACATTTTTGCTAGTAACTCAGAGAGTTCTTGACAGATTCGGACGACATGTTCAGGGAATGTTGGGACAAATGATCAGAACCCCAGTTTCAAATCACCCTCCTTCTGGTTCTGGTTGTAGTTCTCTATTAGAATCCTCTGATCAGCCGCCTTGTTACTGAACATCCTCATCGTCATTGACCGTTTATGGTTAAAAGTGGGCGTGTAGATCAGGAGGCTGATGGTTTGCGTGCGTATACTTTATTAAATCTGAATTATTTTGAATCACACAACATCTTCAGGATTCTGGTGCACGTACACTTTTGGTGTGGACTCTACATTCTGTTCTATAAAAGAGACCCCTGGTGTTATGGATTCACACGTGACCGTGTTGACTGGTGACCCATGGCTGCTTGCGTCTCTGGTTGTCTTGGTTACAGCAGTTGTTACAACCAACAAGACTATCAATGAAACTTTTTAGTGACAGGATTTGATCAAGATGATCAGATATGTTGTGAATTTAAATATAAACAGAGAGATATGACGCATGCTGAAACCAGTTAACATGGTCACAAACTAAACTGTAACACCAGTCAGACTTGTGGTTGGAACAGATGAGATGATAAAACAGCTTTGGCTGTCCTGGACTTTAGAGAAACTAAGCTTTTGTTCCTTTGTGATCATTTCTCCATCAGATCTAAACCAGCACACGGCTGCTGTAATATCGTCATCATTACAGGTCAGACAAAACACCTCCACGTTGGACAGAGGTCAGACACAGAGGGGTCAGAGGTCACGTCAGGAGCTGGTTGTGGAACGGTTTCGGTTTTATTGGGTGAATCATGTTTGAATGTGTTTAATGTGGGTGTTTCTCTTTGTGTCTGTTTCTGCTGAGAAGATCTGCTGGATGACCTTGACAGAGAGAGAGGGAGTCTGCTTCAGTGTGTGTGTGTGAGTGTGTGTGCTCTGGAGGGCTTTAAGAGGACAGTGTGTGTCTCTATGTGTGTCTTTGTCTCTGTGTGTCCTTGTGTCTTCTCTGGCAGAGCTTCAGCCTCTGCTCCACCTCGACTGAGCTCTCACACAAACACAAACGCTCACTCGGCTGTTTGACTTCTTCTGTTGTTTCACACGCGTGGTCCTTTTCTGTCGCTCCAGAGGACGTCACAATGACTCTTCTTCATTTCCTGGAGTCTGAGGACCAATCACATGCAGACGTGTGTCCAGGAACATGTCTGCTGCAGTGTGAAACAGGAAAAGCTCCAGCTCCAGACTCAGCATTGCAGTGGACGGCCATCATGATGTCGAATATCTGGACACACCCCTTTCTCGCCTTGCCATGCACATTTGAAGAGTTCTGGCTCACATGGAGGACAGCTAGATGGCCATTGTCCAACAGGTATATCAGCCCCTTCATCCCAGCAGCAGAAACAACAAGAACAGGAAGTTTACAGACAAACTGACGAATCAAGACCACCATCATCAACATCTGAGTCCTGAGGCAGAACAGACACAAACATGACTGATCATCAGCTGATGAGGAGAAATCCTCCTGCAGAAGTCTGGAAACAAGGAGATAAGTTTGGTGTTTGTGATTCAACTGGTTTTACTAGTAATGTTTTTTTGTGCACTTATGCATGAGTACACCTAACTAGTAAAGCGAAATCGCCTACTAGTAGACAATTTTTCATTACGAGTATCAGAACCAGAATCAGAATGCCCTTTATTGTCGTCATTCAAAATGTACGGGATGGAGAGCTTCTCTTTTTTCAGTGCAATGGATAGCTACGAAAAAAACAGTAAGGTAGTAAAGTATAAAATAGCTGTAAGTGTAAAATGGTTGTAAAAAGTATAGAAACAAAATCTATACAAGATAAAATTCTACAAGACAGTGCAATTGAAAAACTCTAGATACAAATATAAGATAAAAAAACGATAAATATTAAGAATATATGTGTTTGTATATATATATATATGTATATATGTACATATATACATATATATACTATATATGGAAATGTGTTGCACAGGATAGTTGAATATTCACTGAATACTTATAGTGCACATGGTGATGAATACTTACAGATGATCATACATCACATATGACTGTAGTATGATCGCAGTACTAGTGAAGATTTGAGTCTTTAACAGTAACATTTGTTAAGTCTACTAGTAGACGATTATGCTTTACTAACAAGGTCTACTCATGCATTAGTGCGCCGAAAACCTTTACTCGTAAAACTAATTTTTTGTTTACTAGTTCTACTTGTAAACCCAAAATATCTCATTTGTAGTACTAGAAGACTGGTTTTAGTCTTCACTACAGTTCACTAGTAGTACTAATAGACATAATGCAAAAGAAGTAGGAGGGATTAGAACCAAATCCAGCACCCTGATTGGTTGTAATATTTTCAAAAGCCAATGGGAAGCCTGAATTGGATTTTCCCCACCCCTCATTAGCATATAAGCCTAACTAGCTGTACTAGTGAACAATTTTAAGTCTACTACTAGTAGATCCAAACAGTCTATTGGTAGTACCGTGACACTTTTTGCTTCACTAGTAAAGTCTACTCCTGGTTTTCCATCCATCACCTCAAATCAGCCGAACTTTCCAGGACAGTGAACCAGAGTTAGTTTGGTTTGGACTGAACATTTCAGGTGTGAAAGCGCCCTAAGAGAGACGTGAACATCATGAAACGAAAAGCACCCCCTGAAATCCCCAAAGCCCACCACACCAACACCAGAACATCCCGGCATCTGCCAACAACCTGCCAGAGAGCGAGAGAAGGAGACGGATCTGAAGGCAGAGAGCAGAGGAGTGGAGGCAGTGAGTAAGAGTGTGTTCATGTTGTGAGGAGGAGAAAAAAGGAAGTGTTAGTCTGTGTGTGTGTAGGCAATAAGAGGACTGTGACAATGAGAAAAGTGTGAATACGTGTGTGAACGAGACGCCGAGTGTGACGAGTGCAGAGTGTGTGTGTGTGTGTGAAAACGGAGGAGCTGTGAGAGCGAGCCTCCTCTCTGCCCTCCTCCAGCTGCTGTTTCTTCTTTTTCTCTCAGCGGAGGAAGAACAAAACTCTCCTGCAGCAAAAAACAACAACAACAAAACAAAAAAAATCCCAAACGTGCCATCAACAACATAAATTTATCTCCTTTAAGGACAAAAAAAAAATCCCAGATCCTCGCTGACAAACCCACACTGTCAACTGCAAAGCAGAAAAGTTTGTGTGGAGCCAGATGGTGAGGAACGTGAGGAGACAATAAAAAACTCAAATGCTGAGAATGATTCACTTAATTAGTGGAAAAAACAAACAAAATGTCCTAAATCGTCTGTTTTTTTTCTCTCGCTTATTTACAGATAAATCACATTTTACCGCAGGATTAAAAAATTCATTGAAGATTCAGCAGCAGAGAAAGAAATCAAACATCGGCGGGGTTCAGACATAAATCATCACTTGTAGAGTTTTAGGAAAATCATACAGAGACATGAACTCCAGAAGTTTGTCTCCAAGAACAAGGCTGAAACAACAGCTCTTCTCCCTCTCAATAAAACAGGACACGGTTACTCTTCAGTTCTTGTAAGAGGCAAGAATTTAAATGTAAAGAAAAAATGGCCCTGAAGGATCTTTAAAAGATGAAGGATCTCACGTCTGCTGCTGTTCTAGAAACCTTCTTCACCGGGGTGCACTCTACGGTATAATCGGCTCGAGGTCGGGCTTGGATCCCTGCTCCAGACCAAAGTCAGTGACGGCCCAAATGGACCTGAAGATGATCTTACCTGATGATCTTTTGGTGTGAAGTGTTCAGAGTCATCTTATTGTCTCAGAAGAGGATCAGGGACGCCTGTAAATATTTAACATGTTCAGTATTTAAGACCTGAAATCCTAATGCGGCAGCATGGTGGTGCAGCGGGTAAAGCATATTCTGCACAGTGAGGAGATCGCTAGTTTGAACCTCATGTCGGTCAGGGCCTTTCTGTGTGGAGTCTTCCTGTTCTCCCTGTGCATGTGTGAACTCTCTCCGGACACTCTGACTTCCTTCAGCAGACCAGAAAACATGCTGGTCAGATTCATTTGCGAGGGTGTGAATGGCTGTCTGTCTCTCTGTGTGGCTCTGTGATTGGCTGGATTCAGAGCATACCTCGACTCTCCCCCAATGTCTGCAGGGATAGGCCCCAGGCCCCGCGACCCTAAAAGGTATAAAGTCCTGTTGTGTGGACAGCCGAGGACGTCCTGACCACGACCAGGACAAAACCAAACAGGGAGCAAGATGGCTGAAGCAGGAAGCAAACGTCGCTACGGCAACGAGAGTAAAGGCAAAACATGAAGTGAGACGGACGTCAGAAACGAAGGACCGACTTGTTGCTGCTCAGCCTGCTTTCACTAAGACCTAGCCCCGGATCATTCGAGGGAAATGGATGGATGAAAAGACGACTCAGTGAAATGACGCCCTCTTCTGCTCTGTGAATGTCCCAAAGTCAGAGGGCAGGAAACTGATCAGCTGTTCGTCTAAATAAAGAGATATAATTACCCTGTTTCCTGCAAATGGAGCAGATTTGGATTTTCTTAATCAAACATGATGCACTTCTGTTGGAAAACACAGTTTTAGTCTCAGGTCTTATTTTCTTTTAAAGATGCAGCGATGTTAAAATCCTCTGCTTGTATGTTCGGCTAAAACCTGCTCTGTTCCTCTTCGCCGTTTTACAAGAGAAAAAAGAAGCTTTCAGCGAGAAGACGTCTTTACTTTATCTCCTAAAAACTCACAATGTGGCACCTTGATATCCTGCGAGGAATCTGAAAACATCTCGGGCTGTTTGTGTGTGGGGGGGTGTTTCCACGGCGAAGCATCAGCAGCTGCCAGAAACACTGATGTGTTCAGAGCCGCTCGCTCTCCTGAAAGGACGAGTTGAAAAGTTCAGTGTGAAATCAGGTTTGTGCACCGCACAGGAAGCAGAGAGTGTGTGTGTGCACGAGTGTGTGTGTGTTTAGCTCCATATTCATGCAGAGTGTGTGTGTGCGTGTTCCCTCAACAAGCCGCAGAGTTTCTTGTGAACGGCTCCATTTAACAGACGTGAGAGTGTTTTCTGCACAAGGATGCAGTAACTCCTCCGTGAGGGCGCTGACACTCAGGAGGAGGAGGAGGTGAAGATGTTCCTCTCTCCACAAACACTCCTTCATCAGCAGACCCGACTCGCGGCTCCAGTGTAACCATGGTGGTGCCATTTTGACCAAATGAGTGTAAGATTTTACTCTGCAGAAAAAAAAAGTGACGTATAAAAATCAATGTTCCTGCTAATCACTGATGTATTCCAGGATGTAATAATCCAAATCAAAATGAAATCTCATTAGTATGTAGTCTTTCGAAAGTAATAATTTTCTTTTGAAGTTTTTTTCACATGAAAACCTGGCATTTAAAGATAAAAAAAATCATGTATATGACTGATGTGAGTTGAAGAAGTATATATAATTGAATATGTATAAAATGAATAATATTGTTCCAGATAATTTATGAAAAATATATTTTTGCACTGACCACTATGAGTGAGAGTTTTTGTCACTGCACAAGAGAATAATAAGAAATAAAAATAATTGTTACTGCTAATCACTGACATATGCCAGGCTGAAATAATCTTGAACAAAAATATCTACTATGCAGAAAGTATACTGAAATAAATCTGCTTTTTTTTTTTTTTTTTTTTCAAACATGGTGGCATCGTGACAAAAAAACTGTCATTCAAAGGGTTTGAATATTTAAAAAATGTATGAATATTTAATGTGTATGATTTGGACTGATGTTAGTTTAAAAAAACAAGCCTAAAAAGTTTGAAATAATATATATCATTTTCTAATGGCTTTTGTATGAAAAGGGCATTTTTGGACTTGGTGGTAGGAGTGTGAGTATTTGACTCTGAGCAGAAAATAATAATGCATACGAATAAAGTCACTGCTAATCACTGACATATCCCAGGATGCAATAATCCAAATCAAAATAAAATTTACTTTGCATGTAGTCTTTTGAGAATATATGTAATTTTTCATGTAAAAAGTGGTGTCATTTAAGGGGTTAAAATCTTTAAATGTTGATGAATATTTGATGTGTTTTATTTGGACTGGGGTTGGTTTAAAAATCAATTCTTAAAAAGTTGGAAATACATATAGATTTAAAGCTAATTTTATGAAAAGTGCTCTGAGTGGTTGGAGCCCTGAGGGTTAAAGGGGCCTCCGTCTTCTCCTCCTGATGCGTTTGTCTTATCGAACATCATCGAGCCCCTCTCCTCGCACCTTTCTCACGTCGGCTGTTTGTGACACTTTTTCCAAACTTTCTGAATCAGCCTCCTCTCCCACTTCACACGCAGACGTCCAGATGTGTGGAGCTGAGAAAACCAGGGTCGGCGTTCGAGCTTTATTCTTCTCACACATCCCCCTGCCATGAGCCAGAGCCGAGCTGAAACCAGCCTCTTCCAGGAGAGAGCATCCAAAAAGCCTGTGCCGTTACCGCATCTTCAAACCACCTCGCCAAAAAGTCCGTTCACTGGACTTCTACTGTCGAATAAAACACGAGGGGGGAAAGGGCTGCTGACTGGTTACCCTACACTGTTTTCTACATACTGTGGGCTGGAGGCTGATTTTTGATTCAGTGTTATTTAATTTAATCCAATTCAGTTTGATCCAATCCAATTCAATTCAACATTCTAAGTTATATCATTATTTTTACTTTGTTTTTGTTTTGTTTTTTTATGAGGTGACTCTTAGTTTTGTTTTAATTATTTATCTGTCATTATTATTAATAATATTGTTAGCATTTTGTTTAATTATTATTATTATCCCTTTTATATTATTCCCTTCATTGAAATAAATATTGTGTGTAATGTTATGAAGTCACAGATATGCATACTATTTATTTATTTCTGTGTTGCTATACTAGTCATTGGTAAAGGTTATTGTGTGTTGTGTTCAAACTTCAAAATGTCAATAAAATGAGTTATATAAAAAAGAAGCCTCCACGCTGTCCCTGCGATCAGATACCAGATACCAGGACTGAGACGCCTCCAGGTGTGAATGTTGGACCGCAGCATCCTGGTGATGTGGAGATAAAAAATAACAAAGACAATGTGAATAAATTAAGAAAGCATGGCACTAAGTCCTCTTCAAACTCATAAACTGAGGTCATAATTAAGAACAAACTTTCTCACACTGGAGGACACCTTCTCCAAACAAAGGATTCAGACTAAGGAGCGTCAGAGAACTCAAACCAAACAGAAGAAAACCAAACACACGGAAACACGGCGGCCATCATCGAAGAAACAGGAACCATCAGCTCCTGATGCCCCACGAGGAGGACTGAGGTGGTTTTTATGGTGATCAGAAGTTAAGAAGTTTTTTCTTTAATGGACTGCAGATTTTTAAGGATTTATTTACAGTATTTCTCAATTGCTAAAACACATTTCTTGACATCCACCGTGCTTTTCTCAACACTATAAGCACAAAACCCAACTTTCAAACTATTTTCACCAAACCTCTGACTCTTCCTGCAAAACCAAACTATGTTGTCAGATCATACCCTAAGTTATTCAAAATTAAAAACAATACAGAGCAGTCATTACACACCACATCAAAAAAATGAAAACACAATGCTCAGGACATGAAGCTTTAGAGATAATGTTTATTGTTCACAGTAGGCTAAATGAATTTTGCCAAAAAAAAAAAAAAGAAACCTACTGAATTTAGCACCTGCATACAGTAAAAATAAACTAAAAACAAATATAAATGACAAGCACACTACAGTGTAATCCACAAAATCAAGCTCAGGTGCTTACAGTATGTACAATTATTCAGCCACAGCATCAGGTCCTCGTTCTGGGTCAGGCCACAGGACTTCATCCACGTCACAGACCACATTCTCTTGGGTCTCTTGGTGTGGGGAGAACATAGGTGTCCTCCCACCCTCATGTGGTAGTCTTGCAATTCTACAAAAAGAGAACATGCAGTTACTAAAATATACATGCAATACTGGGCCCGCAAACAGTGATGAACTTTCCCTCATGCCTCCTTTACAGTACAATACTAGACTGATAAAGTGATGTACTGAAACATCTGTTTGTATATATAGTCATACTGCAGCATTTACGTAAAGACAAGAAAGCAGGTACCTGTTCTCTGCTCTGAATCTCCGGATTATGGTGGACTCAGTGAATCTGCTGATGTTGGGTTATACTCTTCGTCCTGCTTCCCTCATCGTCATTCCATGGACAAGAACATGGTTCATCACTGAAGCTCGTATTTCATCTGAAATTACTGTTCTTTGTCTTTCTAGATTTCGTTCCCCTCCTCTTCCTCATCGACCACCTCTTGGACACACTCTTCCTCTGCCTCTCAGATTTCTGTCCATTGTACAACCTTCAATAACCAGCGCTCTCTGAACTGGCTTATAATGGGTTCCTCACATCATTAGCCACAAGTGTGATCAGTTATGAGTCGTTGTGTTTAAGCTGTGACACCTGTGCTTCAAATGTGTTTAACTTTTGCTACCAGTGCTAATGTGACCCATGCGTGTGTGTGCGTCCTCTGCGTTGTGTTCTGGGTTAATATAGACCACTCAGGAGGCGGAATGTGGGTTCTGGTTCTTTACTTTGGCCATTCTTTGATCATGCTTCAAGCGGCTTTTTCTGTATTCATAGACAAAAAATACAAAAATCCACGACTCAGTGCATTGTTTCTCGTCTGCAGCACACACCTCCCTCTGATCATACCTCAAACGGCTCTCTCATATGACAAAAAAATACGTAACAATAAATAAACATGTACATATTTTAGTCATAGCATCACTAAAGACACCAAATTATTTATAATTTGAAGCCAAAACCCTTTTGTATTTTTCATAAACATAGAAATATAATAACATTTTAACACATGAATTTATGTATTGAAGCTCATTTTAACATCTCAGAATAATAAAAAAAACTTTATAAAGTGCAGCTGCCTCAACATTAAACTCATTATCTTAACAGCTTATTTAAACACAGAACAAATGTCTCCATACCTGTATTCATAGACAAAAAATACAAAAATCCACGACTCAGTGCAGTGTTTCTCGTCTGCAGCACACACCTCCCTGATAAAGAACACACATGTGCGTTAGAACGGGAGACCTAGCATAAAAGCTGCTGCAACCCGTTAGCATTAGCTCCTATTTTCCGAACGAAACTTGTTGAAACTTCACTTTAGAGACCTCATAAAGTTACAAAACTGGTGCAGAATAAATCGAACATTATATGAAACTTAACACAGCAGTTGAAAGGTGTCTTAATCTCAAATAATGTATTTTTAGAAGCGTTTATCAGCAGAGGATGGTGGAATATTACCTACCTCTGATCATGCCTCAAACGGCTCTGATCAGAGCGAGCAGCGCGCATGCATGTAACACGCACACACTGACGTCACACACACTGAGTCTCTACAGGTAGGAGAGAAAGCAGATAACCTGAAAAGGCGCAAAATAGGGCCAGAAAGAAATGTTTTGGTGAAATTCACAAACTGCAACCTTATCATCTGCTACACTAACGATTATTCAACACCAGTGCATGACAGTGCAAAATGTGTTTTAGTGAGTGAGAATGTGTGAACAAGTTGTGTCTAACCAGGTGAAAAGTGCTTCTCCTTTTGCAAAAAAGTGACTGATTAAGTAAATGGGTTCAGGCTGCTAAGGCATTTTGTTCAGACAACAGGGTTTGGTGCTTTAGCAACTGAGAAATACTGTAAGACAGGAATCAGGCAGAGAGAGTGGGGACTGACGTTATTAAAAGTGAAGTACTCATATGTTAGTATGATTATTTTTAGATTGTGAAAATATTCTCTCTACTTATATTGTTTTTGGTTTTCCATGTCTCATTTTCGTCTTGGACAGATCAGCTCAGTTTCTGTATGCATTGATGTATCCATGCTTCCACGTCTGTCTTCACACAGACTAAGAGTCCGGCTCTCATGTTGTGTAGAGTTACACTGACCATAAACAGAACCTGAGCCATGTCTGTGCACACATATAAGCCAGTGAATCACATGTTAAAGGTGCCAGTCCACCGCGTGTGTCGCTCCATCTGGACTGGACCATAACATTAAAATCCAGATAATCTCCAGTCATGTCTTGAGAAGTTTGTGTCCTGCATCAGAGAAAACATCTCACTATCACCTTATCTTAAGTATTCTCACTGGTAGGTGTTTTCAAATACAGAATAATGACTGAACATTTTATATGAATTCAACATAGAAAGTTAATTTTAACTCTCTTTAACTCTCTGTATATATATATATATATATATATATATATATATATATATTTACATATCTATCTATCTATCTATCTATCCATATATATATACATATATATACAGAGAGTTAATATATGTATTGTATATATATATTAACTCTCTCTCTCTATATATATAGAGAGAATTGATATATACTTATGTCTATGTATATATATATATATATATATATGGAGCAGTGAACCACCCCATCCAACAGAGGGCGCTCACAGAGCACCCCAACAGTCCATTGCCCTCTGACCTCAACAACAGGAAGAACACTTTAGGAGAGAAGAGGACAGGCAAAGCCACTCTGTGGGAGCACTTTGGGCTCCACACCACTGAAAACAAAACATTAAAAAAAGACTGGACTGTGTGTCGATTATGTGCGAAGCAGCTGGCCCACTCCTCATCTACGACTGATCTGCGGGCTTGTCAACCATCCACAGTCCAGCAGCACTCTGTCAGGTGCTTGGTCTGATGGTCTGTTGTTTGGGAGAAGCTGCAGAACAGAGCAGTGGATACAGTCTTCTGTCCAGGTGTGTCCTCGCCCCGCCCTCTTTATTCTGAAGGCATACCAAGCAGACATTTGAGATGACCTGGGGGTTGGGTTAGAAATTTCTAGAAATCCTAAAAAGACTTCTTAAAATAAAAAACTGGACGTGGAGTTTGTTGAACCAAAACCAGGATGCAGACTGGCCTGGGTGGTGGACCTGAAGGTCGTGAACCTGAAGGTCATCTCTGCTGACCTCACATTTGACTAAGAACTTAGAAAAGGGTCTGAGACCAGCCCGCCTCCCCCGTCCTTCTTCTGTGTGCATTCATAATTGAAAAGTGTCTCCGGCTGAACCTCCTGATCCTCAGAGGAGATCTTTTCATCTGATTCTCCGTCCTGAATATTTATGACGGCTAAAACACCGAGCAGGGATTCAGTGAAGTCTTAACAGCCGCTCTGCTCGATCTGCTCAGTGCTGACCAGTTACGAGCTGAGCCTTTAATGGGAGCCTCCCAGTATGGAGCGCTGCTTATTATGAGATGTTCCCAGTGTGAATGTGCTGCGCTCTCAGGTTAAAGAATAATAAAGAGCAGCAGGATGGCCCATCGTAGGCTTCTTCAATATCTCATCTGATGGAGGTTAGCGCCTCTCTGTTGACGAGCAGCCGAACATTAACGCCTGATTCACGCCGCCGCTCAACTTTTGATTAAATTTCTCATTACACACTTCCTCCATCGCCTGAATGAAACCAGAATAAAGAACGTCCCAGGACTTAAACGGCTCCATTTGTTAGGAAAATCACCAAAAGAAGATCCTTAAGTGACGGGACAGAGCTGACAAAGTCACTCTGGGAGAAGTTTAAGATCTGAGATTATCAAAAAGAAATGAGGAGAAAATCAGAGAATAAAACTCCACGGAGGGGGAGGGGGACCTGATCTTATTTTAGGTCTCTGGGAATAACCAGGACCAGAGTCCCACGTCCAGGCCTGCCCTGATATCTGAAGAACGCTCTGAGGGATTCTCTCCAACATCACCGGCTTAGATCAGCTGGTCAGATTTTTGTTTTCAGAGGGCAAAGGTCAAGGTAACTGTGTCTCATGTTCCTCCCTTGCCGTTTAATTTTCTTCAAACTTTTCTCAAATGTCCCTCTGACTTGGGGATAATTTGGTCTAGGTTTGGAGGTCATGGATCAAAGGTGGAGATCATTGACTTTCATTATCGTCCCTTTACATGAGCTAAATATCTAAAAATGCTTCGAATGATTGTCTTCAATCTTTGTCCTAATGTCCTCTCTGACTGAAGCTTTAAGTCATATGATTTCAGAGCTTCTGGGTTAAAGTTCAAGCAGTCCCATGCCCTTGCTTGTGAAACAGATATCGGGTGATAACTTGAGGATTTCTTTTTCAGACTTTGCCCAAATGTCTGCTCAGAATAAACTGTTTGATTTAGGAGCTCAGTGGTTGAGGCCTTGTAATTAGCCTTCAACCCAACATCTCAAAAACACCTAAAGAGATTTAGGCCCTGTTTACACGAAAACGTTGTCACCAGAAATGGAAAAGTGTTCCCTTTGCGTTTTAAAAAGTGCTCCACAATCACGGGGAGACACGGTGAAAACGATCCACGTTCGCACGGATCCACGAGAACGACTGAAAACGCTGGAGCGTGCATGCCAAGCCAGTAGTTGGCGATGTAGGTTTGTAGTGAAACAGCGGTGATACAACAGCCTCAGTGCACTAACACTTTCGGTTGAAGACAAACATCACAAACAACAATGGAGAGTGGACGCATGAAGACGAAGGAGTTTTTTGTCTGGACGGACAGTGAAGTTGGGCTGCTACTGGACGTGGCGCTCAACTATAAAACCACCAAATGTCAGGAGAATGTTGACTAGGAGCCACCTTTTTCTTTGTTGTTTGATGGCAGTTGGCAAACTCCAGGCATTGAGGCACTCCGGGCCCCATTCTCGTGTAAACGAAAGCGAAAACACAACGAAAAGTCTCCATTTTCTGCCATTTTCATTGTTGTGTGAACGGGCCCATAATCTTTTCAAAGTGCGCACTCTGAATGGACGATGAATTTGCTAGATTTTGGTCATCATAGCTTGTGATCCAAACTTTGCACAGATGTTTCCTCTGATTTAAAGCTAATCTGATTAAAGTTTGGATCTTCACGTGAACCCCTCTGATTCTCTGTCTGGTGTTTCATCATTTTATTTCAGCAGACTGAAACTCAAAGACAAAGCAGCTCGGATGAACCCTGGTTCAGTTATGTGGAACGTTTGATTGATCTGGGGTGATGAAGGCTCACAGGAGTCCAACAGCACCAGGGTCTCGGTTGATTTTGTGAACATGAGCTCAGTTCAAGCCCTGGAACCTGTTCAGGACTGCATATGCCATTTAACAACAGCCTGCTCCACATCTGTTTGGTCTGTTGTGTTTTGCTGATGTTATTGTTATATTGTTGATTTTATTGATGTTTTTTACTTTCATTTAGACTTTGTACAGTGTCCTGAAATGTCTGGAAAGGGGCTTTTAAATAAAATTTATTATTCTTATTATTATTATTATTATTATTACAAGACAAGAAGCAGAGACGAGTATGGGAGCAAACAAAAACAAACTAGAAAGCACCCAGAGAGTGCAAACCTCTGCCAAGGTAGCTCACACATGTCTGTTACATCTATAAACAATAGTTCATGATAAAGTTACCATCATAATATGATTCATGACCCTGAAAACCCACACCTAGCACTCAGAATCATGTTGATATCTCTATTAGTTAGACAGTTATTGAGCAAAAACCATTTTTCACTAATGGCGGCTATCTAGATCACCACCAAAATCTAAATATTTCTAAGTTGGGCCATTACCAACATCTCCTGAAAATTTCAGCAAAATCTGTCCAGTAGTTTTTGAGTAATTTTTTATTTTTTATTTAACCTTTATTTAACCAGATAAAAACCCATTCAGATCAAGATCTCTTTCACAAAGGTGACCTGGCCAAGAGGTCAGCAGCACACATCATGGTAAAAACATATTGATAAGTGACAATATACAATAATTTAGAATACACATTTTTTGTGAGTGCAGGAAATCTTGCAGTAAAGTGCAGAAGCTTATTAAACATAAATAACTATTCAGAAACACAGGCACTGTTTAATGGTTTCATGCTGTTTATCCATTAGCATGGACCAAAAGGCTCCAAGTGAGATCAGCTCTGAGAGCTTCAGTTCAGTCTGTAAAGACTTCCACACTGTGGGGGCAGCAAAACTGAACGCTCTCTCCCCCAGATCAGTTCTGACGCGAGGAACAGAGAGATGAAGAACGCCACAGGACCATAAGGCATAGCGGCTTTTAGTCTCTGAAGAAAAGTACATAGATATGCTGGAACTAAGCCAAGAAGAGCCTTATAGATCAGGGTCAGCCAGTGCGTATTCCTGCGTGCACTTAAGGAAGGCAAACCAGATTTAATATACAAGTCACAATGAGGCGGCCATCACCAGTGACAAACCTCAAGGCGCTGTGATAAACAGTGTTTAAAGACTGAAGGTATTTAAGAGGAGCACCCAAATACAGCACATCTCCATAATCAATCAGTGGAAGAAATGTTGCTGACACAAGCAGTTTTCTGGCCCTGAGTGAAAAACAAGATTTGTTTCGGTAGTAGAAACCGAGCTTGACCCTGAGTTTGGTGACCAAGCCTGCAATGTGTGCCTTAAAAGAAAGCTCATGATCCAGAAGGAAACCCAGATACTTATAGTTGGACACCAGCTCTATTGGGTTTCCTTGTTGAGTTACCACAGTCGGGATATTCACTGGTAACTCACTTGAGTTTGATAAAACCATAAGCTTAGTCTTTTCAGCGTTTAAAACCAATTTAAAACTTCTCAGACGAGACTGAACAACATTAAAAGCAGCTTGTAAGCTGACGAAAGCTGAGCCAATCTGCCTCTGATTTTGTTTTTTGAGCCCAAGCCATGTCCCTCTCCTTGAGAAGGTTTCCCTAAATCTGCGGAAAACATAGGATTTTTCCATCCCTTAACCCTGAATTTCCGGATGGGAGCATGCTTGTTAATGATGCGATTGAACTTGTCATAAAAGTAAGTCAAGGCCAACATCATCAAATAAAGAAATTCTGCTCCATTTGAAAACAGCCAAATCGCGTAGAAATGCTTGTGCACAAAAGTTTTTATAATCTCTTTTGAAGAGAATATGCGGCTTGGATCTAGGAAGTTTTGTATTTCTTACTGTTGCAATGGCGCAGTGATCACTCAGATCATTTACCAATACACCTATGTTTGTGTATTTATGGGGGTATTTGTTAAAACTAAATCAATTAAAGATGATTTTGACTGGTTTTTATTATTTGGAAGGGTTGGGGAATTTACTAGTTGAGTTAAGTTTAATAAGTCGCAGACCGATTTAAGGTTGTCTGACGATGAAGTCAACCAGTCAAGGTTTAAATCCTCAACCAAAAGAAGTTCACTGGAATTTAACCCAGTCACGAATGACACAAGCGAGGATAGAGCATCAATGGAGGCAGAGGGAGGTCTATAGCACCCTATGATGTTGAGAGTCTGGCCGTGTGCAAAATCCAGCTTCAGGGCAAGGGCTTCAAATTGTTTACTTATAGAAAGTGAGGATAGAAGGGTAACATTAAATGAATTTCTAATATATATCGCTATCCCACCACCTTTCCTCGGGCGATCACACCGGAAAACTTTTATCCACTAATAGCAATGTCTTTATCAGGGACTGCTTTACTAAGCCATGATTCTGACAGGGCAAGTATATCAGTATTGGTAGACTGAACCCAGATTTTAACAAGATCTAGCTTGGGGAGCAGGCTCCTGACATTTAAATGAAGTATACCTAGGCCTGACCTAGCTCTGAGTTCATCAGGAGTGCTGATGTTATTAAGGGCCGGGCCTGGATTCGGTTGAATCTTGCCTGACAGCAGGAGTAACAGCAAGAAGATAATTTTTCGCTTAACATTATGTGACGTCACAGAAACAAGACTTTTTGACCTCACAAGATCAAGAGATGAAATTTCAGTAGGAGTAAAGCCAATTTTCAAAAAAGAATTACACCATAACCAAAGGTGATCGAAGCAATTTACAAATAAATCACCACAGAATGTCAGTGACAGCTTTGACAGCTCAGCAGGGGCCATGGGCCAGGTGTCTGTGATTGAGCTGGGCAAACACAGAAGTGGGCGGGGCACCTGATCAGGTACACCACCACACACGTGGAAAGCCGATCCCGGGATAAGCAGGAGAACCAGCGACAGTACCCGTGTAAAAGTCATTGTCATTAACTTGGGTCAGATGAGTGATCTGAAACTAGAGTAATGGAGAACGACAGGAGGGAGAGCCACCTGTTGAAGTGTCCTGACGCCGCAGGTGCAAAAGAAACCACCACGACTCCAACGAGGGATGTGTGATGGCCGGGGCGAAGGGCTAACAGCTAGCAACCGACGGCTAGCTCTCCATCTAGCCACCAGAAGCTAACGCACTAGCCAGCTGCAGTGAGCCAAAGCGATAGCCTGCCTCCTCGAGCTAAAGGCGCTGAATAGCCACTAGGAGCTAACCAAGCGGCTAGCTGCCCCGTGATGCATCACCTCTTGGCAGATGTGACTCCCGGAATCCACGGTTAGCCGCTAACAGGCTAGCGAGCAGCTAACAGTGTTGACATTCAGCGAAGAATGGGCAGCAGAGCTAGACGATCCAGGTAGACACCGGCACCAACAGACAGACGACCGCCTGGTCCTCACGTCCAGTAACCGGCACACAGCACCGCCAGATGGGCAGCAGCAGCAGAGGATGGTAGCGGCCGCAGCTAGGAGTCCTGCCCCTCCATGGAGCACCTGGAGGTCACCCCCGTGAGAGAGTAAGAGTACAGCAACCAACGATCTCCTACAGAGCGATCACTGACAGAAACCGCCAGAACGAACCCCAGCCGCAGCCCCACAGCCCGCAGGGTGCACCAGTGAGTTGACAGGCGAGTGCCGGTGGTGGCAAAAATTGATTTAAAAAACTCGATGAAAGTTTCGTTTCGTCTCCAAAAAGGTTTTTTGACGAAATTAACATTTAAAATATGAAGTCCAGACTAACTGACAGACCGTTAAGGATGCAATCGGCTCAATGAGTCAGACACTAAACAAACGCGGAGACGTGTGCGTGGTAATCTTGCTACCAAACAAATAAACCAACAAAAAAACGCTGGCAAAAACATAACATCCTTGGCGGAGGTAATTATGTGGAGAGTTTGACGCCATGTACAGAAATGAATAGCATTAGCATCTGTTCTGAGATTTCTGAACAGAGAGAGAACTGAGCTGTGACACTGTGGCACACTTCAAAAACCTGAACTATCCCTCTAATGTCTGAATTATCTGTAAGACCATGTAGCACAAGGCCCTAGATGTCCTAGACTGAAATACTTCCTCCTCATCACGGTGATTGTTGTTTGCTGGGCTGCTGCAGTCACATATGACAGATTCATGAGCAGGTGGGCACGTTAAGTCATTATTAGACAGTGTTTGTCACCACATCTGCACGTCACGCAGCTGCTCCAAACAAAATGGGAAATAAATAACAGGCTAATGTCTTCAATCATTCGTCATCAGCATGAATTTGAATCTGTCTTAATTTGTGGCTGAAACATCTGTGGAGACACGTGGAGCCTGGATGTTGAACTTCAGATGTTTTCTGCTTCTTCAGGATGAAGACTGAACGCTCCTCTCTTCAACACAAACACACATCCAGAGGGCGCAGGAGGAGCTGCTTCACCTCGTTTGTAGACCCGGACTCACCTCTAATCCTGGACGTGGTCTAACTCTTCAGGTCGTCCTAAAGGTCTAGGTTCTGAGCCCTGAATCCTGCAGAAGGAGTGCTCCTGAATCCAAATGCAGCATTCCTAAAAATAAAAAATAAAACAGTGACCAGAGAGAGAGGATCCTCTGCAGCTCCAGGGCGGCTCAGTCTGACCTTTGACCTCTGTGTTAGACGTGTTTAAAAACAGCATTTCTCTCTCTGGATCGATAAAGAGTGCACACGCAGTGAACTGTACGTCTGCACAATCACTGCTAAGGCAAGGACGAACCCCTGCCTTCCACCGTGTTGTGATTCACAGCAGTGTTAAGTCTGACCTTTTAATT
This sequence comes from Cetoscarus ocellatus, assembly GCA_037902135.1. NCBI lineage: Eukaryota > Metazoa > Chordata > Actinopteri > Labriformes > Labridae > Cetoscarus > Cetoscarus ocellatus. Next base: position 421,116 of record JBAMNC010000065.1, read on the forward strand.
TAGTTTTAGTCATAATTTAGTCATCTAAATTGTTTTAATTTTTAGTCTTGTTTTTATTTGTTGATGAAAATGTCAGTTAATTTAGTTTGAGTTTTTGTCCATGTGCACTTGTTTTTATTAGTTACTGTCTAGTTTTCATCAGGGGAAAAAAAGGTTGTTAACGAAAACTATGATGAAAATAATTAGTCAACAAAATGAACACAGATTCACACCGTGAGTCTGCTCACCGCGACTCGAAACGCACTCGAGTCACGGGGCAGAAGAGACAGGAGACCCTAACTGACGTCTGCAGGAATCTACTGACTGACACCACGGCTTTTATAGTCGGAAATTTACAGAAAATAAACGACATAATCAGATTACAGGTAGATTTAGTAAAAATTGTGATTGTTTCGCAGGATTACAATTTTAATGCATTTTATGATATTATAAATATTTTTTCACTGAATACAGGAGAGATGGAGAGAGATGGCGCGTACATGTCTCACACACATGACTTGCGCACACACCACACTTTCGGAGAATCCGTGTATCATCTGTTCACTCCATTTTAAAAATAAAACCAAAAATGAAAAAACGAAAAAATGACTTCTTTTCTCAACATTTATTTATAAAATGAAAACACTGATAACAACTCTTTTTCTGATTTCTGTTTTTGTGCTCAAATGAAAATGAGAAAAACAGATAATGAGGGTTTTATCTGATTTTGACGTTTTCATCTGGCAAAAGATACGTGACCCTGAAGTGACCTTTGCCTGACGTCAAGAGAACGCCTGCTCTCGCCCTACTGCGGAGGAAATGCAGGTTTCTGTGATCTTCAGTGGTAGTAAGAGGATAACTCCAAGGCCGGAGGACATGACCAGAGATTAGATGTCAGTCATCTTCCAGGTTTGTTTGTTGACTTTCTCGTGAGCGTAAAGGTAGATTTTTACCTGAGCTGTCAGCGGAGAAGCAGCTGGTAAACGGTTGCTACGCAGGTTGCCAGGGACACTTTGGCATTATTTCTGTTTCCTGCGACCAGGACGTCACTGTGACCATACTCTAAATAACTCGATAGTCTGAGCTTGTTTTGGGCACATGACATTCTTACGGACATTTCAGAGCACCTTGGCACTTGAACCTCCTGCAGCACGGTGGATTCTCGGCACGGGTTTGACCATCCCAAAAAAGTGCTGTACGAGCTTAGAGTAATTCTCCAGTCCAGCTGTGACACTAAAGCCCGTTTCTTGTTCTCCTGCTGTGACAGAATACACAAAAGTTAGTGATTTTATTGATATTTAGTTTCTTTTGAAAGTAATCACGTTAGATTACTTTAATATTATGGTACTAAGTGTTTAAACAATATCAGGTCGTGGTCCTGCCAATGATGCCCAAAAATGCCCCTAAGGGAGGTGGTCAAGAATGAGTCCAGTCCACTCGTCAGTGTCCAGGCCTCACAGGAGTAAAGCAAGACCAGGGGGACCCGGGACCGAAGGACTCTGACCTTATTTATTAATAACTGGCACAATATAAGATCTTTAATGAGATCTTTTAAGACAGTAGCAACAGAACTAAACAGCTGTAAGAATTGAAAACAAGGAGACGGTGGTCTAGTGGGTTGCCTTGCTGTACTTGCAATATGTATGCAGGTGGCAGGGGTTCGATTCCAGCTTGTTGCCTTTTCCCCAAGTGTCTTTTCCTGCTCTGTCATGTTTCAGAATCAGAAATACTTTATTAATCCTGAAGGGGAAATCTGTTGGTTCAGTTGCTCTTATACACAGTAGCAGCAGGAGTATCAAATAAAGACATTAAAATAGATAAAGTTACGTAAAAAGTTATGTAAGCAGGTTGCAACATGCAGAATCTTTAAGCTAAATCAACTTCTAATGAAGGAGAAAATTCATAAAATCAGTAAAAGTGAGACTATGAACAAGGCCAAGGAATTTACACCGTTAACATCAACAGTATTTACAGTATGAATGACTTTCAGGCTCGGTCCACCTTCTATCTTCTGTCAACAAAGACAAAATAAAATGATCTTTTAACATAATAAAAGATTACAAGCCAACTTCATGTCTGAATTGCCAGAATAGACCAGTGATGCTTGGCTGAGTGTGAAAAACTGTTGAGTGTTCTCTGGCTTGTTTGACTCACCTGTCCAAACATAAACGTGTCACCTGTGAGTGCAGCACATTAAAACGCTGCACCCTGATCACTGACAGCAGTTTAAGGTGCATGTTTACTCCCTCCTCCATAAATCTGCTCACAGCTCCTCATTTCTTTCATTTGCTGGTGAACACTCACACAGCTCTTCGTCTTTGAAGACGTTTAAAAGCGAATCCAGCTGCCATGTTTCATGCTCTGATTCATGTGGGGCCCTCAGATGGAGGTCAAAGGTCAGCTGCACATACAAACAAACAAACATTCACTCTCTGTACTCCTACCTGCAGATTTCTACAGTTTCTGTGTTTGCTTTGCTCTGAACAGCAGCGAGCTCATCCATCACATTACAGTAAACATGTTATTGGACTCTGGTGAAAGCATCAGGACATTCAGGGTCCTAAAACCTGATCCCAGCTGATGAATAATCAAACAGGGTCAATATCAGTGTCTAGTTTTATGGATAAAGTGTTTTTAAAGACGCCGTTTTTGTCAATAACCAATCAGACAGCTGCATACTGGTGAAGGAACAAGAATGCTTTGAGGACACGTCCTCTCCTTCGTCTCATGATGGAGTCTGTCCCGGGGCAAAGTGTGGCCTTGAGCTCAGTTTTTCTTGTTCAGGTCTCAACATGAGAACAAGAGTTGTTGTCAGGGTTACAGCATGCAGATTAACCCCTGATGCTACTCCAAAATAATACTTTTAATTTCCCTACACAGAAAAATGTGTTCATACAATAACAAGCTACAAAAATGTAGAATTTAAAATAAAATGATTTAAAAATATTTTTCCAATTATCCTTTAAACCAGCACCAGTCCTAACCATACATGTCAAACATGATTGATTTTTAACATTTTAAAGCCTTAAATATTCCATTTTTTTCATGATGCAGCTTCATTTTATGGTCTAAAATACACAATCCATAATTTATTTTAAAGATAAGATATTCCTTTATTAGTCCACAGGGGGAAATTCCAATGTACTTAATTCAAACTGGATTATTTATGGTTTGATTATTGAAGCCTGGTATATGTGAGAGATTAGCAGCAGCATTAATTTATTCGCAGAATTATTTTTTTGCTCAATGTCAAATACTTGCATTAAGGTTCATTCCCACAAAAATGTGCTCATAGAAATTCAAACAATAAAAATTCCAGTATTTTTTTTAGCCAGCATTGGCCCTTATCACACAAATCAAGTATTATTAATTTTAAATCAACTCAAAATCAAAGTTTTTGTCACAATGCAGCTCCATTTTATGGTCTTAAAAGAATAAATGATTTATATCCAATATACTTAATTTAAACTGGGTTATTCATGATTTGATGAATGCAGTCTGGTATATGTGGGAAATTAACACTAACATGTATTGAAATGCATTATTATTTTTCGTTTAAGATCACTTCGGACAAAAATGTGCTTTTACAAAATCAAGCTGAAAAAAGTTAAGAATGATATAATTTTTTTCATATTCGTAAACACCGGCATCAGTCCCTACATATCAAATATTGTTTAGAGTGTGGGTCAGGTTTCTTTGTGGGGTTCGCATGTTCTCCGTGTGCATGCATGGATTAATAAGCGTGAAGACCTCAGTTTTTAAAGTGACAGCAGGAGCAGCGGTCCTTCTATTCTAGTGCAGTAAAGCAGCGCTTCAGTTTTTAACGCAGACGAACTTCCCTCCAAGGCCGGTGAGCAGTTCAGAAGTAGGACATCACAGCGAGAACAAACACTTACACAATGACCGCTTGCATAATTCTTTCTGAGAATCTCTGTTCATCTCCGGCCGCCGTCCTGACATGCAAAGAAAATGGCGTTTGTGTCTCAGCAGCCAATTAAGAGGCAGACACGTTATGTAAGGATGTTTACTCCATACGGCAGCATCTGTCTCCCCGCGGTCACCTTCTGTTTGATAATCTGAGTCTCTTCTCCTGATTTCAAGAGCGAATGAAGGTTTTTCAGGACTCCGGCTCCTCGCTGGAGCACAGCTGGGAGTGTGTCGAACATTTTGGAGCGACAGCGGCGTACAGATGCTCGGTTTGAATCCCCGGGGTGTGCAGAGGAAATCTACGAGTATTTCTCTCACGGGACAGGAGGTTTTTTTTCTTTCCTCCTTTTCTTTGGTTTGTATTCATGGAGGGGAGTTTATCTGAGCGAGCGCCGTGTTTCTCAACAACATCCTGATTCACATTCACACGCTTACACCCGTTCACACCTGGGAGCTGTGGAGTACAAACGCAGGCTGCTGCCGGGAGCCTCAGAGGGGGAGACGGGGGAGGTGGGGGAGGTGGGGGGAGGCAGGCTCGCTCAGTCCCAGTGATAAACTCCTGAGGCGGGGGAGGAGGGGGAGAAACCAGAGGCCCACCGTGTCTGTGGAGGCAGGTGTAAAGATCCTGGAGAAGCTCAATAAAACATGAGACATGTTTTTATATACTGAGGCTGAGGGATGGGAAACCTGCAGAATGGTGTTTGCTGCAGAAACTTAACAAACTAAAAACCATGAATAAAGAATGAGACGTTAGCTCGGTCCAGTCTGCTGATTATTCTTCATACAAACTGCAGATCTGCCCATTTTCACTTTTATTAAATAAAACCTGATAGTCACATCTAATTAAGATGAAGCCTCTGAAAAAGACACAAAGCTCAAAATCTGATTTAAATCCTAATTTAAATGAATCTGAGATCTTAAACAATGCTTTATTAAGCCAACTTAAAAGCTGCAACCATGTGTTCAAAATGAGAAAAAACTTTGTTAGCTTGATGCTAACATATAATGGAAAATCCTATATATGTGCTAACAAAATTAGCACTGCTATTTAAGGTATTTTTCCTGGAAAAATGATTAATTTGAGGGAGTGTCCATGGCTCAAATCCATGTATCACTCCTGTTTTGAGGCTTTTGTCTAGTGTGAGTGGCCCAGGTTTGAGTCCAGCCTCTCGTCCATGTAAAATGAGAGATAGTTTTCTTGCCCTCCTTGCACCTAAAAGGAAAGCACGAGGCAGAGAAGCTGCAGAACCCTCCAGAGCGAGCATCAGTGTCAGGTGACCGTGATTAATCCAGAAAACAGCACAAAGGAGGAGCTGGGCCCACGTCATTCAACGGTGAAATTTTAATATTGACTAATATTGATATTTCTGTTGCCTGTTTATACGTTTTGGAAAATTACAGGAGAAACCCATCTTTGTAATATCCAGGGCGTTAGATTTAGATCAGTTTGTGCTCCAGTGACTGCGGCCTGACCCCGGTGCAGCTCTCTGGGATGATGCAGGAGGACACGTGGGCCTTTGTTGCATCACCAAATAGTTCCAAACACATTTTTTGTGGTAATCAAACTCGAAAGCCCTTTTTCGCACGAATATTTTGCACGTTATTTCGCCGAGTGAATTTGCGGCTTTTATTTTTTCGGACTAAGGTCGATTTTTCCATAGTTTCGCTTGCGACGAGTACACATCCGTCCAATCAAAACGCTCATTGTTGGCTTGTCACATTGTCCCGGAGAAGTGATTAGTTACTGTCGACGGCTGCAAGTCTGTCCTGATTCAGCAGACAGCATTATAAGGCCACTTGCATCCTCACCAACTTCCTCCGGTCTGATCATCAGCCGTATGTCTGAGGTAAGAGGACACACTGTCGTTAAAAGTAAAACGCGAGTCACGTCCCGTCTGTTTGTAAACAGCTCCAGCTGTGCGCAGAGCACATCTGGTTCATTCATGTGTGATGGGCTGCCTGTTCACTGTCTCGATCTTTACTAGGCTAACCAATATGATATTAAAGACAAAAATATCTCAGCACAAGCTCTAGAAAAAATATAAGAAAAGAAAAACTTTAAATCAGTGGCTCAGTCTGGAAGTGACGGGTTGCAGCCCAGCTCTGTGTCACATGTGTCCTCAGGCACGACTCCCACTGCACGCTGCTGCGTGTGTATATAATGCGTTAACTGATGACACTAAAGAACTACTTACGAAGACTCTTCAAACATCAGTGAATAGATGTTAAAGGGATGTGAATAGTAGGCTTGAGCTGTGGCTTAAAAGTGCTTGAATGTGCGCAGCGCGATCGTTTTTTTATTTTTTAATGTATTAAATCGCGTCGATCCTGATGTGCATAGACAGGCGCGTCAAAATTCGCCTCCGAATTATTCGCAATTTCGTGCTGTTTATTTGCGTCGCCTTTGGTGTGCAAAGGCCTTTAAAGTGTGGAAATTATGAAGCTTCTGGTGGAACCATGTACGGCTACATACCGTCTACCATTCACCCCTGGATACCCCCCCTCCGGAACAATCCTCAAGTTCATTTATTGGCACTCATATTGACCAGACTAACCATAACACTGTCTGCCTCCATTGTTCACCTGCCTCTCCCACATTATTCCTCCAACATCATGTCCTGCCCTCCAAAACTCCTCCACCGTCTGCTGAGGAAGGCCTCCTGCTGTGAGGAGCATGTGTGAACAAGAAACGGAGGAAGATTTCAGGGCTGATCTCCTGAAACCTACACGAGTGCACGTGTCAAAACGGCTTTAGAGTCTCTGCAGCTTGTCAGAGAGGTCTTTCCTGAACACTGTCGATGTCGGTGGATGAGTATCTGCGTCTACATGCAGAGCGACCTGACGTCTGGAGGTTTTTGTCTCCCTGGTGGTGGAGCTGATGTTTGCGTGGACACACTGACCTAGCCTGTTTGCTGAGCTTTGTTTCAGAGGGCTGGTCGGATGTAACCTACTTCCTCCATGCTGGAAAATGAGAGAAACTGTTAAAAATGTTTTCTTTTAGAATAATAAAGCTAACATGAACATAAACCTGGCTTTGTGGGCTCTTCTAACCTGCTCCAAAATCACTCAAACCCGATAAAAGCTGTGAATTTAGACAAAAGAGTGAATAAAAAACCATAAATGTGACTTTTTTATCCTGCACCGGGACAAATCCTTCCATAAAGGCTTCAGTTTTGAAGCTGCATTCTGGGAAGGTGACAATAACAGTGTTTCATGTTGAGTTCATATTTACCTGATTTCCCATGGGACCTGAACGCAGCTTCACACACAAAGATGTACTCAGTGGAAATGTTCGTCTTCTGCAGAGACAGGAGCTTCAACCCAAACACTCTGAATGTTCACAAACAGTAAAATAAGGCACACAGCCAGCGCTCTGAGGCCACGACAGCTTTCAATCCTCGGTGCGCCGCTATCAGCCCTGAATATGATTCCTCACCTTTATTCTGATTCAGTTTTAATTCTTTTTACAGCCCCCCTCATTCTCATTGTGATTCCAAAGGCAGAGCTTATCTTAAATTAACACCAGCGCCGCGATCTCCTCTGAGAATACCGACCTGATATTACCGAGCGCCCGGGAAACGTGGAGAACATCCAGAATGAGAAGAAGACGAACGCCCTCGCCTCTAAACGCTCCACACTTTCAAGGCTGTGAGAGTTTATTTCCCTCCAAACTGTTTCCCGTCCTCTCGTCTCTATCGTCGCCCCTCTTTTCTGTGACTGAAGAGGGTTTGAAGGGGTTAAATCAGCAGAGGCTCAGACTGTTAACCTCTATTCAGCGCTGAGAGTGAGGGGTCAATAATGTTTGGACTTTCTTATTTTGAAGAGATGATTGAGCTCCGGATGAATCACACCCAGACTTTCCCTGACTTCAGTCCAAACATCTTCCTCTCAGGCTTTTTTTGTCACGTTTCAGTGATTTTTATGGACAGAATATCGAGTCACAGCGAGACCGCAGGCTGCAGAAAACACTGGGGCGGCCTGAGGGATGTGCAGAGGTCAGTGCAGGCGAGTTATTAAAGAAGAGAGACGGGCATTTTCAGCAACTTAAAGATATAATGTACTGTATGTCCCAACATGGAGGCTATGACTCGAGAAGCATCCTGATTGGTGTGTCCTAACTAAACACGAGCATCAGCTAGGGCTGGGCTGGTCAATATATCGATTAAATAGATTAATTCAAGTTATTTTCTGCAGAAGACTTAAAAATGGAAAATCTAGATTTTATTTTCTTAGCTTACTCCAAGCCTAGGTTGTTGCAATGTTTGAAAATCTAATTACTGAAAATGTACAGTTTTCATGATGGTACGCCCTGTCATAGGGTGGCCATATTCTGAAAACCCAAAAAGATGGATGCATGCACACTCAAGATCTTGACTGGTAGGTACATTAGAATAATGCCATTGTTCCAGTGCAGTGCTTTATTATACATACTAACCCTTTAACGTCTATGAATATAAATGGCTGCCTGGCCTTTTTTTGCCCTTTTTGTCAATAAATGTGTCAGAAAATGCCCTTTGAGTAAACTATTTTGCACCTTTTTTTCAGGTAAAAATCAAACATTCTAGCAAGTATTTGTCATTATTAAGATGTAAATGCTTAAAACAGTGACTACCCTCTCCCTGGCCAACCTCCTCGACATTTCTTCCTCCATTATTTGCAAAATTACTATTTATGACATCCATGAAACATGAACTATGATGAAAAAGACAGTGAAAAAAAAGATGAGCTAGGTAAAAATACGGCAAAACTCGCCGAAAATACAACAAATGAACGTCAAGAAAACACTCCAGAACGATACTAATGCCATTATTTAAAACATTTTGACATTATTTACACAGAAAATACCGATAAACCACCAATAACTGACTCACATGTTTGTCTCCCGATCCTCTCCGCTCCCCGGCTCAATCAGCTCACTCCCCCCCCCCCCCCCAGGCCATCAACAAAGTCCACCTCCTCTGACCAACGGCGCGCATCCTCGCCCACTATTCAAAGCGGTGCACAGGCCTGGAAGCTTGAAACACAAGATCATAAAGAGCACAGCAAAAGCAGCTTCCCGAGGTTCATGAGGTAACATGAAGAGGAACATGTGAGCAATGGGTTATACTTCCTGCCTGCTCTTTGCTGTGAGCGTCGACAATAATTCAACTGTTTCATTTTATTTTGAAATGACTCTGAAGCTCAGAGAGCTTATTTCCATGTTGGTTCGATCTGCTTGGCGGGAAAGGACGTGGAGCTGAAGCAGCTCCTGCTATAAATACTCTAGCTGCAAACTGGAATTGCTCTGATGGCCTGAGAGACCGGGGGGCGATCCTCCGTGCAGTCGGACTCTGTGGAAATTGGGGTGTATAACCAAAGATGTTCAGCCCCCCCATCCCCAACCAGCCTGGCTGCAACGCAGACTCGAGGCATTCCCATCAGATCATTTTACTTTTTACCTCTCTACGCCAGCACGCCATGTGTCCTTGCACATGACTCTTAGTCCACAAATGGGCTCAAAGATTTGCTGTGGATGAGGAGTAAGCCAGCTGCTTTGTACATTATCCACACCCAGCTTGGTCTTGTTTTTTACTTTGCTATCTGTGATGTGGAGCCCAAAGTGCTTCCACTGAGTGGCTTTGCCTGTCCTCCATTTTCTTGAGACGGACGTCCTGTTGTTGAAGGAAGTCAGATTATGCTGGGAGCGCCCTCTGTTGGTTCACTGTTTTATGCGCCCTAATGTGCAGTTAAAACTCCTTTATTTCCACCGCAAAGTTGTGTAGACCTGAAAAACAAACCTTTAGGCTTCACTTCATGATGAAGGCTTGATGCTGAAAAGCGTCAGAGTTTGTTTTTAAGGTCTGCACGACTGTGCTGCCAACATAAATGCATTTTAGGCATTTAAAGAGAGCATGCCAGAGTCTTTTCTGGACAAATCCTCGATTATGTGAATCCCACAGAGCACCTCAAACAAACTCTTCTTTCCTTAGTCGTCTGTATATTTTCTATTTGAATGTTTATTTACTGTGTGAGTATGGATTTTTGCCAACGTGCCCCACCATTTAGGTTCGACCTGGTACAACAGGGACAGCACAATTCAGTTATTTAGGTACCAGTGTTAATTTTGACAGCACTTTTTAGTTTAGTTTTAGTTAGTCTTTTGCCGAAAATGTCTTTTAGTTTTAGTCATAATTACTCATCTAAATTGTTCTAATTTCAGTCTAGTTTTAGTCGATAAAATCTGCTGTAAATGTAGTCGACTAAAATATGAAGTGTAAAGGGTAAGGCATTTTTATGTTTCCTTGATTTTCTGAAGTCATGTTTTACACTTGGATAAAATCAAACATCTAATAACCCTTTATTGAATGCTAGTAAAGTCTGAATGTATAAATGAACAGAAACAAATTTTCCTTTTGTGTGAAATGCAGTCACCTTTATTTAGGCTACCTGGCAGAGCATCTCAGTTACAATACCAGAACTGACAACAAACAGTGAACCTGCTCTACATGAATATATCAATTCATAAAGAGAGGAGCTCTGATTGGATCGCTCCACAACTTATCCCACCACCACCAAGCTAAGGCAGCTGTGATTGGATATATTCCTAACTTGTCTCTACTTTCTACATGACCAGATTAGGTCTGATTGGATTAAGTCTTTGTCAAACATTTTAGTCTAGTTTTTATTTGTTCATGAAAATGTCAGTTAATTTAGTTTGAGTTTTTGTCCATGCGCACTTGTTTTTATTAGTTACTGTCTAGTTTTCATCAGAGGAAAAAAGGTTGTTGAGGACAACTATGACAAAAATAATTAGTCAACAAAATGAACACTGTTGGGTACCATACCATTTCTCCTGTTTCTACAGTGGAAACACCAGTAAATTCATGCCGACTGAACCGGACTGCTTGTGGAATCGCAGCTCCAGTGAGGACTATGAGCCCACAAAGGGGAGAACTGAGGAGGGACGTTTTCTCCTGTAGGACCTTGACCAGAGAGCTCTGATTGGAGGAAATCTACACCAGTTGCTGCTGGTAAATGAAAGTGTGGCCTTTGTTTGCAGATATCAAGTCCTCAGATGAACACGCTCTCCTCCTCAGCTGAGATACCAGGACCTTCCTCTGCTGAGTGCTCAAGAACAGGACAAAAACACATCATTTTAACACGTCTACCGCCATCTATGCCCCAGTATGCAGGATACTCGGCCATCGCCCCCTCAGCCTGGACGGTGTCCTGTGTCCCTCACAAACTCATAAAAACCACACGGAGGCGCAGTACCCTTTAAAAAGGCTGTGTTTTATTGAAATACAGCAGACATCAACAGATTGTTTTGCTGACCCAGGCGACAGAAACAGGCTGTGAGGACGTTTCAAAAGAGTTCAGACAAACATCCATGGCTATAGTTTCTCATTAAAGGTTAAAAAAGTCCGGAGACGCCATCAGTGCCGTGTCCAAGCTGAGTCCGCGGCCTCACTCTGGGCCTCAAACTGAAGCGTCTCCGTCACTTAAACTGAATATTTGGGCTCTGATTTGGACTCTTAGAAATGCTGGTATGTGAATTTTCAAAAGGAAACGCACCTTTAGGTCTGAAAGCGTGCTCAGGCCTGTTTCTGTGCCCGGGCTGGTTGTTTGATAGTAGCAGTAGTAGAAGAAGCAGAACCTCAGTTATGAAGCAGGGCTGGCCTCAACTCCCCTCTAAAGACAGAAGTGGGTCTGGTTTTCCCAAAAATCACCACCAAACAACCTCCTACACGTGGAAAGAGTCTTCAAGTCTTTGCAGTGACTTAAGTCATCTTTTAAGTGCTCAGACAGTTAACGGCTTCAGTATCCGAGGGTTTAGGAGATCCTGGTGTTTAATCCAGATTAAATCAGTTTCATCTTTTAAGAATTTTTGGAGAGTAATCAGCACCTTTACAGCTTCACATTTGGACTGCTGTTATGCACTTTTAAACAAAGTAAATCAGAATTCAACGATAAATTGCTTTGTTCGAGGACATTTTGGGGCCTTAAAGGTGCAGAAGCTAAATGATCTTCAGCCAGATTTTAAATTAAAGAGGGAGCACAGTCTAAACTGCAGGAATATTCCAGAAATGTTTGGAAAAATGGCTGAAATTGCTTTACCTACCTTTTCCCGAAATGATGCCAATGTATTTGTGCAACACGATAAGTAATGTCTGAAGCTCGCCTTGACGACTGTGAGACCTCTTGGAGCACGAAGGCCCCTTGTTGCCTCCTCCGTCTACGTCTCTTAAAACTTAAATTTGCTCCCGCTGAAGGTTGTCGGCGTGCAGCAAACGTCTCTTTGTTGTGTCTTTATCAGCGGAGGTTTAATCTACACTCGGCTCTCCAGGGAAACACGTCCGACTTCAGAGAGATCTGAAACAAAAATATCTTTTAATCAAAACGCGGCCGAATAAAGGCCTCCTGACTCATCTTTTTTTATCCCGCCGTTGATGTTTGAGACTGTTTGAAGAGCTGGAGGTGTCTAATCAAACCACGAAGAGTAAAGAACGACTTTTTGGGCTCGTTTTTTCATTTTCAGGATGATTGTAACGGTGCAAAAGATTCAAACAGGAGTCACTGATTTGAAAAAGCAGCTGAACCCTGTCAGTGATGACAACACGAGCTGGTTTGTGAATCAAGCACCAACACACACACACACACGCTTTTGGATTGTTAAAGACTCTCAAACTCTTTCCTTAATAATCCTCTGTGTCAGTGACGTCTGCATTAAAACAACTCTTAAGCTTTTCAAGGACCAAATGTGCAAGTCCTGGAGTCAAAAATTCAGGGGGGAGGGTCCTGGGGGTTACTCTGAAGGACCAAAATTAGTTTTAGAGCATTTTAGGTAAGAAAATGTCTTCAGAAGTTTAATTTTTACATCCATTTTTGGTCTGTTTTCTTGTTTTCATCACAAGAGCTAAGGATGGGAGCACTGAAGAATTAAAACCTTCCTGAACTACTCTTTTGGTATCCATTACTGTCCTTAAGTATGGCCAAGGAGATGTTCACCTGTGAAGTTTTATCAGTTGTTTTCTGTCTTTCTTCGTGCCAAGACAGCGCCACTTTCTGTGTCATGTGACTGTGGAGACCAATCAGCATTCAGCTGCACCCACAAGCACACAAACAGAAACATAAAACAATTTTGAGCTAAATTACAGCAGGAATGACAGAAAGAAAACTCAACTTTATGGACTGTTACTCCAAAAAAAACCCTTAAAGCCACATTTTAAATAACAGAGTTGACTGTGTTTAGTCTAAAAGATTATAAATCAGTGGGCCTACGTCAGTCTTGCTGTCAAGCTCGTTGCTGAGCACCAATCCAAGTCCTCCTTCATTCCGTCCTCTCTTAATCCTGTCAGAGTCCATTTTTAGGGGAACCAGACCCACACGTAGATAAATATATTTCATAGTGAGCAAACAGAGCGACCTTAACTGAGGCAGAGGACGGACTCGAGCGCACCGACGGCTCCGAGAGACACTGGAGAGACGAAGCCTGAGCGGGAGAATACATCCAAGAGCTTCAGTTTTACTGCGGAGATATCTGAGCCATCGATCCAGGAACATTAACGGACATTCAGACTTTGTCTTGTAAGTGAGAGTTAGCAGGCTGAACGGTGAGGCGGTTACCAAGACGACCAGTTTGTGATGATTAAGACCATAAAGACTGATGTTCTGGACCGTGGTGCACCAGATCTCCCTGGACCAGCAGCTGAGGTCCAAACGGGCACAGGAGAGTTTTTGCCCTTTTCTTTTCTTTTTTAAATGTTGAAATAAAAACGAGGCTTCAGCGCCCTAATCACAGTGACCAGGCTGCTCGCCAACACTTCACCAAGACTTTGTTTTTTCACCCAATAAAACTGGAAACTGATACAATAACTCGCCATCTAGCAAATCACACAAACACCCCGAGAGAGTGGAGCACATGGGCCCCTCGATAACTCTCCCCCCCGATCTGCTCCCTCTTTAGCCGCATGCACACACTGACGTTTTGGGCAGATTTCGCCAAAATAGAGGGAAACATCGAGCCGCGTTGAGCAAAGTTGAGGTTAGTTGGGCAACGCTGATGTCCATCAGGAAATTTGATCAAATATTCTTGTGAACGCCAGCAAGAGTTGACCTCTGCATCCCTCGCCACCCTCAGCTCCAGCTGCACCCCCCCTCAGGACTGGCCCCCTGTGGCGCCCTTTGGGGACAGACGTCTTCGTCCCCCAGGCACAGAACACTGGGACCAGCTGCATGTGGTGAAATGGCATAAACGTCCACCTCATACAGCTCTCCCTGAGAGGGGGTGAGAAGCTCCGTCATCAGGGAGGAGCCAGAGGTAACTCGGCATCTAATCAGGACGCCCCCTGGTGAGGTGTTCAGGGCCCGTCCCACTGAGACGTCGGGGAAGACCCAGGACACGCTGGAGGGACTGTGTCTCTCAGATGACCTGGGACGCCTCCGGATGCCCCTGGAAGAGCTGGACAAAGTGGGGAGAGGGAAGTCTGGACCAGTGTAAATGTTGACAACACTTTTAATTTAGTTTTAGTCTTTTGCCTAAAATGTCTTTTAGTTTTAGTCATAATTAAGTCATCTAAATTGTTTTAATTTTAGTCTAGTTTTAGTTGATGAAATTTTACATTTTAGTCGCAAATTTAGTGGACTAAAATATGAAGTGTAAAGGGTAAGGCATTTTTTATGTTTCCTTGAATTTCTGAAGTCATGTTTTACACTTGGATAAAATGAAAACAGTCTAGTTTTGGTCAGAGGAAAAAAGGTTGTTGACGAAAACTATGACTTAATAATAAGTCAACAAAATCAACACTGGTCTGGACTTCTCTGTTTAGGCTGCTGCCCCTGTGACCTGACCGCTTTTAGATGCATAGACCGCAGGAACGTACTCAACGTCAGTCAACGTCAGTCGATTTAAACTGATGTGTGAACGCAGCCTTTAGAGACATCACTACGTGCTCAAGCGTGCACAAAGTTGGTTTGCAAATCAACCAAGAAAGTGAAAGATGAGACAACTCATGTCAACACCGAGCAACCTTGACAGGGGATGAACTGAGCCCTACGTGGATCAGATGGTTTCCAAAAGAGATGGGACACCCTGACATGAGTGTCTGCACTGACAAGCACTCTGGATTGGTACAGTTAATTTGAAAACCAGTCGATCCAAGCTTGACCACCATCTTTTATTTTTTCGGACTGATTTTTCTTAAGTTTCAGGCCCGATAAGTCCACATATGACCAATAAGAGCGCTCCGTTTATTTGACCCCAGTCCTCAAAGATAAAGTCTGGATGAAGATCGTGTTGGATCTGCAGGATGACCACGAGGCCTCTCCTGCTGTGAACTAATTAGCAGAAACACGCGTGCCCACTTCGTTTCTGTTTAATCATGACGTGGTTTTCTTTAGAGGCGTCACAAATATACACAAATATGTGTCAGTTTTTAATTTGGTGCCATATATTCACATCATCCTTGGTGTGTAAAGGCCTTAGCCCTGATCTTTCTGCGTTCCTTCAGCCTGTTCTGCACTCTTGCTTGCAGGCAGGAGTGCTCAGTTAAGACTCTGTCAATTGATTCAATGTAATTGGCCTGATTTCAAGGCTGTGGCCTCCAGGGGGCGCCACAAAATCTGGAAAAAACTCAATAAAACTAGTTATTACTTTTAACTCTTAAAATGTAAAAGCTCACATTGATTCAAATGTAAAGCAATGCCCCATTAATATTGCCACATATGATAATACCGAATAAGTAAACTGGGTGAAATGTTATGTTCATAAATTAAAGAGAAAGTGTAAAACATTTGCTGTTGTTTTTTTGTAAGCGTATGAAGGGGGGCGCCATGTAAAACTGGCCTAGGGTGACACACTGGGTGACTATAGGGCTTGTTTGAGTCTGACTTCTATCAGAGAAGTGATTTGTGAGTTAGGATCTGGACGGAGCAGCTCGAGGGAGCACATGATGCTGATTTTGGGGCTATGAGCAGATATGACCAGTTTCCAGGTAGAACGGATCATTTGGGTTTAAAATAAGTCTTGACTGCTTCCTCCTCACACGTAGGACAGCTCGTTCATCGTCTCTTTGACTTCGTTATTCTGTTCTCATACAAAATGGTCGCCTTCACCGCCTCGCCATCGATTTCAGGTCGTCAGGTCGTCCAGGTGACCTCGAGTCGTCCTCCGCTGGAACATTCAGACAGTAAAACCCACAACATTTACTGAACTCCTCAAAGCAAATACATTCAATCATTCATCGGTAAAATATCCACTACAGAACGGTACATCTGCAAAAATAAGTCTCTGTGAAGCTTCCTAAGGCTGTGCGTACAACGGGAGCGATGCTTTCTCGACTCTTAGTGATGCTGGACGCCACAAACGGTTAAAAAACAAAACCTGCAGACTGTAAGCGAAGGAAGAAGCCATATATCGACGGACCGGCTGTGGACGGATTAGCCCCCCTCCCCGTACCCTGTCTTTATTTATTCATCTGTTTGTTTGTTGAGGCCAGCCCTGGTATGCATTTGTAAATACAGTATTTCAGATATATGTAGTATTTATTTTCATCTGACCAGGACACTACAGCGGCAGAAGCAATACATAAAGAAGCTCATATCTGTTTTTACTATTATTCTTTTTTGTCGGAATGGAACTAGTTTCAACTAAGCCTACCAAGCCAACATGTAGTTATGTATTGAATAAAAGGCTATTTATCTTTTTTTGAAGGTTTTTGTTTTATTACAGGTGTGTATGATGGTGTGCAGGATGACAAAGAGAGACCGAGAAAAGAGAGAAAGAGAGAGCGAGCGAAATTAAAAAAGAGCGATCAAAACAATGAAGGAGGGAATCAGGTGAAGACTAGGAGGAGCGAGATGACCAGAAGAGGAAGATTTTTCTTTATTATGCACTTTAGGACGAGAAAAAGGAGACTCTAGAGTCAAGGCTACAGCTCAGAATAAAGCCCAAATGAGGAGAAAACAAGCTCTTTATTTTTATTCTAATTAAATGTTGATTGTTTTTGCACCAATTCACCAAGAAAAACTCCTTGTATGTGCAGATGTACTTGGTAATAAATACAAATTCTGATTCTGAAAACAAAATGTGTTTTTACTTAAGGGAGAAGTCAGGGCTGGGCGACACGCCCTTAATTTAAATCCTGATATAATTTCACAAAACTCGATTTCACTGTTTTTGGCAATGTCAGAAAATTCAAAGGTTAGGGAAGAGGTCAGCCTTACAGTTGAGATCTGAACAGCGGTGACCCTTAGCCCTGAACTCTTTCTGTTGGGCACAAACCCAAAGAAACAAAAAGCTAAACAGCAGAGTTTGAACATCCGTGGGGACGTTCACTAATATGTCAGAAATCTGGATTTATCAGATGATCATTAAATGACTTCATGCAGTTTCCAAAATCATGGATGTTTTATTTAAACTTTTGAGTACAATTATAACCCCAATACTAAAGACGGAAGGTAATGATATTTCTATCATTGTTAATGTGACCATTTTTTATTCTAATTATGATGTGAGAGGCCATTCTTGTTTACCAATATGAATTAACTCTTATCCTGAAATGATGCTGTAATTTTATCAAATGTTCCTTTTGTAGTTTGGTCGTAGGCGGGCTTAAACACTGAGAGCTGCTGTTTTCACGGCATCAAACAAAAAGAACAAGAACAGGTCTAAAAATGAGCACAGCCCTACCTGACATAAATATAAAGGAACAATTCCTCTGCCTACTGTAAAAACCTCCCCCGTTTTCTGAGGAACAGTTTGCAGCTGGCTTTGGGAATTTGTTCATTTACATTTTCATCATTTAAATAGAAGAAAAACATGAATTAAACGTTTTTGTTGAAAAATTGAAGAAATAATGTTCAAATTCTTAATCATGTCATTATAACAGCAGGTATACGGTCACAAACATATTGTTATTTTTGTGCATACAGCTGAATTCAGTTATAGATATTCATAATGCTTCATATTCCTACACAGTGTTAAGCACTATGAGTACATGGAGTACACCCTGAACCAGCCGCCAGCCAATCGCAGGGCCACGTGCAGAGACAAACAACCGCTCACACTCACACTCATCCTTATGGGCAATTTAGGGTCACCAATCAAGCTACCGAGTATGTCTTTGGTCTGTGGGAAGAAGTGCCTGGAGAGAACCCGCACATGCACAGGGAGAACATGCAGAGTCCACACGTGCACAGCCTAACCCGAACACCTTTATCAACGCATCTGAGGTCTGAAATGATCATTTAAATTAATCAATGCACTTTGTTTGCTTTTCCTGCATTATATTGTTTTTGTCGTCACTTCACTTGAATCAAGTTGATAATAAATGTAAATATTTAACTCAGAGCATCTAATGACCATTAACATGACTTATAATCACATTCACATGCATTAATAACGAGTTATGGACGGATTATAAAGTACTCAGAGAATTCATGCTTGTTTGTTTTATTGACACTTAAACTCATTTACATTATGAAAGCTGAACTGTGTGTCAGACTGACTGTTTGGAAGCATAATTAATATTAATGATCATACAGCTTATGCACAATGTATTATGACTATAAAGTTAAGGACTATATACTTAAATTATTATTTTATTTTACTTACTTTATTTTTTCCTTCATAAGGAAGTTTATATAGCTTGAAGATTCTGCATGTTGCAACCTGCATACTTTATTTTTTTCATTTAGTTTTTTATGCTCTTATCCATTTTAGTGTCTTCATTTGATATTTCTACTGCTATACTGAGTATAAGAGCAACTGAAACAACCGAATTTCCTCTTGGGGATTTATAAAGTATTTCTGATTCTGCAGCATTATAAGTGATAATAGTGTCTTACTACTGTGCTAATAATGTCTTTATAAAGAGGAGCAAACCTTTGGGTGAATTTAATGTCCTGCTCTTTAAATGTAGTTTTACTGTTTGTTGTTAAGCCTGAAAATAAAAACTTGAATCCTGATACGAGCTTCATATTTAATGCTTTGTAAAATTTTAAGTATTTAGATTTTCTTATTGAAGGTGTCTTTTTATTTGGAAGACTTTGGAAACTGAGCATGTCCTTTTTAGCATTTAGGATGCATGCCCTGCTAAGCTAAATGATATTTCAATGTCAAAATATGAACAGGAACGTGATATTTGTCAAGCTGTCCCTCCTTTTTAAGCCGAAGCTCCAGCAGAGCAAACATTCCTCATCGTTTCAGTTCTTGTCTTGAATTTAAGCACCAACGTTTGACGTCTTTTCTCATCATTTGAACTTTGTTTTCAGCTCGATTCTCCAAATTGGGGTGCATGGTGTAAAAAACCTTCCTGTCTCAGTCGTCCCTCTTGCCCGGCCCTAGTCTGCTTGGGTAAATCAAGGACAGAAAGTAGAGAGAAGGAAGCGAGGACAGAGGGAACACGAGGGCCAAAGTGAGAGAGCGAAGGAGAGAAGAGACAGAGATTAAAGTCGATTCAGGCAGCATGATTCTGGATTGTGTTTTACTGTCAGAGTGTGAGTTGTGTGATCGTTACCGTTGAATCCTTCTGCGCTTTGCCACCATTTTGACAGTTTCTCCACCGTTTTTTTTTGTTGTTTTTTCACATAGTTGTTGTTGTTTGTTCCTTATCGGTTTGAACAGAAAATCCACGACAGTCACTTGGTCATACAAGCATGTTCGTCGGAACAAGAAGAAGTGCAGATTGGCTTTTTTTTTTTTTTATCGTGAGTTTTTTTTCCTTTTGCTTTTCTTCAAAAAAGGGTTCCAGACAGAGTGGCTACAATAATAATAATAATAATAATAATATAATATCATAATAATAGCACTTGACTTCACTTCAGCACAGTAAAAAACAAAAGAAAAAAGGTCCAAAGGTGCTTTTTTTGTTTTTTAAATCTGATTGGATGAAGCGAAGTCCCCCCTCCTCCCCCTCCTCCTCCTCCTCTTCCTCCTCCTCCTCGTCTCAGTGGGGCGGTGGCGATGATGGCGGCGGCGGGCGGAAGTCCAGTGCCGGTGAGATGAAGAAGAAGCGAGTGAAGTATTGCCAACTGGTTCGTCTTTTTTTCTGTTTGGTTGTAGTGGTTCTTCTCTGGTTCAAAAGCAGAGAGAGGCGGAGGGAGAAGTAGAAAATAAACGGATGCTGGCACCGTTTGTTTGAAGTCCATCAAAAAAACAAAAAGAAGAAGAAGAAGGACGCAGAAGAGCCAAAAACCGAGCGAGCGCGCACGAGCGAGACGGGGCGGGGTTGAAAACTCAAACCAAGGAGGGCTGCGGGGGGACGAGTTGCTCCCATTTTACAAAATGTAACAAATTTCTTTTTCCGCAAAGTTTACAAATCTGTAGCAATACAGGAAAAACAAACAAACAAACAAACAAACAGAGATCCTATTTACAAGAAGAAGAAGAAGAAGAAGAAGAACCCTTTTTTTAAAGTGTAGTGAGAATGCAGCAGATCCCAGCTTTGGCACTCGGCGTTGTTGTTGTTGTTGTTGTTGTTGTTGTTTTATTTCATGTTTGTTTGTTTGTTTTTAAATCTGTCCGTCCGTCCGTCTGTCTGTCGGTGTGTTTGTTTCTGTGTTCAGTCAAGATGGCTGCTGCAGGCACACATTCAGTGCTCCGGTTCACCCTCCTCCTCCTCCTCGATCCTCCAGCTCCAACACGGGTCACACACAGCATCACAAACATCCGGCTGCCGGGGTCACGACCCGCCGGGGTCACGACCCGCCGGGGTCACCACGCTGCAGACGCCTTCAGGGAGGCTTAAGGGAGAAGTTCAGGGGCCTGATATGAAACCTTATGAAGCTTCTTTAAGGGGAAACAATCAAGTTTTTATATGTAAAGGAATTTTTGTTCCCAACTTAAGAGGAAAGTTCAGAGTTTTAGGGAAAGAAGACTCCCAGACCTCTGAGGATATTCTCTCAAGTGTCGAAGCTCTGATTAGGTTTGGAGAAAAAGTTAAGGGTTTTCCATGAAGTCAAATCAAATTTAAGAGAAAAAGAAATGAAAGAGAAAAATCTCTAAAAATTTAAAAATGATCTAATAAAATAAACTTTATGAAACTTTTTTAGAGAGAGAGTTTGTCAAGAAAGAAAAACAAAACTTTGAAAATAAATCTCTCCTAAGGGAAAAGTTTAAGTGTTTTAAAGATCCAGAAATAAGCCTTCTGAAACTTATTGAAGTGGAACAAAAGAAATGAAAATTCAGGCTTTTCACTCAGGAGTGTTAAGTAACATAAAACTAAACAGTAGCGCTTTTGAGGGAAATGTCTGGAAAAATTAAATTGTTTCCTGCCGAGAGGAAAAACCCAGTTTGCTTTTTTTATAAACAGTAAAACAAAACTTCCTTAAACTAAAAAAAAAATACAAATTTCTGAGGTTTTAACTTGAAGTTTTTTAAGGATATGTTGAGTAGAATAAAAAAACGGGGAATAAAGGGAAAAGAAAAGTACTGAAAAAAAAAAAAAACTTTTCCAAGAGGAATCAAAATTAGGTTCCACTTTTAAAAAAGTTCAAGAATTTTCAATAATTCTGAGAATAAAATGAAACTTTCTTGAAGAAACTTTCTCCTCTTTGTCCTCTAAAGATTTTTCTTGAATGTAATAGCCTTTCTTGGGTTGTGAGGCTTTTTATGGATCTGAAGGGTGACATAAAACGGGGATCTTATTAAAGAAAGAAAAAGGAATATTCTCAGGGGGAATCAAGGAAATGAAAAGTTCTGGAGTTTTTAAGGATCATCAAATATAAGAAAATGTTATGAAACTTCTTTGAGGGAAAGTTTGACGGTTTAAAAAAAAAAGAACAAAAATGAAGATTTGACAGAGAATTCCTATTTTAAGGGAAAAGTTAAGAAATTTTAGGGATCCCTCTTTGAGGAGCCCTCTTTTCCTTCTTATTGTAATTCCCCTTAAATAAGCTATTTATGGATATTCTTAAAAGTTTAATGTTCCTCAAAGATGATTCTCCGTGGTCTTTTTGAGGCTGTTTTTTATTTAAAAAAAAGATTTAATGTGAAAAATGTCTGAAAATCTTCAGGATCTCATCCTGATGATTTTGAAAGACCTTAAAGGGGATGGATCGATGATTATTGATGAGCTGTTCATTGATTTATTAGTGCAGAGTTTCTATTATGGCTTCTGTAGAATATACTGATGTGGCTTATCATCATAAGAATAAAGTTTGGGGCTTGTATCTTTAAATTTTACTGATATAGGTGTAATTATTCCACCTCTGAGAAGAGAGTTTGGGATTTTAGGAGCTGAATTTTCCTTAAAAACATTAAAACTCCCCCTCAGAAGAAGCCTGAACATGTCCAGAAGCTGCTGCTTTATTCTGATGTTTGTTTCTGCAGACGTGAGCCGAGCTTCGTCTCCTGTTTTGTGAAGTTAAACTGAATAAAGAACGAGACAAACTTCTATTATCTTTACAGACCGTGACCCTGAAGCTCTCCCCGAGCTCTCCTCGTTTTAATTTACGAGCCTCGCTCTTGTTTCCACTCTGAAATCTTTTCGCCGTGAACGCCACATCTGTGTGTGTGTGGGGGGGTCACTTCAGGTCGAGACTGACGAGATTACAGGACGGAGAGGGATGCTGTGCGTGACCCGGGCTTCGACAATCAAGAGATAAAAATCGGTAAAAAATAAAAAACAAAGAAAAAATACAATATCTGATTGTTAAAAAAACTCTTCTTTCTGTTGCTCCGCTCTGCGTCCACCTCATTTGTCTTTTTCCTCCTCCAGCAGCATCGGCGGCGATGGCGTTCGCACCTGAAACAGGCAAAAAAACAGAGAGGGAGGGGGTATTAAAAGCTGTCAAATGTTTTTAGCACAATAGAAATGTCACTTCCACTCGACCTGAGATCATTCCCACATTAAAAAACACACACAAAGAGAGAGGCGGATTAAAAAGCAATCGTTGTGCCAGGAGCTGCGCTCGTGGTCGCCCGGTGCTGCTGGGAACTGGGACACCGTGTGAAAGAGCGGCGAGGACGACGGCGGGCCTGCCCGGCCGGCCGGCCGGCGCTCTCGCTCCTAATCTGTGTAAGAGGGGAAAGTGTGTTAAAGTGGAGTTTGTGTGGGAGTGATTAAAGCGTGATTACAAAAAAACAGGACAATGGACGCTCACATGCACACAGATGGACTCGCTGTGTCCCAGACAAACAAACGACGGTCTCAGAGCGAGGACAAACATGGAGGACACGGCCTCAGTTTGACTTCTTTAAGAAGAGACCGGTGAGAACATTTCCCATCATGCACCTCTGCTTATCGACTCAGCAAACACTCAACACCTGTGTTCATTTTACAGCCCTTTTTAATTCAGTTATCTTTTAGTTTGAGTCATAATTTAGTCATCTAAACTGTTTTAATTTTAGTCTAGTTTTAGTCGATAAAATCTGCTGTAAATTTAGTCGACTAAAATATGAAGTGTAAAGGGTAAGGCATGTTTTATGTTTCCTTGAATTTCTGAAGTCATGTTTTACACTTGGATAAAATCAAACATCTAATAACCCTTTACTGAATGCTAGTAAAGTCTGAATGTATAAATGAACAGAAACAAATTGAACTTTAGTGTGAAATGCAGTCACCTTTATTTAGGCTACCTGGCAGAGCATCTCAGTTACAATACCAGAACTGACAACAAACAGTGAACCTGCTCTACATGAATATATCAATTCATAAAGAGAGGAGCTCTGATTGGATCGCTCCACAACTTATCCCACCACCACCAAGCTAAGGCAGCTGTGATTGGATGTCCCTCTTAACTCATCCAACCTGACGGATCGTAGGATCATCTACGGGCTCATTACATTCGCCAAGGAGTTTTTTTTTCTCTACATTTTCACTTGTACAAAAAAATCACAGAACTGCGACTGTTGTACGGAGCAGCAAAGTTTGACGGAGAAATAAAGAATTCAAGATGCATATAAGTATAATGTTCTCATATTATTTCATAATCTGTAATAACAATTATTGTTAGAAATTAAGAAAAAGTAAACATTCAGTGTGAAGTGTAGCCTATCAAGTGCATAGTATTTATTATTTTAAGGTAAACTATAAAGTTGATATACCTTAAAACATTAAATCATGCAAGTAGCTCTCCATAATACTCTCCGTCTTCAGGGTGGCTCTCAGGCTCAAAAAGGTTGGGGTCCCCTGATTTAGACTGAAATGGTTTTCTGGACTGGGCTGTAAAGGTGTTCATCAAGGCTGCAAAAACCATACTGTCCTCCCACACAATCACTGAGGTGTCAGGTTTCTGCAGCTAGCCTCAAGTGGACACTCTGGGTACTGCACGGGCCTCCATTCACAGCCCGGAGGTTTCTGCCTGGTTAGGAGTCACCAGTTACTCTAAGGTCGATCGAAGGCCCATGCTCAGCGAGGAATCTTTGGTCTAAAGGCTTAAAGATGTTCCTCGGGTGAATTCAGACGGTCCACCTGGTCCGAGCACAGACAGTCTTAGAGTCTAACACTCCTCTCTGTTTCCACTGAAGCTCCTCTTCCTCTAAACTCTCTCCTCTTCATATTTTCAAACTCAGCAGAAATAAAATCCTGGTCTGTGAGCTGGAGCCTGATGAAACACTTTGCATTCATCTGGACGAGTGTTGAACAGCTGTCCGTTCAGCTGCACCGTCAGACTGTTACACAACAACGGAGGATCCAATATGGCCGACTGGGACGCCGTTTTACTCCCCTGACACAAACAAGAGCTCACATGGAGGTATAAATGATGGAAGAACTGTGAAACGTTAAACTGCAGCTAGTATTTAATGATGCTTTATGGGATGAAGTCAGAGAATCAGAAACCTGTGTGAGTGTTTGTCTGGACCAAAATGAAAGATTAACTTTCTTCATAAAATCCTTTCCTCAATGAAAACTGTCCATTTTTATTCATAAAAATCATTTCAGGTCTCACAGGCCTGCAGCTGATGTCCCATTTATTTTGACAGATGTGGAGTCCATGATTAATCGTCGTTTTTTACCAACTCATTGTTCAAAAAACATGTTAACCTGAACAAAACAAAGACTGATCTGCACACCTGTGCTGGCTGACGTCTATGACTAAGACTCCACCCATAACCAAACATTTTCCAGACGGGTTTGGATGAATCTATAAATTAACAATTCATAAGCTGAAGTCGAGTCTGTAGAAGCCATTTCAAATTTATTTGAAGGTTTTATATTAAAGTCAACAAATGAAAACTTTTAGTTTAGATGATTAATCGTAAGGATCAATTCATGTCAATATATTTATTTAAAAATAAGTCAATGGGTTGTTTATGGTCCACAAAATGGTTTTCTCACACAAACTGTTATTGAAAAACGGAAAGTCAGAGAAGCAGTCAGTCTGCAGCAGGCAGAGCTCCGCAGCGTCTTCCTGGGATGTAAAAACTCTGGACTTCGACCCGACGGAGGATCATCGAGCTGGGCTCAAACACAAACTCAGGAGTCTGGTGCCCTCTGTTGACGGGCGAATCCCATCGGGAGGCGGAGAAGAGGGTAAAAAGCATGAATGGATAAACCGGAGGCAGGAAATAAATGCCAAGGGGAACGTGGTTGTGCTATGATGAAACTTTGAGAAAGTTGAACACTTCAAACTTGTGTGGTGTCATGCTCTCTGGTGCTCCTCCAGAGCTGTACTGAATTACCTAAAGACGATATGCTGTCATCAGACGATTATAATGTTTGGGTCAGTCCTGTCTGGGCCTCCCTGTTGTCAGTCTAAAACGCTCCGGCGTGTTCCCCGCCTCAGCGAGCGGCTCTGCAGCTTTTTGGTCATTAAGCTCTCGTCTATAAGCTAGGACGGCTGATAAGTTATTACAGGACGCGGCGCTGATTAAATGAAGCCTGGAGCTGCTGTGATTAGTGAGACGGGACAATGGATGGATGAACACACACACTCTGCATCAGTGCAGGAATCTGTTTCCTCCATCAGTTGTTAGACCTCCTGGGAATAATCGGCCTCATCTTATCGGCCTTTATTTCTCTTAATCCATTTATACCAGAGTACATCCTTAATCTGTGAAGGTCATTCACTGAGTCATAATTTATCAGCACACTCTGGTCTTTCCTACAGCTCCACAAACCTCAAACTTCTCCTCCGACAGGAACACCAGCAGCTTCTGATGATATCAGGACAGGTTTGGTCCATCAATCTAATCCCATCAGTCCCTCCAGGAAATCCTGATTTCATGATCCCAACAATCCTTGCTAATCTAGATGGTCTTGTATCTTTGTCGAATCCAGGGGTGGACAGTAACAGAGTAGTTTTCTACTTTTTATGTCATTTATTGTTATTTCATTTTATTCCTTATGTGAAGCACTTTGTGCTACAATTTTTTTGTATGAAAAGTGCTATAAAAATAAAGTTTGATCGATTGATTGATTGATTTACTTGAGTACTGTACTTAAGTACATATTTTGAGTATCTGTACTTTGCTTGAGTGTTATTTTTTTGGAAACTTATGACTTTTGCTCCGCTACATTTGAAAGACAAATGTACTTTAACTCCACTACATTTCTATGAAGGCTCTCATTACTTTTAAGTATAGCTCTGAAGTCAGGGGATGAAATATCTTTTCTCTTCTAAAATGTGATCTGCGTGTGATTTGTTCAAGTGGTGATGCTGTACCTGTACCTCAGATCGGGCAGGTAAACATTGAGCTAACGTCAGATAACGGTTCGTCTTGGCAGTAATGATGGCTGCGGCAGATACAGACGACGATTCCACACCAGAGCACCCATGGACATATCTGAAGTCCATGTTTGAGACTGTTTGAATGAGGAATGATTCATATCCTTTTTAATGCAGCAATGGTTGTCTTTCTGTTGATTCAATTGTGTTTCAATAGGTATCTTTACAGGCTTCATATTTTACAAGCTTTTTATTCTACAGGTTCTATAAGCAGCTCAGTGCATTCAGTAGGTTGTTTCAGTCATTAGGTTCTGCATGAGTATGATGGCACACTGGATCGTCCCTCTTTTTCCAGTCCTTCGTAATGACAGACAGCCTCCAAATCTTTCTGTATTCATCAAAACATTCAGTCAGTGATGGGAAATATATTCGGTTAATGCTGTCAAAACATGTTGACATGCTCATAGAAGATTCTCTCTCTGTCGTCAGCCCTTTGTGTGTAACGCTGTGCCAGTTTGCACCTGCTTTTCAAACGTGCTAAATATAGACGCAAAAACACAAAGCGCAATCAGATTGGGGTTTGATAAATCACATTGTGAGTGCTAAATGATTACATTAGCATCTACTTACTCCCATTATTTTGCACATTCTTATAATCTGCATGTACTCTGCATATATATGAAGGCAAACACGCTAAATGGATTGCGCATGCTATTTTGCTCATTTGACAGATGCAATCCTCGGTGCACCCTGTCAGTAGATCAGCTTTCAAGTTTTCACATGCTTTTGTACACGCACACCTTTAGTAGATCAGGCCCTAAGTGGGTTAATTATGAGGCTTTCAGTGGCGGTGTGTACAGGCTAGTGTCTGCCCCGGACATTTAAGTTCTTTTACTTTCCCTCATATTTAATAGAGCAATGATTCTCAACTGGCAGGTTGTGATCCAAAAGTGGGTCGCAGACCAATTTTTATTGGGTCATGGGCCTTTGCCCAGGCAATAAAAATGTTAGGAAAAAATTATGTGCTTTTATTTTGAAGGGACTTTTTTCATGCAGTGGAGTTTATTCACACTCCTTAACAATAGGTGGCGATAACACCCTGTAATACTGATTGTCAGCCAATGTAATAGAGCAGTGTTTGTTATATATTCAGTGAGATGACACTCAGGTAAAGCTACACGTTTTTTATTTCATGTTTGTGCATGAGAGCTCTGATGAGCCTGTTAAAAAAGGCTGAAGTCACTGACGTGTCTGATCAAAGTCTTATTTAGTGCTGCGGATTGAATACTGTTAATACAGAACTGTTCAGTACGGATCAACTGATGCAGGGTTATTACAGCCACGCAGACAGTTATATTATTAAACCTTGTGTCCTTGGATGCACTTTCAGGTTGTAATTAAAATGCTGCTAAAAGAGTTTAAGACAGAATTTTGCCTGTACAATCTTTTTGTTAAATATATTTGAGAAATTTCCAGCCACTGGGTAGCCATGGGCCCCCAGCAGTTTGAGAACCAGTGTACTAAAGCCATGGGCCCCCAGCAACCCTGCTTCAAAAACCCAAAACTAATCCTTTAATTCTTGATTTTAATGTTTTTCAAAAGGAAAAATTGAGTATTTTTGCACTGCGTCACATCAGGTCACTCAAGGGGATCATGTTCTCTGACTCTGATTATAACGGCAGGTTTTTGAGAATTTGAGAGCTTTGTACCTTTTGTATATTCAGTGATTGTTCCATGTCTGACCTACTGTGTTGAAGTGCGGGGAAGTGCATGTAAAACTTCCATCCAGACAATTTTCATTTTACAAGAAAGAGCCATAAGAATTATTAACAGAAGTCGATACAGAGATCCTTCAAACCCATTATTTGTTAAAGTCTCAGGTAATGTATAAAGCTCATAAGAAAATGTTATCAGTCAACATCCAGAACCGATTTGAAAAAGGAGAAAGTTTTTTTATAATTTTAAAAGGATTTGAAACATTTAAAAAACCAAGATTCAGAACTTAACTGAAGGAGCGCTGCGTTACAGTGAGAGGAATCAGTTTATGAACAATCTGAGCAAAGAAACTAAAGAAGCTTGATCAAATTTAGTCTTTAAAAAACTATCACAGCCAGTATGTTGAGAAAATACAGAGAAATGTGTTCATCCAAGTCTTGCTATGTTTGTTTTGGGGCAGAATGTGAATTAACGTGGTCTTTTTGTTTGTTTATTTTGTTTTTGGTTTTTAAAAATAGGAAATAATGAAATGTAAAAAGGCATGTTGGCCTGAAGCTCTTGTTCATTTGTATTAGTTGTCTTAGTTCATTATGATCCTGTGAGAGAGGGGCAGGCTCTATAAGATTATTCTTTTCTCTGCTGTCCATCCGTGTCTGAGATTTTTTTGTTTGTATTGAAGGTTTTATTTAATGACAGAATGAAATAAAGTCCTAAACTAAACTAAAGCATGTTTTATTTACATTATTTTAACATTCTTATTCTTTGTTTTACTTGTCAGGAGACATGGAAGAGAAAACGTGCTGGTTTGCCCGTCCTGCTGTAAAACACTGATCATCTCTCTGCTGAAGCCATTTGAAGTCAGATGATGAACACATTCTGTCTCCTGCAGTCTTCACAGGGAAAGTCTCCCAGCTCGTCAGAGGGTTTAAGATGAAGCAGGAAGCAGGGGCGTTGGCTGCAGCAGCAGAGCGTGGCTCCCCCTCTGCTCTCACTTGTGTCGCCAGCTGAAGAAGCTTGATTGGTGCAATTAAACTGTCGGCCAATCAGAGGACGGCACCTACTGACTCACCCTTTTTCATATTTGATCATCCGTCCCTGAGGGTGTGGCTGTTTGTTTGGTTTTGGTTTGTTTGGTTCTTATACATATTTATCTTCTTCTCCTTTATAAAAACCTGCTGTGTTTCCATGTAATGTTCTTATTATGAGGAGCCACATCTGTGATTATTTTAGATTTAGGGCAGGGACGGCGTCCATGAAGGCTAGGGCTGTCAATTTCCTGCTTTGGCAGATTAGCAAAAAACATTCTAGTTCCTAACAATCTATTTCTTTTTTTCGTTAACCCTTTAACTGGCATTGTAACTGCATGGTTGACTTTTTTCTGTCGCCATATTGCTGCATTTAAAACTCTGAAAACCAGTCTTGGACTGTTTATCCTCACTGAATATTGTATGTAACACTGATTTGAGCCATTTTTTTTTTTTTTTTTTACAAAAAATGGCCCGACAGCATCTCGGATTGTTTTTAAATAATCAATAATTCATACACTATGACCACAGCTATGAACTTGATCCGTCCGACATATCATCCCTGCACCGCTCTATTAGGACGGGCGAACTGTGGCTTTAGAAGGATACCCTGATTTTAACAATGACAGTTATTCATAATTCAGCAACAGAAACGAGAAATAAACTCTCATTTTGAGGTACTATGTCAGTATTTTCTTATTTTGAATCAAATGCAAACAATAAAACTTAATTTAATGAGCTAAAGACAGAATATGAGCCTTTTTGACACTTTTAAGAATATTTTACTTTCCAAACGTATTTAAACTACATATTCTACAGTAACATCACCTATACCCCTTATCCCTTTTGGGGTCACAGGGGGTGGAGCCTATCTCAGCTGACTTTGGGCAAGAGGCAGGGTACACCCTGAACCAGTTGCCAGCCAATCATAAGGCCACATACAGAGACAGACAACCATTCACACTCACGTTCATACCCAAGGGAAATCTGGAGTCACCATCAACCTAATGAGCATGTTCTTGGTCTGTGAGAGGAAGCTGGAGTGCCTGGAGAGAACCCATGCATGCACAGGGAGTTTTCCTCGTGTCAATATTTGTAAGTGACTGGTGGGCCCTCTTTGTGGAGTAGGGGGGCCGCATGTGGCCCCAGAGCCCCCAGTTGCCCACCTCTGTTTCAGAGGCACTGGAATGCTGCCTGGTTTAAGTCTTTATTTGGGTTTCTTCATCGTCACTTTCCATGAATTGAAATGTTTTTTCCAGGCTGATAATGACTTTCCCTGATGTTATAGTTCCATGTCTGCTTTATCTCCCGTCACCTCGTCTGCCTCCACAGAAGCACAGAGTTCTGATTAACAGACAAGAATATTCTGGCAGATGTATTTTTCATTCTGATAATGATAAACTGAACGGATGAATGACTTTTTCATGAGATGTTCTGAAGATTTAACGGTTTTAACTCCAATTATGAGGCCTGAATATAAAATCAGCCTTTTCAATTAATCAGAATTCTTTTCTTTCACTTTAACTTTCATTTAAATCCTCTTTAATGGAACTTTTAATACAAATGAGGCTGAATTTCTTTTTGCTTTTTAAATGGTTAAGAAAAGTCTTTAACAAAACAAGCAGATGAGTCTGAGGTCTGAGAGCTGGTTAATTAAAATGAACGATGCACTTTGTGTTTGCTGGACTGCAGATATTGTTCTCCAGAAGTTTTTAAATCTTCTTTCCTCTTTTTTTAACACAAATCTGATCTCTAAAGTTTTGGTAAGACGATGGGGTTTACACATTTACAAACAAAATTAGACCCACAAAACCAGCTTTGATTTCATCAAATCAATGAAAGTTAGTTTCATATTCTTCTTTTTCTTTTAACTTAGAGCAAATACTGAATTCAAGTTCAAGGTGACAAACACTACAGGAGATTAATAAGCTGTTTATTTGGAAAATGGTAACGATATAGATCTTTTGCAGTCTTTGACTACTCAAAGCAGCTTTACACTGCAGCTCACACCTACACATTCACACACACAGTCACTGAGCTCGAACCTGCAACCACCCGATTACAACCAAGCACACTATCAGACTGAACCACCAACGCATCTCATTTACCAAGAGAAGGATTATCACGATACGAGGTATCGACGTCAGTGAAATCTCTTTCTTTCAAAGATTTCCTAGATTTAAAGATTTTCCCTGAAAGATCTGGCAACGAAGTCATCTCTTGTGCAGGTACTTTCAAGATCTGGCAACCTCTTCAGTCAGAAATAGTATCTCAGGACTTTCCAGGATGTCATTATTCTCGTGTCTTGACTTCAGTGCTGAAGTCCAAAAGTTTCAGGCCCTTAAAGTCCCACCAGGCGTCATACTCCTCTCCAGAGATCAGACACAGAAAACTGGTGGACTGTTTCACATATTTATGGGATATAAACACATTTTCTGGATTCTAAGATAAGGCTGTCAGGTTGCCCATCATTTACATTCCAACAACTAAGATTCTACTCGTAAACAGAGGCTTTGTTTTGTTGACCTACTTGGAAGCACGTCCGCGGCGGTTTACTTTTGTTTTATTTCTTTCGAAAATGACATAAATGACATGTTTAGAGTTGCTGAAGAGTTTATCGGATGACTGTAGGCAGAAGCAGGCTAATACTACCCATTGACTCCCATTGTTTGAGCTAAGCTAACTAGCGGTGTGGGAAGCTCTGCCCATTTCTTCCTTGTTACTGCAGCACAGGTGAAAGAATGAAGTCTATCTGCTTTTCACGGACTCAGGAGTGAGGCATGACACGACAAAAATTGACAAAAATTGTTGGCATATCCCTTTAACGTTGAATTTTAACTTATAACAGCATGCACTTGAACCTGCTTACAGCTAGGCCTGTGGTCAAAATATCGATATGGCAAAATATTGTCACTCACTTCTTGCTGATAAGTGTTGTGATACAGAAACTACAGAATCAATAGGGCCTCAGATGCTCTGACAGCTGATGTCGATACACTTTGTGTGATGTTATTAACGGCACAGCTCAAAGTTGAAGCCAAACTGTGTGCACATGGTCCAAATGGTAACTTCGGTCTAAAATCTGTGAGAACCTAAATTTAAGTGTCTTGAGTCGTAAACCAATCTTTTCATTTTGCAATGAAAAAAACAATTTAAAGTTGTCAGGAATTCTGATTAAGGCGTAATAAATGTCCATAATTTACTATTCACGGGATATGCATGGTACCGTAGCCTCAGTATCAGGATACGTATGGTATCGTAGCCTCAGTATCAGGATACGTATGGTACCGTAGCCTCACTATCAGGATACGTATGGTACCGTAGCCTCAGTATCAGGATATGTAGCCTCAGTATCAGGATACGTTTGGTACCGTAGCCTCAGTATCAGGATATGTAGCCTCAGTATCAGGATACGTTTGGTACCGTAGCCTCAGTATCAGGATATGTATGGTGCCGTAGCCTCACTATCAGGATACGTATGGTATCGTAGCCTCAGTATCAGGATATGTATCGCACCGTGGGGTTGCTGGAAATACCCAGCCCTGCCTACAGGTTGGTTTGGTAGCTGAGGAGGAGCCAGATGACCTCCTGGGGCACCGCCGCCGGTCACGACAGCTGCTCATGCGGCTAAAGAGGTTGGCGTGCCTTGTCTCCGGAGCCTCAGGGTGCAGGATTTAACTTCATCACACACTAACGCCAACCAATGAAGTCGAGTTAATGTTGCTGGCAGTGCAGCAGCACCCAAACCTGACCTGGGAGGAAACCAGAGTTCTCAGAAAGAACCCACAGATACAAGGGGAGAACATGTAAACTCAAGACAGAAGGACCCGCCAAGGACTGGGTCCAAGGACTGGGTCCAAGGACTCAGCGAATACAACAAAAGCGAAGTTTCCTGTCTCTCTCAGGTAAAGAGAAGTTACCTGTCTGTCCTGGTTGTTTGGCTCTGGGTGAGATCAGCCGCGCCCGTCTGGACCTGGACGAGCTTAAATCAAAAGCACTCGAGTGTTCGGTCCAAGAAGGACGAAGCCAATAGAGGAAAAAAGAAACTCAAAGGGACTGATATTCTTACCATGAGGAGAGAAACCAACGAAGAAGAAGAGGTCAGAGTTTATGATGGAGGTGGGCCGTGGTGGATGGCGCGGTGGATGGCGTGGTGGATGGCGTGCTCCTGGATGCG
This sequence comes from Cetoscarus ocellatus, assembly GCA_037902135.1. Taxonomy (NCBI): domain Eukaryota; kingdom Metazoa; phylum Chordata; class Actinopteri; order Labriformes; family Labridae; genus Cetoscarus; species Cetoscarus ocellatus. The sequence continues at coordinate 454,530 of JBAMNC010000065.1, forward strand.
ATGCTGGCCGTCAGTGTTTCAGCTCTGGAGCTGCAGAGCGTTTGTGAGCGACTCTTAAACTGGAGCAGCTTTTCCGTCCTCACTGTTTGTTGGATTCCAGCACCCACCTGCCACCATCAGTAATCTGCCAGCCAAAGCGATCGGGGAGAGCACAACTCCGCCGCCGATAAACTGGCGCCTGAACTGAGCGTCTGGCTCGGCAGACGAGAGTGTGGCCACGACGCAAACTGCCAGAGTTTAGACAGTGATTTATCATCCTGCTCACAAACCGACCAGAAAACAGGCCAACACGCTCAACGCCTGCCTGCTCGCTCTGCCGAAACACCAACGTTTACCCACACCTCACCTGTGGCCGATAGGGCCGGGCCACAGGGCCCAAAACCTGACCCTTTAGGCCACAGGGCCCAAAACCAGACCCTTTAGGCCACAGGGCCCAAAACCAGACCCTTCAGGAGGATGAGGGCCGATGAAGAATAAAACATTTTAGAGGTTCAAAATATCATACGTCAAGTCGGAGAAAAAGTCAAAATTCTGACTGAACTCTAAGAATTCTGACTTTGATCACACAATGCTGATTTAACCCTTTAGGCGCCAAAGTCGCAAAATTGTGACAAGCAACATTGCTGGATGAAACAGGCCATAGCTGCATATACAGTGCTGAACAGTGTTACCACTTTAAACCAGGAGATAGGGGACATGTGTTACTTTAATCTGAGGAGCATTTGTGGGCGTGTTTCTATTCAAAGTTTTGGCGTAAATTTAGTTTGAAACACACACACCAGATCGGGGAGACGCGCGAGTGGCTGGAAAGCGGAGCAGAGGGAGAGACACGCACAGAGAGAGAGAGAGAGTGAGATAGAGAGTGAGTTAGAGTACTGACAATGCTGAGAGTACTTCGTCAAGTACTGGCTGACTCTGATTCTGAGGATATTTACCCTCTGAGATGACGTTCAGTCGTGCAGTGAGGACGAAATTGGCGGCGCGTATGCGCGCAGCGGCACCGTGTCCGTGCACCATGACAGTCCCCAAGCAGCACATACCGAGGCTGATGCTTTGCCTCTCCGTGGCCGGGGTGAAAGTAATCGGCGAGTGCCGAGGAGGGGGCGTGGTATGGGAAGCAGGGGAGCTCAAAACACCGCAAAAAATGGCGGTGGTAGCGGGAATGAGAAAAACTGCGGAGTCGGCAGACGAGGGAGAAGCCGGGAGATGAAAAGCAAAGTCAAAATAGCGGTGGGGCGTTCATGCTCGGCCCATAAACAAAGATGATGCCCTGGGTTTACTTAGGGATGGGGAAGAGTACCAAAAGTGGATCAGACATTTTGATGAGCCTGTTTGGTATTGTGGAGACAGGGATCTGACAAATTTTGAGCCCAATGATTTCCTGTCTCTTTTTTTGGATGGTGAATTCTGGAGCTGAATCACAAATGAGACAAACAGATGTGCCCACCAGTTCTTAGAGAGGAAAACCCCAAACCAAACTCCAGGTTTCATGACTGGTATGATGTTACAGTCCCTGAGATGAAAGCTTTCATGTCACTTCATTTAAGTGCATTTTCCAATATGGCCGCCACCTGGTGATGTCATAACATGCAAATTAGATGAGTATATTTACTTCCATTCCAAATTTTGGGTCACAATGAAGATTTTTCTCAAAGACAGTCTGCCTTTCTCTCTAACCACTTTCAAACTACAACCTTTTGAAATTTTGATTACAAATTTGAATATTTTCCAATATGGCCGCCATCTGATGACGTCATAATATGCAAATTGGATGAGTGAATTTACTTCCATCCCAAATTTTGGGTCATACTGAAGATTTTTCTCAGTGACAGTCTGCCTTTATCTCGAACCGCTTTCAAACTACAGCCTTTTCAAATAATGATAGCAAAATTTAATATTTTCTTGAAAAAACTCTGGCGCCTAAAGGGTTAAATCTCAGATTTATGACTTAAAAGTCATGATTACTGAACTTACTCTCAGATTTATGACTCAAATTTCAGATTTAAGACTTTAATCTTAGAATTCTGGGTATATCTGAGATTTATGTTTATACATCATTATTTCTGATATTAATCTCAGATTTATGACTTAAATCTCATTATTTACGACTTTTATATCAGAATTTAAACTCTAATCTCAGATATATGACTGTAACCTCAGATTTATGATTTAAATATTATTTTTGACTTTAATGTTAGAATTCCAACTCCAATCTCAGATTTATGACTTCAATATCACATTTCTGAATTTATTTAAGAATACTGACTTTCAAATGACTGTTTCTGACCTTTAAACTCAGTTTCTGACTCTGGTTCTATAAATCTGACTTAAAACTCAGGATTCTGATTTTAATCTCAGATTTCTTACTTATATATCATGAGTTCTGGCCTAAATGTCCTAATACTGCCTGTAATCTCAGATTTCTGACTTGAAAACATTTCTTCGACCTCTAAAATCTGTTTTTTCATCGGCCCCTGCCATAAGCTGTCTAAACTATAACAGCGGTGCTTCTTCACAGCTAGGGCTGCTCAAAAGGGTCAAAAATCATAATCAGAGTGAATCTGATTGATATTAAGTTTATTAAACACAATCACAGACTGATTTTCCAACAGGAGCAGCACGAACATTTATTAAACCTGAAAACTGGAATAACACTGACCAACCAGAAAAACAAGAAATAATGCCAAGTAAAAAAATATGTCTCTAAAATTATGTTGAAAACTGAAATACATCCACCAGTTAATTAGGAACAGACATTCAAGTGCTTTCTAAAGCATCTAGCTTATTAACCAAACACATGGCAGCAACTCAATGCATTTAGGCATGTAGACATGGACAAGAGGACCTGCTGAGGCTCAAACCGAGCATCAGAGCAGCTAAATTCACCCTGAACTTATTTTTCATTCACTTTTATTTTATTTTGTAAATTAAACGTGTTTTTTTCTTTTCCCTAAAAAGTCTTAATGTCAGAATAAAGAGGGATCAGTGTTGTTTCCTGAACCAGCTGCTGATCCAGCCGTCATGTCCACAGAAGACGTCCTGGGACGGTGACAGGAGACGCTCCTGTTTACGCCCGTCTGTCTTTGTCTTTATTTGAACACGTTCTGTTTTGACATGAAAACTGTGAATCTGCTGTCAGCAGCAGACAGGAGCCTCTGTCGTCACTCTCGGCCCCAGGCGGAGGCTTTTATCCATCAAACTTTGGCTCCGCGGGGGGTCTGCTGCTATTTTAGGCCTCCAATAACCACGCTTCCACACTCCCAAATTTTCCTGAAGTTTGTGTTTGTTGCCGAGCGGCCGGAGCCAAAACTCACACAGCTACACACACAGACGGGGACGGGCTGGAGCCGTTTCTGTTTGCTGCCCGGGATCGAGGGGTTGGCTTCAGCACTGACGGACTGGGGAGACGAGGGGGGGGCCCGGGGACCGGGGGGGGCCGAGCCGAGTTAAAAAACTCTTTAACGAACCTGCAGACAGGAATGATTAGGCTGATGAAGCTGCAGGACTGACAGGCTGAGCTTCACTTTGTATGAGCCTTTATTACAGAATTTATGGTAAAGATACAGACTGATTTTCCACTGTTTTATGGGCCTATATTACAGAATTTATGGTAAAGATACGGCCTGATTTTTCACTTTGTTATGGGCCTATATTACAGTATTTATGGTAAAGATACGGACTGATTTTTTTTCTTTGTTTCAGCCTTTATTACTATATTTATGGTAAAGACACAGACTGATTTTTCACTGTTTTATGGGCCTATATTACTATATTAATGGTAAAGATACAGGCTTGTTTTTCTCTTTGTCATGGCCCCTGACACTCTTGAATGTGGATTGGACAAATTTAAGTCGTAACCTTCAGACGTTTAAAAATAGCAAAAAACATGTGAGAACAAAACACTGCAGGTCCTCGAGTGTCCACTAGAGGTGGTCTGTATAAGTATGAGCAGTCACATCCACACTTCATGTTCAAACAAAAATTATTACAGCAGAAATGAACACCTATAGAGCCTGGTTAAAGCAGAGTTTTTTCATGACCTGACCTAAATATTTTCAATTTTCAATCATATCTCAATTTCATATCTGCTGATCCGTCTGCCTGCAGCTTAACTCTTAGCTCTCACACTTCATATTTATATATTACCCTATGCTGCAGTTCTATTTCATGATTGGACTGTTTGCTTGGATCATTCTGTAAAGTCCGTGAAGGTTCTCAGTCGTCCAGGTCATGGTTTTCCAACGCTGATCCAAGTGGCACTCGCACTGGTTCAAGTTCTTGAAGAGCTGAAGAAGGCTTTTGGAGAAGGACAGAGCGTCTTCAAGAGTCTGAACCGGTCCAGTTGCCACTTGGATCAGCGTTGGATCATTTCAGTCTACCTCTGTCCCACCAATGACTGCTGGAAAATATGTCACATGACCACAGAGCAGGCCACCGCACAGCCCTCGGAAGCTCTGGTATGAGGGAGTGCACCAGGCGCAGCCCTGCGACAGGATGGACCAATCAGAGCTCTCTCACCATTTATCCAGTCAGCCTCCCAGCTGAGTCCTCGGCCATCTTCCTCTCCCGGTCCAGCAGCAGCTCCCGTCCTCTCCGCAGGTGTCCGTCCTCCAGCCAGCTCCCAAAAACGTCCCGCGCTCCCCCCATGACTCCCCCGTTCTGTCCCCTGTTCTTCAGCTCGGCCGCCGTCTGCTGCCTCAGCCTGCAGAGACGGTTAGAGGGCAGACGAGGAAATGAGCGATTACTCCAATACATCAAATGTTTACAGAGAAATATCTGATCTGATATTCACTTTATCTTTGATTTGATTAGTTTATCTAGTTTACTATCACAGATTTTAATTCAGTAATTATCTCTTCTGCAGATATTTACAGAACTTCTCTGACGGGAGAAGGTGGTGGATGGACAGGGAAGGATGACCAGAGGCTGGACGCACGGACATAACCACTAGACCACTGTCACCCCCATACAAAGGTCTTTTTTTTCTGACTTCATCTCGGTCTTGAGGGTTAGTTCGCTTTGACTCGTAGATCAGAGCAGGATGAAGGTTTATCGTCAATAAATTAAACGCTCTTAAATGAAATAAACAGGACAATATTTAAGATAAATGTTTGACTTTTATTCATTATTTTTCTCTATTTTGTCTCTGTGCAGCTCTCATGTCTATCAAAGGTGCTGTTAGAATAAATTTTACTTTACTTCCTTCTGTCTGAATGATCTTCGCTCACGGGGAACTTTTGAGTGTTTTGAGCATTGGTGAGCGTGTTTTATCTTTGTGTGTCGTCTGAAAGACCTCAGGCAGGCCTGATCTGTGGATTTTAAGCAAAGCTAACAACGCACTTCTCTAAGGTTTCATTTGAGTCGGGAGTAGTTTGATTTTTCTCTAAGGTTTTTTTTTATGTATTTTATGATGTTTCATTTTCGATTCCCAGGTGCAGCATGTTGACAGAAAGTGCTTTATCAATAAAGTCATCAATATCATTACTATTATTATTATCATTATTATTGTCATTATTACAATCATCTTTTCGCATTTTTGAAGCTATTTCCTTTATTTTGGTGTCATTTTGTCCGCAGGAAGGCTCTTCATATACATTCACAGAGGACTGAAAACTCTGTTGTGATTCTCTTCTGCTGTGTTAAGATAATAATAAAATGTTGAAATCTGGTGAAAATGAAAATGAGATGCCACAACTCAATGGGTTTACTTTTAATACATTTATACTTCACAAAGACAAATATGGTGCTATACAAATAAAGACTGATTGAGTGAATCTATATTCAGCAGAGATAAATGTGATGAGGACAGATTTATGATCTGGGCGTCCATGGGTTTGTCTCTGCCTAGATGGATCCATCTCTGGATGGATGTATGTGTATATACAAATATATTTATTATATGTATTTGTATACATGAGGCTCAAGTTGGAGTCTCCATCTTTGGGGCCTACAACAGTCAGATGAAGTATTCCTAAAAACAAGAATCCTCAGGTAACAGTCTGACTGAAAACACTCACTTGTGTTGTCCTAACATTCTTCTCCCCGAGCACTGAGGCCTCTCGTGGCCCTGATAAATCAACCCGCCTGTCACCGATTGTTTGACTGATCACTCCATTCGGTCTGAATCACAGCTTTTTCATTGTTTTATCTATTTTGGGTCCGTTACAGGGACACCTTAATGATGAATCATGAAATCTGTTTTTAAAGGTTTTTCAGCATCACCGTGTCAATCGATTTTCATTACAAAGAGTTTTAATGATCATAATCAGATTTAACACAAGGGGGTCATAAGTGGGCCAGCTTAATTAATTCTAATGAGAAGAGTGGAATAATTAAAGTAAGATTTAATTGTGAAGGAGGACATGAACTCGGCTGAGAAGGAGACAAATAACCCAGAAGAAACTGGGACGAGGGCTTCAGATGTGACTGAAAATAATTAATTAATTAAGAATTAAGATCATTTAAAGTGTGGACTCATAAAAAGGTGAACTCACTCATTTTTAAGACTTAAGATGATTTTAGAGGACTAAATCTCAGCATCACTGCCTTCTTCGTGTTGGTGCTTTCACCTCCAAAGATCTTCTTTGTTGCTCCAAAAGTTCATTAAACCAACCACAGCAGCAGGATTTGGAGCAGGCTCTTGTTGTAGTTGGTGCTGCAGTGTTTCCCAAACCTGGAGCCTAAACCTGGATCTGACTCGCGGGAGGAATAAACGCTCGCCCAAATTATTCTGGAGATATTGGTTTTCCAGCTAATGGCTTTGTTATTCAGAGGAAGGTGTCCCAAGCTCCTGGAAGAGACGCTAGGCTAAATCAAGTCCTGTACATTTCTAGGTTAATGTTCTGAAAACAGCGTTAATGCGGCAGCGAGAAAATAACAACACGGGGGCCTCCGGGGGGGAAGAGAGGTTTGTTTTGGACACTCAGGTCACAGCGAAGGTGTTAGACGGTGAAAGGATTCGCTGAAGCTCCAGCTGCTGCAGAGAAATACGCCATAAAGGCAAAAACAGAGATGGCTCTGAGGCTGGGGAAATGAAAGATGGATCTGCTGTGAAGGGTTTGAGTTTCAGACCTGAAACATCTTCAGCTTTCAGCCCATCAGAGGAGTCTCCTCTGAGCTTAACCAGGATTATCATCATTTATTTTACTTTGGGCCAAATGCTCGGTCTAAACAAACAATCTCTGTTTCAGGTCAGGCGTATTTCCAGGCCAGCAGCTGGATGCTGGATGTGGACTGATTTATCAGGATGGGCAAATGTGCAGCGAGTTTTGGAAAACTTGGAAACTGCAGATATTTCTGCAAGCTAACCTGGCTAACAGGCTGCTTCTTAATTAAACTTTTTAATCTTCATTTACCTCCTTAAGTCATATTATTTAGTAAGAATATGGTTCTATTTTGCTTCTACTGTATAAATTGTATATGTTTTAAATCTGCCTAATTCAATTTGCACAGTATTCTACTTGTCTTTATATTTTTTTATTCATCCTGACTCTTTACATTTATTCTAACTATATGTTGATTGTTTTTGCACAGACTTGATTGAATCAACAAGTCAGATTCCTTGTATGCGCAAATGTGCTTGGGAATAAATATAAATTCTGGATTCAGATTATTTGTTGGTTTGGGTTTTTCATTTTGACGGAGCAGATTGTCTTGACAGTTTGATTTAAAAATCTGCGAAGCAGTTGAACTGCAGGCATGTTTGTCTTTTAAATTAATTTTCCTGCAGACAAGTTTCCTTCCTGGCAGACTGACATCTTCATATATCTGAGTCAGAGTTTGGTACTGTGGACCAGAGGTCCCCAAGCACCGGTACTAGTCTGTAGCTCATTTGGTACCGGTCTGCAGAGAAATTAAATTAATCAATCTATTCCCATTTGTTGAATAAAGGAGATCGAAGGGTGTTTTATTTTGAAAAACTGAGTGGATCCTGGTATATCAGCCTCTGTAGCTCGATGATAACTTTAACGTTGGGATGAATTCTTGGTAAAATCTTGTGCCTCTGCACTCCTCCCCACAGTTTTCTGTGACCATGAGGGACTGCCAGTCAGGACCTTACAGTGTTAACTGTGGCGTTCCCCAGGGTTCAGTTGTAGGTCCCACACTTTTAAAACTTTCTATGTAACCTCTCAGAGATGAATCAGGAGGCACTGCATCAGCTTTCTTAGATGATATACAGTTATATATACCACCGTGTCTCCTGATGACACAGGACCCATTGATGCCCTTTTTAACTTTAATTACAGATGTCAACTTCCTACAGCTCAGTCAGGACCAAACTCAGGATTGAGTCCTCTGCTGGAGCTCAGAGAGAGGGTCACAAAAGTCCATGCACCGTCTTTGCCTCCATGTTTTAATTTTGCATGAGTTTTGTGGTCCTCTGTGTCATTTATTTGTTTTACTACATCTTTTATTTACTTTACTATGTTTATCTGCTTGATTTTATTATTTTATTTATAGCATTGTTTTAGATTTATGCACTTATTTGATTTTTTATTGCTTATTGTTATATGGAAATGTTAGTTTTATTGATTCTATGTACAGCACTTTGGAGACGTTTTTGTTGTTTGAATGTGCTACACAAATAAAGTGGATTGGATTGGATTGGATGTCAGCAGGTGAAGAATTTCGGTGTCGCATTCAATCAGAATCTTATTTTTGAGCCTCGTATCAGAGAAATTAGGAGAAGATCACTTCATCGTTTAAAGAGCATCTCCAGAGGGCAACAGTTTTGCCCAGAGTCTCGAGACTCTTCTTCATGCTTTTATTACCTTCAGAAGTGATTATTGCTCAGGTCTTCTTTCAGGTCCTCTGAAAAATAATATTTCACAGCTTCAGCTGCTGCACAGATGCCGACAGAGACCACAGAAGGAGCACATGACACTGATTTTAAGGTCTCTGCGTCGGCTGTCCGTGTTTATTCGAGTAGGTTTTAAGGTTTTTTTTAATGTTTATAAAGATTTTAATGCTGCAGCTTATTTATCTGATCTGCTCTATCATGGGAGCCTGTGAGAGCCCTCAGGTCTTCAGGTGGTGGTCTTCATATGTGCCAAATAAAAACCAACAGTGAGGCGGCTTTTAATTGTTACGGCCCAAATCTGTGGACAAACCTGAATTATGATGTCATTTACTTTATTTTTGGTAACTCTAGTTATTTATCCATTCACTTTAGATTTCAGTTTGTTTACCTGAATCATACATATCACATATTTATGTAAATATATTTGTTTATATGTGTATGTTTTGTATGTAGTTTTTCATTATTCATCTCAAAATATTTAGTTTTTTTTAGTGTCAAAAAGGGTTTATTGTCCCATTCTTGTTTGTATTTGTTGATTGGTTTATATCTTCCTTTGTTATTTTACTTTAATTCCTTATTTATGTATCAAATGTTTCTTTTATTCTTATTGTTTTTTTAAATTATTATGTTATTTAATCTCTAAATATTTTCTTTCCCAATCTTGTTTGTATTTGTTTCTTTCTTTGTTTAACTATTTCTTTGACTCTTTTTTATTTTAAGTTAATTATTATGTTATTTAATCTCTAAGAGATTTTAATTCTCGTCTCCCGTGTGTTCTTATCAGTTCTGTTTCACTGAGGTCTCTGTTTTGTTCCTTTTCCTCTCTTATTGTTCAGTTTGGCTTTTTGCTCTACTTGGTTTTATGAACATTTGCCTTGCACATAACTTTCTGTTCGTATAAAGTCAGAATGACTGATTGATTGATTGATTATTGATTGGCAGTCTTAATTGGCAGTCTTGTTTCCTCAGTAGCTCTTAAATTGCATAATTTAAAACTGGATGGTAAGAAACTCACTTATTTCCTGGCAGTTTCATTTGGGTAATTACAACAGGCTTCATCCTTGTGAGAAGAATTGTCTGTATGTTTTAAGATCGATGAAAATTAAAGGTTTTGGTCCTGCTCTGCTTTTGGTCCCTTTTGGAAAAATAATTCCAGTCAAATTCTGGACACAGTCAAGAATCAGGCTTCTGTCCTGGCCTACCTTCCAGCAAATCGGTCTTGGAGTTCCTCGTGCTGTTGGCTGTTGAGACTGTTGCCGCGTTGCTCCATCGGCCATCCGTACTCGACCTCCAACACCTTACTGCTGCCGGTGTTTGTCAGCGCCCCCTCCTGAAAACGCTGGATGATGCTGGGCGGGGCGTTTTCTGGAGAGCACACAGCTTGTCCTCCGTTTACTCCGTTCTTGTGAAAAAGTTCTGTCAGCTCCATATTGCTGCTCTGCAGCCGGCTTTCGTTGAACCAGCGAGCGAGCTCGGCGCGAGCTAATCCTGTCCGACCCTCCAGCTGGCTGATCTCCTCAGGGGAAGGCCACCGCGTTTGAGCAAAATCGTCCTTGAGGAGCGCCAGAGATCGGCCGTCAGGAGGCACTAAGCATGAGTTTTGGTTGGGAATGGAGGGAGCCATGGCGCCGGGGGCCATGATGGGCATAGAGTGGGGCATTGGGATCTGACTCTTAAGATGGCCGATCCCTGGTTTGTGGATCCCGTTCATCTGAAGAGTCTGCTGATGATGATGATGAAGCTGTTTCTTGGTGATATCGTGGACAGCACCGGGGCCCATCCTCTTTGTGCCCATGGAGTTGAGAAGGGCCTGTTCAAGGTTGTCTCGTAACGCACGGCGCTCCACGAACCAGCTGTCGATCTCCTGGTGGGACAGGTGGGTGGTGGTCGACAGATTGTCCACGTCGCTGTTTGTGGGGAAACTGTTCCTCAGGAAGCTCTCCTCCAGGATCTTTAGCTGATCAGCTGTCTTCCCCTTCATCCTCTCCAGTAAAGGAAACTGGGTCAGAACAGAGGACTTGTGCTGAAAGTCCAGTTTGGACGCGGCCTGCTGCTCTGCACTGTCCAGATGCAGGACTCCATTGTTGGGCCCGTGAGACATTTGACTGTGGGTCCATTTCCCACCCATACGGGACGTCCCGTTGGCCTCTGCCAGCGGGGTGAGGATCCGGTCTGATCGTGGGTAGCTGGCTTTCAGTTCCACTCCTTGCTGCTCCTTCAGTTTCTTGCTCTCCCAGGGGAATCCTGCGATCTGTGACGGGACTTTGGCTGGAGCCCGGATGGACTGGATGATGGTGGGCCTCCGAATCTGTGGGGTGATGAGGGGCGGAGAGTTTGGCAGCTTGGGATCAGGAGCTGGCATGGCGTGGGGACTCTGGTGTACTTCTTTGGAGCTGAGGGACGAGGTTAAAGGAACTAGCATCATGTTTTTATAAGGAGGGGCAAAGATAGGAGGTGGGGCGATCATGGGCCGTGTTAAAGACTCTGGAAACACGATGGAGGGGATGGACACCACCGGCTTTGTTTTGGGCTGCCCCACTGACGAGTGAATCTTCCCTTTGGACAAAGAAGACGGTGACGGCAACGATGATGGCGGTGGCATTAAAGGCACGGTAGCGGATGGCGTCTTCATCTCTGCGGTGGCCAACGGAACTGCTACAGGTCTCTTCATCTCCATTGGAACAGGAGGCGGAGCCATTGGGAGGCGTTCTTTCTGGGGAGGGGGAGGTGGCGGAGGAGCCATGAGGATCTTGTCTTTCGGGTCACCGGGGTTTGGTGCCACCGCCATGATCGGCCTCTTGGAATCTGGGCCGTATACCGTGGTCAGGTGTGTTCGTTTCACTGCGGCGGGGGAATTTGTGCTGTTTTGACTGAAGCCATTCGAAGAGGAAGTTGTCCGTACGTGGCTCGTGGTGTGGACGACGGGATGCTGCGGGGGTTTGACAGACGGCTGGGAGGTGGGGCTTGTAGGCAGGATGGTGAATGTGTGGTGGGCAGGAGGGATGGAGCCGTTGAACATCTTCTTCCTGGCTTCCTCCACCTCCTCCGGGGACCAGGTGATTCCCTGTTTGAGCCGCTGCGTGGTGAACCAGACCTTGATCTGCTCCTCGGGGTGCTTGGAGGCCGCGGTCAGCCAGGACAGCTCTGCGTGTGTGGGGTAAGGGAACTTATTAAAGGAGGTGATCAAGGTCAAGTTGTCATCCAGAGAGGGGTTATATTTGGTGGTGTTCAAGGGAACAGCTATTTTTGGTACAGAGTTGAAGTTGGGCGGACGCTGGAGCATGGGGGTGACATGGGGGAGCCCTTGCAGGATGGTGGGTTCTGGGATGATGACTGTCCCATTGATGTTGACGGCCGTGATTTGATCCTTCTGGATCAGGCCATCCAGCTGGCTTTTCAGGTCGCCCCCCTGGTAGAAGGCCTGGATGCTGTCCGGGCTTTTCACTGTGGTTGATATGCAGGTTGGGAGGACGGTGCTGCTCTCCCCCTGCTCGTTCGCCTCTTCACATTCAGCTGAATCGTCCTTTCCTCCGATTGTCTGCTCCAAAACCGTCTGATTGTTGTTCTTTATCCTCTTAAACTTGAAGTTCGTCTCCCCTGGGTGCTGGCTCTCGTTGTGCTCTGTGAGCGAGTCGAACTTCTTGGTGTTGAAGTTGCAGACGGCACAGAGATACAGTGGGTTGAGGATGACGTTGGGGTGGCTCGAGTCCACGTGCTCCTTGAAGTCGCTCAGGTTCTGCGTTGAGAACGGGCAGTATTTGCACTCGTAGCCTCTGGGCTGCTTCTTTTGTGATGTCGGATCTGATTCCGTCCCCTCCTTGTCATTCTCGTCTCTGGGTTCTACGTCTTCGATGACAGGGAGCTGGTTTTCCTTCCCCAGCTGATCCTCTTGTTCTGGCGGCTCAGGGTTCTGGTTTTCCATGGTTTCTGTCTGCTGGTCAGGATTATCTGGGTTCTCCTGCTGGAGTTCTGGACTCTTCTCTGCAGATGCCGGTGAGTCTGAACTTTCCTTCTCTGTCAAATCGGCATCTGTTAGGATCTCCATGTCCTTCACCTCCTCTGGCTCTTCTTTGTCTTCTGGCGGGTCACTGACGACCCGGACCATGCATGGCATGGACGACTTTCTACGACTGGACATGATGGCTGCTGCTGCTGCTGCTGCTGGTGGCTGTGATGGTGCTGGTGTTGCTGGTTGCGTTGGAGATTTTGCTGTTTTTGGCTGTTGCTGCTGCTGCTGGTGCTGGCCGAAGACGTCAGCGTGATAGTGCTTAAGCGGACCTTATTGTGGCGGGTCAGAGCTGATGATTGGTACTGATAGGCGGGGGGAGCTTGAGTCTCCAGTGTGCAAGATAGAGGGTGAGAACCGGCTGACGGTGCCGGCCCAGGACCGGGTGTGCAGTGGCGTCTCCCGCTCACTGGCAGTGTCAGCTACCAACCTGGGCGTCATGGGAGGGCATCACAGACGGCAGCGGCACTCAAGCTGTGAGAGAGAGAGAGAGAGAGAATTACACGTTAATATTGTCTGAGCTCAGCGAGCCATGCGGCAGCCACTGGGGTAAAAACTAAAAGCAGAAACATGTGTTAGGAAAACAAAGAGGAGTCATGTTGATACTGCTGCCTGATGTGATTCGCCACATTCCTACAAAATAAGACAAAGAACGGTAAAACATGCATGATGGGCACTGACAGGAGGGCAGGCAGAGGCAAAATGCTCTTTTAGAAAGTGGCGAAAAACACTTTTGGTGGAAACCATCTATTTTTTGACAGATGTGAGATTAACATATTACTGCGGATGAAACAATCCGATCCTCTCCTCCTCAGTGAGGTCATTTTTACATGAAATATGAGCAGCGTTTGTTGTCTCATGAGCTCTGGATCAGATGTTTTCAAAGGCAAGAGTTAGAGAAGAGGAAATACACTTAATGCCCCTGAAAACCTAAATATTCCTCTACGGCATGAAATATTTATGACTAAATGAGCAACAAAGCGTCTACAGTTTGTGGAAAAACATCTTTAGAGTTAAAAATTGAGAAATCTGACAGAGGACTAAGAATGTAAGCACAACAAAAAGACATAAACTAACGTCTTATTGATGACTCCAGAATTTAAAATCACTGCTGGGACACCAATAAGTCCCATCGACATTTGGTGCCTTAAACAGGAGGAAAATTTGCAAAGAGTTGTCTCTTGGATGTTACGATCAAAATAAGAAAAATGAATAAAAACTCATGGATTGATTAACAGAATCAAAAAGAAGTATTTTTGGAGATGCGGGTTGAAACCTGGCCGATGTTTGTGACAGCCAGATGATTGTTCTGATTTGTGAAGAGCTGTCACATTCATATTTTGCATTTTGAGTTTTAAACCTCAGACTTGATTGATCAGTTATTCAGTGAATTACTGATGAGAGGGAGTTTGATCAACAAACTCAAATTAAGCACACAAAAGAAAAATGTGGAACATGAATAGTTTTATCTTGTTGATTATTCGCTGCTTAAAAACTCAGAAATAAAAAAAAAACACGATCATATCATCATACATAGAAACATAGTAGGACATTCGGGGATTTATTTGGGGGGTAATCTTATAACAGGATGAGGGAGAAATTTCAAGTAAGATACCGTGTGGGGAAAAATGTCAGAAGAAGCATCTATTAAAGCATTGACATGGTATGAAATATGCTCACTGTTGAACAGCAGTAAAGGTAAAGAGTGATTTGGGTCATGTGATCAACGATGAAACATGAGGGATGACTCTTTCCAATGAAGGCGAAAATATCAGAGAATCCAGAGGAAAATATATTCAGTATAAAATACTTCTGAGGCATTATTTCACTCCAGGGAGGCCAAATAATCCAAACTAAACTTTGTTCATGCTTTGCTTGTCTCCCTGTGCATGTGTGTGTTCTCTCCAGGCGCTCTGGCTTCCTCCCTCAGAGCAGAAACATTGCTACTGTGGCATGTATCAAGAATGGGCAGGAGGAGGGACCTGGAGAGGGCCTTCAGTGACTGCAGCACGAAGACCTGCCTCCTGCTGAACACCTCCAAGACCAAGGAGATGCTAATTGACTTTAGGAGGTCTAAGCCCCTGCTCTAGCCTGAGGGGGGGTCAGTGAAGAGGTGCAAACCTACAAGTACATAGGTGTGCACCTCGACGACCCTGCTGGCTCCTCCCTCAGGAGTCTCAGGTCTTTATGCTGCAGATGTTCTATCAGTCAGTGGTCTCCAGTGTTCTGGTCTCTGGTCTGGGGGGGCACCAGCAGGCTGGACAGGCTGGTGAAGAAGGCTGGCTCTGTAGGGTTTTGGATCCTGGAGGGACAGAGAAGCAGCAGCAGTGGGACACTCCTCTCCCTGCAGGAGTGAGAGGTTCAGGAGGTCCTTTGTTCCCATCACACTGAACAAAGGAAGAGAGACCTGGACTGTTTACCACCACCACCACTGCCACAGGATACTGGAATTTAACCAAGGAGGGGATCAATGAAGTATCTATCTATCTATCTATCTATCTATCTATCTATCTATCTATCTATCTATCTATCTATATTCTTCTATCTATCCATCTATCCATCTATCTATCTATCTATCTATCTATCTATCTATCTATCTATCTATATTGTTCTATCTATCTATCTATCCATCTATCTATCTATCTATCTATCTATCTATCTATCTATCTATCTATCTATCTATCTATATTGTTCTATCTATCTATCTATCCATCTATCTATCTATCTATCTATCTATCTATCTATCTATCTATCTATCTATCTTGTTCTATCTATCTATCTATCCATCTATCTATCTATCTATCTATCTATCTATCTATCTATCTATCTATCTATATTGTTCTATCTATCTATCTATCCATCTATCTATCTATCTATCTATCTATCTATCTATCTATCTATCTATCTATCTATCTTGTTCTATCTATCAATACATTGACTGTCCGTTGCACTTCTCCATCCCATCAGCTGTCGTCCAATCCTAGCCCGTCCTGACCAACCGGAGTCTGATTGGCTGAGTTGGGATCTGGCGAAGCCGAGGCCAGAAGTTAAAAATAAAGGAAGTCTGACTGACAACTTGAAGCGCCCGAAAATTACAATGAATCCGAGTGCCACTTAATCAGGGCGCGCTGTTCCAGGCCAATCACATGTAAATGCAATAAATGGAAGCGTCGGCCGCCGCAACTACAAAAGCAGGAAAAAGTCTCCAAACTCCAAAAGCCATTAAAAAGACATTAAGCGTCTTTCATAGACTCGGGCAAAGACAACTTCACAGGATAATTACCCTGTAATCATGTAATAAGAGAGACTCAGTGATGAGATCTCCTGACAGCTATCATCCACACGATGATGGGAGAGAAGGAGGGAGAACCAGAGGTAAAACAGAGGAGGACAAGAGGAGGACGGGGACGGACAGATACGATAGGACGCAGGTAGAAAAGGAGGAAGAGGAGCGATCTTAAAGGAGATGTAGTTATGGAGACGCAGCGAGATAAAGGGAGAGGAAAGGGAAAGTTTGGAGCTAATGAAAGAGAGCAGCACAAAGCAGGAGAAGCTTTAACTAGGCCATGGCCTGGCAGACAGAAAGAGAGAAGACAGGGGAGGAAAGAGAGATGGGGACGACGAGGGAGGGAGGATAAACAAAAACCAGACAGAGGAGAGGGAGGCCGATAAAAAAGGACGATAGCAAAGAGGGAGGCTGAAGAAAGCTGCTCAGTTTGATAGAAAATTCCTCCAGAAAGCTGAAAAATATTGCAGATAATTTCAGAAAACAAGCTTTTTGGTGCTCCCTCTGTCAGAAAAGTTGGAGCTTTGAAAAGGTGTCCCAATCATTTTAAAGGGGAGAGGCATGTTTGCCAAAAAACAAAACGGAGAGTATTTCAGCACTTAATTAGCGTTGGGCAAGCTGTTATTATTCCCAGGAGTCACTTAATGTTGGACATACTTCACGCTCCCGCTGCCTGGATCAGCTCTGCACGCACAGGAGACATATTTTATAGTTTTTAGAGCATCCAGAGTCCAGTCTGAATCGGCGGGCTGGGCAACGAGAGCGAATTACACGGATGATTTATGAAAGTCCTTTGTTTACATCGCTGTTTACAGCACATCCTGCTAACAGGGCTGGACACAGCTGATGAAGGACCAGGATTGGTCTTAATGTTGGGGGGGGTCACCGGGGCCACAAGCTCCAGGGGTTCCTCCAGAACCAGCAAGAGGGCAGGGAACATCATCAGAGACCCCACTCACCCTGGACATAACCTGTTCTCCCTCCTCCCCTCTGGCAGACGATACAGAGCCCTGCGCACAAGGACCTCTAGACTCAAAAACAGTTTCTTCCCTACTGCCATAACTCTCCTAAATAGCTGAATGTTGGACCTATTGCACTGCTAAATGGTTATATATTCACCTTCACTGGCCACTGATTCAACGGCACTACAATATGTACTCTGCACCAATTTGTACATATATTTATTTCTCTGCACAAATGTACATACATATAGCATATACACATATTTTTTTATTTTTACTGAGTGTACATATTCCTCTCCATTCAAATTAGGTGTGTATATATATACATATATATACATATATTTTTCTAGTATGTTTATGTTTATTTTTGCTGCTGTTATTCTGTGAGCGATACCACCTGCTGAAGCCAAATTCCTTGTATGTCACAAACATACTTGGCCAATAAAGATGATTCTGATTGTGATTCTGATTCTGATTCTGATTCTGATACTGATACTGAAGGACAGCATTAGAGATGTTCGTTTGACTGTGGTGTGACCTTTGGTGAAAGCTAGGGGTCATCATCAATTCACCTGTCTGTCCATCAGTTTGTCTGTCTGTCAATTTATCCATGTGTCCCCCGGTTAATCTGTCTGTCCATCCATCATCCTTCCATCCATTCACACACCCATCTGTCCATCTACTTGTCTTTTTATCCATCCATTTATCCATCCAACTATTCATCCATCAATCACTGACTCAATCAACAACCAGTCAGTCCATCCTTAGCTGTGCAGCGATGGTACTTGACAATGGGCAGCTCTAGAACAGCAAAAGAAGAAGTCTAGACCACACCCATTCATCCATCCGTCCATTTAGCTCCACCTGGGGGCTCATGAGGGTGGAGATCCAATAACTGACCGTGTTAATCTCAGTAACCCCATAACTCTACAAACCTCCACTGAAAGTCAAGTTTTACCTTCAGTTTTAGAAGTTTCAGTCAGAACAGTTTATATTTGAGTGCTCGTGCGGACTCTGAATGTCTCCACACTCAGTGCTCGTCCTAAGGGCCCCTCTCCTCTCCTGACGAAGACTTGACCCAGGACCTGAGCCGGGCCAAATCCAAATTTATCTCCAGTTTAACCAGGTCGCCGAGGGCTGGGTGGTGTTGCTGCAGGTCCTTGGAGAGAGGAGAGGAACTTGAACTCAGAGTTAATTTTGACAGCACCTTTTAATTTAGTTTTAGTCTTTTCCCTAAAATATCTTTTAGTTTTAGTCATAATTTAGTCATCTACAGTAGTTCAATTTTGGTCTAGTTTCAGTTGATGAAATTTCACGACATTTCAGTCGATGAAATCTGCTGTAAATGTAGTTGACTAAAATATGAAGTGTAAAGGGTAAGGCATTTTTGATGTTTCCTTGAATTTCTGAAGTCATGTTTTACACTTGGATAAAATCAAACATCTAATAACCCTTTATTGAATGCTAGTAAAGTCTGAATGTATAAATGAACAGAAACAAATTGAACTTTTGTGTGAAATGCAGTCACCTTTATTTAGGCTACCTGGCAGAGCATCTCAGTTACAATACCAGAACTGACAACAAACAGTGAACCTGCTCTACATGAATATGTCAATTCATAAAGAGAGGAGCTCTGATTGGATCGCTCCACAACTTATCCCACCACCACCAAGCTAAGGCAGTTGTGATTGGATGTCCCTCTTAACTCATCCAACCTTTCCACACAACCAAAGTAGCTGTGATTGGATATATTCCTAACTTGTCTCTACTTTCTACATGACCAAATTAGGTCTGATTGGATTAAGTCTCTGTCAAACATTTTAGTCTAGTTTTTATTGTTGATGAAAATGTCAGTTCATTTAGTTTGAGTTTTGTCCACGTGCATTTGTTTTTATTAGTTATTGTCTAGTTTTCATCAGGGGAAAAAGGTTGTTGATGAAAACTGTGACAAAAACAATTAGTCAACTAACGTAACACTGCTTGAACTCTTCTAAAAGTGCAGGAAAATCTACAGAAAGTCTGTTAAAACTAAGACTAAAAACCTATCAGACTGCTTTGGTCCCTCTTCGTTCTGGTCTGGGTGGTTTATGTTAGAGCTGACAGACTTATTGTTTTCTGATCTAAATTGTAATTTCAAACAAGTGATCGCCCAAGCTGTAATTTTTTGCCAAGCTCCTGACTGACCCAGGATCTGTTGTGTCAATTGTTTTACACATGTGCAGACAATTTGCATTTACAGAAGTGCTGGTCAGCAGGTCAACTACACAAGGCCTCTGTTTAGGAGTAGAAGTTGGAGTATCCCTTAAATAATGAAAACAGATTATTAATCATCAATATTAGATGATAAATAATGTGTTATGTGCCAATGATCATTGATTTCCTTACTGTAGTCTACACTGTAAACATAGTGAATATTGCACTGAAGCTTGATTTGAAGAAAATCGTGAATTGAATTGAAATCACAATATCTGTCAGAAAATCACAATATATCTTTTCCTAAGCTGTTCAGCCCCAGTTTTTGCTCCTATGAGTGATTCAAAAGGTAAGATCTGAACTCTAATGGGGGACGTTTTGGATGCTGGGACACCACAAGTACAAGCAAAAATGAGGCCCAACCCCTGAGGTGCAAAACAGAACAACAAATAAAGAAAAAACACAACAGTAAACAAGATAATAGAGCACACCAACAAATCAGAATACAATGACAGGTATGAAAACACCAGAGCAATTAAAAAATAATCAAAAGAATTATGACGAAAAAACACAAAATCAAATATAGAAAACAAATCAGAGCAAAAATCAAAACAACCAAAAGGCCAACAGAGGTAAAAACCTGCGAAAAATATATTTATTTAAATGGATATGATGATGTTTTCTAGAATATCCAGCCTGTTGTCTTTATGTTGGCAGGTAGTGCAGTTAAAAGGAGTGAGGACTGACATGCAGAAATGAAGCTCCAGATCAGACCTGAGCCCCAGCTGCCCCTCCAATCCAGAGATCATCAACTGATGGCCCTGGGCCCACATCAGGCCCTGCACAGCATCCCTTCGGGCCCCAGAATGTTCCCAAATACAGAGAATGTGAGGGGAAATTTGTTTGTGATTTAACTTTTTCCTTTTTAATCCCTGCAACAATTAATGCAGCGGGCGGCACGGTGGCGCAGTGGGTAGTGCCTCAGTAGTAGCTCATCCCACTCACACTCTTTTGTGCACATTTAGGGTCTTGCCTTAGGACACGTGCAGGGCTGCCCCTGGCCAAATGGGGGCCCTAAGCAGAATTTCATTTTGCGCCCCCCCCCCCCCCCCCAGAAAGTCCATCCAAAATAGCCGATCAGATCGATGGAAAGCCTGCTGTAAACCTGGCCCAACATACGATCACCAACTGGTCAATTATTAACCACTTCTTTTTCAACAGAGATAATTGTATATGAAGGTAACTAGACAATCAAAAAATGATAGGGGAATTAATGGGCTCAGTGTGTTGGGGCACCTTCCATAACTGTCCACTGTTGTGTACATAAGTACGTCTCTGTATGCCATTTTTTTTTTTTTTTGAATCAGTACATAAGACACCTATGTATGCTTTCTTAGTGCAATATCTACTCACAATCTGCATGTGCAACCGTGTGCTATGGGCATCGTGCAATATTATATTCAATCTGCCACTTCATAATCCTGGGCAGTTAGGGTGATGTGCAGTGCAACAGGCACTTTCATTTCTGTGCAATATTAGGCAATGTGCAATATAATGGAGACCTGAGCTCCCAGGCAGCTAGCACTGTGCACTTTAGCATTTGGCACTTTAGCATTTGGCACTTTAGTTAGCACTCCAGCACTTTATAATTCATTGTGTATAAGTCCCATGGTCCCCCAACTCACAGCCTGTTTTTATTTTTGGACTGTATGTCATCTGTATTGTTGCTTTGTCTTTTCACATGCTGTGTTTGTTTTATTCCTATTACTGATGTTTGTTTTGGTTTTATGTGTTAAACACCAACCTGCTAATGGGACTGGTGATGGAAATTAGCCACTTGGCTATAATCCCATGCATTTACAAGTAAATGTTCATTAATGCATACTGCTCCATTAAAAAATAAATAAATAAATAAATCCTAAATCCTAAATCTCCAGTCAACATCTAGCTCCAGACAGAATTATCCTCTCTTCTGTCTCACGATTGCAGGCTAGCAGCTGGGGGGTTTACAAAGTTTTTCTTTTTATTTCAACAACATACAGACCCACCTTACAGTGGTGTAGTCTGGTTTATTCTAGTGAATATACTCTGACATACTCTGATGGATGTTTGTCCTATTAGGGCCTCCATACACTGAAGACATTTTTGCCGCATTTCACCTGATTTATACACCGTCCACTGAAAACAGCTCTGAGACCCACTTCTGGGCCTCCACCCACAGGTTGAGAACCGCTGCACTAGTAGACTGTATTTGAAGCTTGATCCTTCAAAGATTGTCATGATATCATGGAGAATAAGTGATGGAGGATCCCTCAGGATGAATTTATTATTTAGGAAACAGTGAGTGAGTGAAAACAAGAGCTGGACTGATGAAGAATGTAGAGTTTTGATGAATGAAAGGCTGACTCGTCAGTTCTGAAGTCTTTGTGTTCACTTAAACCAGGCACATGAGCTGTCAAGACACTGTTTGAATGATAAAATCACACAGAGTGACTGATGATCCTTCACTGTCCCTGTGATGCGCGTCTGTCTGCGTCTTTACGCTCACCAGCTCAGGGAGGAGCGTGCACCCTAAGATGCTGTGTGATTCCTGAGGTGTTTAGATCAAATGTTCATGTACATGGGCTGCACTGCAAAATGACATAACTGACCGACAACAACGGTAACAGCCACACTTTAAATGGAAAATATCAGGCCTGTAGTCCACAGAGCAGATCATGGCTGCATCAGACAGCGGAGAATGCGTCCCCTTGCGCAAAATGGGGCCCCCCATGGATCGTGGGGTCCTAGGCACAGCGCGGGTTTTGCGTTTAGGGAGGGGCGGCGCTGACCACGTGAGTGCAGTAACTGATTTGAACCTTGACCTTCTGGCTGATAGATGAGAGATTCTGCAAGGTGAACCATCACTATGTGCAGGTTATGCATACGTGTGCAGTTTTATGACACATTTACCCCCCCCCCCCACGCTGTAGAGATGTCCACAGAGATGCTGAAAACTGTCTAATCTGACCGACTTCTAGAAAGATTCTTTGTACACTCACAGAAAAATTATCAGAGTTTGCAGTCCGAACACTAAAATAATTCTGTTTCCATTCATATTTTCCACTTTTGTCCATATTTCTGTGCTTATAGATCTGCTGCCAGCCGCTTGCAGGGCTGCAGTGATGAAAAAGGCGAGATGAAGCAAGAGGAAAAAGCCGAGTGTGGGAGGAGTTGAAGAGAAGGAGCAGAGAGCACATGTATAGGAAGAGGTGGAGGGAGACGAGTGTGGAGGAGCCAAAGAGAAAAAAGTCCCACAGATCAACGGAGAGGCGGCTGAAGGAAGCGGACCAGAGCGTGTAGGAGGGGAGACGGGACTTCGACATTCAGAGAGAGCAGAAAACTCACAGAGAAGCTCTGCAGAGGCAGGCGGAGCTGCAGGCCAGAGCTGCAGCGGCGGGCTGGCTTCACGTCGACCAGCTCGGCCGAGCAGAGGAGGAGAGGGAGGGAGAAACCACAGCAGTGTCATGTTCTGCTGCATCACCGGATCGGCCTCCAGGACTCCGGGCCAACTCCTGACGAGGGGAGGCATATGCCGCTTGGCTGCGTCCCATTTCGTGGGGCTCAGCTCGCCTCCACGCACCCTTGTAATTACTGGTACAGTATTTGTGCGGGGGGAATTGTTGGGAGCGCCGTAACACTCCGTAATTATGGAGGAAATAATAAAACCGCAGCGGTGACAACAGTGATTTGCAAATTACGAGAAGCAGCAAATTTTCCTTCAAAGAGGCAGAAGATCTGATTATTTACTCCGACAAAAACAAACACGCGGCGCTTTTCTTACACCCGGATATGAGCTGGAGGGGGGGGGCTTTAATAGAGTAACAGCACTGCCATGGTTATGTAACGCACTCACAGCCTTCTGAGGCACCACGTGCTCGGCGCGCACACGCTTGATATCTGACACCTCAGACTACAGAGAGGTGATCCAGGAGGCTTCACCTCCACCGTCCTCACAGCCACTGGGTTATGTGTCCCCGTCCTGTGGCCAATCAGTTTCTTCATAGTTACATTTGATCACAGCCTTTATGACATTATTATCACTCTACTGTAATGATATAAGCACTTTAAATCAGTGTCATTACATATAATCAATAAATAATAATCATAAATAATAATGTAAATAAATAATAATGTTTGATTTTCATGTAATCAATACTTGATTCATTTTCTATACAGGCTGGAGCCAATCCCAGCTGTCATTGGACGAGAGGCGGGGTACACCCAGAACTGGTCGCCAGCCAATCACAGGGTCACAGACAGACAACAAGTCACTCTCACACTCGTACCTGAGGGTAATTTGGACTCACCAGTCAACCAAATGAGCATGTTTTGGTCTGTGGGAGAAAGCCAGACTGCCCGGAGAGAAGCCACACATGTACAGGAAGAACATGCAAACTCCACACAGAGAGGCCCTGCCCGACCCGGGGATTGAACCGGCGACCTTATGCTGTGAGGCACGTGCACTACCTGCTGCACCACCCACATAATCAATCAATTAAACTTTATTTGTATAGCACCTTTCATACAGAATCCTGTAGCACAAAGTGTTTACATAAAAAAGAAATAAATAATGAAAATAAAAAAATAAAAAGTAGAAAATTGAATACACTGAAAATACAAGACCCGACCCTCTGGATCCACATCCAGCACACACAAAGACATTAAGAGGAGATTCTCACAGAAAACAGAATCAGAGGACTGAGCTGAATGTTGAATCAAAAATGAGGAAACACAGGAGCTAAAACTAAAATAACATAATGACAAAATAGATAAGAAATTAGATAAAAATACAAATAAAATTAAAAATAAAAATATGGGTAATGAAATCTGCTAAAGTAGGATAATGAAAATAAAATCCTAATAAATAACAGAGAATAAAATTCTGGATGATAAATCTGAGCTGAAATGGAGAAATAAAACAAATGAAGAGGATTAAAATAAATAAGATGAAATAATAATAATAAATATAATCAGCTAAATGCCAGACTAAAAAGGTAGGTCTTGAGTTTTCTCAAGAGTTTGTAATACAAAACTGCTCTGCGATATTCTGCCAATAAAAACACATTAAAACAAATTAAAGGCAGCTGCATGGCGGTGCAGCAGGTAGTGCAAAAGCCTCACAGCAAGGGTTCAAACCCTGTGTCGATTCGGGCATTCCTGTGAGGAGACTGCATGTTCTCCCTGTGCATGCGTGGGTCCTCTCCAGGCACTCTGGCCCTGCGATTGGCTGCAAGTGGTTCAGGGTGTACCCCGCCTCTCGCCCAGTGTCAGCTGGGACGGGCTCCAGCTCCTGTGCCTGCGTATGGACCAGAGCTCCTGGAGCTCCTGGAGCTCCTGGAGCTCTAAAATCTAGAGCAGACAGTTACCTTGAATTTTGAGTTTTCTCTTCTTCTTCTCCTTCTTTTCTTTCACTATGGTTGCCCGCCCCTATCCTGAACAGTAAAACCTCAGCAGTAAACATTGGCAGTGTAGCTCAGTCCAGAGGGACATTAGGATGGCCGGTTCAAGTCCTGATCCAAACACGCGTGGAAGTTGGTTCAGGCCGACCTCCTGGGCCCAGCAGCTGGTAACACAGCTCCTCCCTGAGGCCTCTGGAGCCTCAGGGAGGAGGGTCTGCACCTGTGCCGACCCGGCATGTGCTCCCAAATCTGACCTGAGTAAATACTGTGGAAGATTAAATGTGTGAAGTGAGGCTCTGCTCGACTTAAACCTGCTCTGCTTACAGATTATTTATGAAATATTACACCACCATTTTCTTTTTACGTAATGAGGAAGCACAGCTTTGACAAAATATGGCTGTGAGGAGAGAGGAGGCGGTGCGGACAGAGATGCATCGAGACAAAATCTTCAATCGATCATCTGCTGAAATGCCAAGGTAACTCAGGAGTTGAATGGTTCTGCCTGTTAACAGATGATTCCTCTCTTAAGGGGGTGTTCACCGCACTCTATCATCCATCTGTGTGAATCAGAGGCACCTTTCTGTCAAAAAGATCCTAAACTCCACTTCCTGCCGCAGCCTCACTGATGACCTCTGTGTTCAGAGGTTAAAGGATCCATTTGAGCCTCCTCAGATCTTTACGTCCATCTTTCTAAGAAGTCTTCACTCGCTCCTGATTCCTCCAAAAACTTAAATCTGCAAAGACCCCAAAACTTCCCCTGGTCCACAGCATTAATTAGTCTGGTCCACAGCATTAATAAACCCTGTCCACAGCATTAATTAGTCTGGTCCACAGCATTAATAAGTCTGGTCCACAGCAGTAATTAGCCCCGTCCACAGCATTAATTGGGCTGATTCAAGGCATTAAATAGCCAGGTCCACAGCATTACTAATAATTGTCCACAGCATTAATTAGGCTGATTCACAGCAATAATTAGCCCGGTCCACAGCATAAATTAGTCTGGTCCACAGCATTAATTGGGCTGATTCAAGGCATTAAATAGCCAGGTCCACAACATTAATAATTCTTGTCCACAGCATTAATTAGGCTGATTCAAGGCATTAAATAGCTAGGTCCACAGCGTTAATAATTCTTGTCCACAGCATTAATTAGGCTGATCCACAGCATTAATTAGCTTGGTCCACAGCATTAATTAGGTTGATCCACGGCATTAATTAGCCTGGTCCACAGCATTAATTAGCCTGGTCCACAGCATTAATTAGGCTGATTCACAGCATAATTTAGCCTGGTCCACAGCATTAATTAGCCTGGTACACAGCATTAATTAGGTTGATCCACAGCATTAATTAGGCTGATTCACAGCATTAATTAGCCCGGTCCACAGCATTAATTAGCCTGGTCCACAGCATTAGTTAGGCTGATTCACAGCATTAATTAGCCTGGTCCACAGCATTAATTAGGCTGATTCACAGCATTAATTAGCGCGGTCCACAGCATTAATTAGCCTGGTCCACAGCATTAATTAGGCTGATTCACAGCATTAATTAGCCTGGTCCACAGCATTAATTAGGCTGATTCACAGCATTAATTAGCGCGGTCCACAGCATTAATTAGCCTGGTCCACAGCATTAACTAGGCTGATTCACAGCATTAATTATTCCTGTCCACAGCATTGATTCACCTGAGCTATAGCATTAATTGGCCTAGAGTTACATTTCTGTCAAAAAGATCCTAAACTTGATTTGAAGTGGACTTCCTGCTGCAGCCTCACTGATGGTGGTGTTCAGAGGTTAAAGGATCCATCCACCTCACCTCAGATCTTTAATTCCATCTTTCTCCACCACAGAAGTCTCCACCTTCTCCTGATTTCTCCGAACACCAAACTCGATCTGGCAAGTCACCAAAACTTCCCCTGAAAGGCTCACCGCTGTAACTGGAGCGGCCAGGCCCGGTTCAGGCCGGGTTCACTGCAGCTTTTACCAACACCAACAAGGAAGAACGTATCGGGTTTTCACCTCCACCAAGGGCAGAGCGAACCATCAGCCTGACCACAAACTGCATCCATCCATCCACCCATCCATCCGTCTCCATCGGTGAGAAGAACAAGGACACGGCAGAGAGAAAGAAGCAATAAAACAACTCCAAAACGGAAACTAATGAGGAAGTGTCCTGGGAAATAAGGGACAAATTAGGAAGATCAGGAGGAGACGCTCGGCTGATAGAAGTTTAGAGACGATTTAGTGGAGCAAGGGCAAACAGAAGGCCGGGGGGGGGGGGCTCAGGAAACAACCAAAAATGGGTCAGACACCAAACTGATCACAGAGGATCTAAAAGAGGAGAGCCCGACAGTTCAAAGGTCATCGTCTACCAAAGACAAATTCTTGTTTTGTGTCTCGTCTTCTGATTGTCTTGTCTTAGTTTGCCCTTCTGCAGCGGTTTCTCAATATTTCTACTGGGACCCTGAGCCAATGGGCTTGATCTGCTGACGTCACAGTGGTAGGTCCATTTGGGAGGGGCAGAGCACTGAGGCTGTTCATAGGAGGAGAGGGAGGAGTCCTGGTGCTGTGGACCTCATTGTCTTGTGTGTAGAAGTTGTCTAACACACTAAAGAAACACTTAAGGGCATATGAAACTAAAAAAGTTAGATAGATTGATAGATAGATAGAAATAGATTTAGATCACGTGTGGGCAGCTGGTGTCCTGGGGGCCACATGCAACCCCATGCTCCCTCAATGTAAGTGAATTTAAAATACATTAGAAAATATGTTTACACATGAAAAAACATGTCAGAATCTACCATGACAAAAGTAAAGTAACAATATTTCCATGCAAATTGAGCTATTTGACTGTATTTTTATCACTGCAACCTCCTTTTATGCACTTCTTCATGCACTAAATACTAAAGACAGGAGTATATGTTTAAAAACTTATAACAGCTTTCTTTAATTAAGAATAATTGTTAAGCCGATAATTGCAGCCTTTTGGCTGTAAGGACAAAATAAAGTTGCCCATCCCTTATTTAGTATTTAACTGCCCTTGTCCCTGTGATCTCCAGCGCTTTAACAGTTTCCAAAGTCCCTGATGGACCCACGAGGTCCTGTAGGTGAACAACAAGAGGTAATCTGCTGGCTCCACCTTTAAGATCAGGTGTGCTCCAACAGTCTGTGTGAAAATGTTCCCCGCATGAAGTCATCAGGAGAGGGAAACACCATGAACAAGTGTTTCTCCAGCTTTAAATGTGCAGGTTTGTTCCCATGAATGAGTGATGAAGAACACATTTCTGTGAGTTATGACACTTCTCTGCGTCTGAGGCTGTGAAACTGAAAGTGTCCTGATCCCCCCCCCCCGGCACATCATGTACAGGAAAGCAGTGTCTGCATGAGTGTGAGTGTGGATGCTAAATGATTGATCAAAGCTGCTTTGTGTGGGCACCTCGTGGTGCTAATGCATCATTAACACAGCTGGTAGTATGACCCGTCTCCTGGGAGAGCAGCAGCTTCCTCTTCAGCTTATAGAGATCCAAATCTGCTGCAGTTATATAAGAGTTCAGCTGAATGTACCGAGAGGACGTCACCCAGAGTTTTACCTCGGGTTATTATAGCTCGCCCGTTCACAGAGGAGAGAGGACTGAATGTTTTAGAGCTCGCTGCAGTCTGTAGGATTTACTGAAATTATAGAAACATAATCTGTCCTCGCTGAGCCCAGAGAAGCTCTGATGCTCATAAGATCAGGTTTAATAGAAGTGCACTGATCACTGGACAGTATTTCAACACACAAGAGCCTTTGAGCAGCAGACCTTTAAATGTCCAAATCCTTCTGAGGGCTGGAAACACAGGTCTCAAATCAATCAGTATCTTCACAGCAATCAATCAATCAGTCTATATCTGTTCATAACAGTGTTACCTCAACCCACTTTACAACAGAGTAGGCTGAAGACAAACTCTTCATTCATAGATACACAAATATACACATATACAAATGCATATAATAAATACATTAATATACACATCCATCCATCCAGGGATGGATCCATCCAGGCAGAGACAAAAGGACTAAAATCACATTTTTCTCTGCTGAATTTGGACTTAATCAATCAATCTTTATTTGTATAGCACCATTTTGTTGAATATAAATGTATTAAAGGTAAAACCCTTGAGATGTGGCATCTCATTTTCAGAGGGTCCTCATGTCTATATGGTTGTAAAGATACTATGGATGAATAATCAATACAACCATGGACAGAGAGATCAGTCTAATATTAACATTAATATCTATAATGAATATGATCTGGAGAGGATTGATGTGGATTAATATGGCAGCATCTAGCTGAACTTTCATTAAAATGGTTTAACTGGTCTAAAATAATGAGTTTATGTTGAATGTCATTTCTGTTGATGGTTGACCAGGATAGAGCACATGGAGTGGAGCAGGTCCACTGCAGCAGGTCATCCATGATTGTTTGTCAAGGTCACACTAATATATGTGTGCTGTTAGCAGGAACTACCTTATATTTAATTTACTTGATCTCTCTGACGTTAATATGAGGATCTGTATCTTTAGCTTGATGCCAATACATGATGCTCTTTTTTAGTTAGTAAATAATGAATGGTTGCCATGTCACTAAAGTTACAGACTTATCTGATTATGGTAACAATAAAAACGATATCAATACAGGTTTGATACACAAAAGTAGAAGCCCTGGGCCAGGACAGTCCAAACTTGATCCATCATAAAGGGCCACAAACTGAACTCCAAGAGCATCTGCATCTGAAATCCAGAATCATTTCACTTCTCTCCTGTGCCATGACCAGCGCCCCCTGAAAATATCATCAAAATCTGCTCCTAACTGTTTCAGTTAACCCTTTTTACAATCTAACAAACAAATGCCAGAGTAAACACGACCTAACGCTGATTTATTTTTGGTAAACTGGTGCAAATGAACATATAGCTCCTAATCCACGGAGCGTGTGCAGTAGGGGTGACAACAATAATGTTTAAATCGATGCATGGTGACATAGAAGAAGAAGCAGACTCAATAATGTTCTGTAAACATGTTTTCTGCTTTAACTAAACAGAAAAAGGTTAACCATGTTAATGTCATGTATGATCTGAGCACGGACCAACACATAACAGCATCTGTCTCTGTACTGAGTCGTTTTATTCTGGGGTTTAGATGCATGTCTCTAATGTTTACTGTCTGAATCTTTCCTGAGCCCTCTTCAACCCAGGTGACAAGTCCTATTTCTGCCTGGTAATTATTGCCCTCCCAAATTTTGTGGTAATTCTGATCTTGCGGGATGGTCACGTGGGTCGGTACGGCCAATGGTGTGCAGTTATTATGGCGCTGTGGTTCAGTTTGAGTAGAGCAGTGGGAGGAGTGCATGAGAAACGAGCTACAGGTCGGTTTAAACTTATTTCAGCCACTTTTTCCACTTGAATGATGATCGACACCAAGTGCTTTATATCAGTGTTCATTTTGACAGCACTTCTTAATTTAGTTTTAGTTACAGTTTTTTGCCTAAAATATCATTTAGTTTTAGTCATAATTTAGTCTCTGAATCGTTTTAATTTTAGTCTAGCTTTAGTCGATGAAATCTGCTGTAAATTTAGTCGACTAAAATATCAAGTGTAAAGGGTAAGGCATTTTTTATGTTTCCTTGAATTTCTGAAGTCATGTTCTACACTGTGATACATTTATTTAAGTTTCTTTTCAACACCAACCTGTTTCATAAATGTGTCATTATTTTATCACCTCATTAGCCCTGCTGTGGTGTCAAAGCCAAGTCGATATATTCCTAACTTGTCTCTACTTTCCACATGACCAAATTAGGTCTGATTGGATTAAGTCTCTGTCAAACATTTTAGTCTAGTTTTTATTTGTTGATGAAAATGTCAGTTAATGTAGTTTGAGTTTTTCTCAATGTGCACTTGTTTTTATGAGTTACTGTCTAGTTTTCATCAGGGGAAAAAAGGTTGTTGATGAAAACTATGATGAAAAATAATTAGTCAACAAAATTAGCACTGCTTTGTTTATGTTAACTTGTAGGAGTCTCTACCATGCCCAAAAACCACAAAGAACGAGTTGTGTTCTAAACTGGTGAGTCAAATGTTTGTATGTGCTAACGTTAGCCTAGCTGACTCCATTCATTTTAATGGACGTGATTAGCCTGCATGGTTGACAAACAATATGCCTGTGTTTTTAAAGTATAACTACATAAATGAGATGACAGGAAAGCTAAGTGTCCTTAGCTGTCCTCAGCTAGTGTCTTTGTGCTGAAAATATGATCAGAGCAGATCGTTCTGAGGATTAGGAGCTAAAATGATGCGATTAGTGGGCACGCTGACTGCTGATGTAACCCAGGTCACATTTCAATTGTTGAATTAAACATTGTATTTGTAATATATCTTTTCTGTTTTTAAAAGGGAAAGGTAAATATTACCAAAAATAAAATGGGTTTGTTTGTTGTTTTCCCGCAGTGAATGTTCACATAAAGAAAAAAAATGGTGAATTCATGCTGCATGGAGGTCTCGTGTGATTTTATAATCAGCGACTTAAAGCGGAAGAGCAGGGTTTTTGAAGCGGAGAGAGATGGAGACCAGACACGAGACAGCTACAGACACGTGGATAATATCATCTCAAAGAAATTTGTCTTGCAGAAATACCCTTTTGCTGATGGCGGGAGGCCATCCTGAAAGATTGTTGCCAGACAGATCAGCAGACAAAAAACTGTCAGGCTTTGTTGACGTGACTTTAAACAACTCCATGTTTGACTTCAACCTTTTTTTTCTCAATGTAATAATTTTGAACAAACCACAAGTCGGATAAAATGTTTATATTTGTGCACACAACTAGCTGTTGTATACACAGTGAGGGGCAAACACGTTTATGAACATGTTCAGTAAATAAGATGTTACCATAGAGAGTCCTATGATTCTGGTCTGTTTCATACAGGTCAGGGTTTTTTCTGCCTGACCGATACCGTGAGAGATGGCAAGCTAGAAGGGCGGCCATCATCATCCTCCATGTTCAGAAACAAGACATGAGAAGACTGCAGCATTTTCCTTAATTTTCCTTAAGACGATCAGCACAATATTTGTTTTTAAATCTATTTCTGGCACTGAGAGGACAGCTGGGAAATGAGCAGAATTCCTGCTGTAACACATTTTTCTTTTTCCATCGGACGAGCACAAACTTGATTTTTATTGTGTCCGTACGAGGTGGAACGGTTTTGTTATCCTCCCGTCACAGCTCGGTGCACGTAGAGGCATCACTAAAACTGCGGGGCAGGTAGAAAAAGGTTTTTTATATTTTACAACACCATTCCTTTATCATCCACAAACACAGATTCATGCTCACAAACACTTCAGCTTATGACATAGGACCCTCTTGAGGCCCTGAACAGGCCCAGGCACCACATGTTGATCCCCACGGACTGGGGCTGAACACCATTAAGGCATAAGAGAGCTAATCTGTGTTGAATATCAGCAGAGCGACATGTCTGATGGATCCTGAGAGGGAGGCTGGTGAACAAAGCCGGCGTTTCATTGGCAGAGGAACCTTGAGACGCTTCAGAGTCGCGGCTGATCGGAGCGATAATTAGAGCGCCGCGCTCGCACGCCGGCAGACGACGAGTCTGCGAAAAACTCTCAAGTCGTTGAGTGTCTCAAGGTCGAGTCTGCAGGGATGGAATCCATCAATCTACTCACCCTACAGTCCTCCTCCATCTCCTGCATCTCTCCTCCATCCTTCATCTCTATTCACCACCTCCTCCATCATTTCCTCTCTCACTCCCTTCCTCCAACCCTTATTCCTCCTTCCTTTCACCCTCTTTCCTCCCTCCTTTCACCCTATCACACTGTTTAGTCACACCAAATCTAAAGTTATAACTCTATAATTTGACGAATTATGTTTTGATTTGTATTTTTAGTTTTACAGAGACTTTCTGTGTGAGGTCATTAGAAGTAGTTGTCTCTCATATTACATTGACCAGAGGCTGGACTCAAACCTGCACCAGATGAGAGCCTCAAAACACGAGAACAGCACAGATTTAAGGCCCTGACAGTCCCTCAATCAATTCGCTTTCTCGGTAAAATACCTTAAATGGCAATGCTAATTTTTGCTAGCATGTATATGTTAGCATCAAGCTAACAAACTTCTTGCTCATTTTGAACACATGGATACAGCTTGTAAGCAAGCTTAATACAGGTTTATTTCAGAGTATATCACTGTGTTTAGTCACCCCAAATCTGATGTTATAACCCTGTATGGAGACAAATCATTTTTCAAATAATTTTTTTTAGTTTTATACATAAGTATATATTTAGTACTAGTAGTATAAATATACTTTGTCTGTATTTAAAATGCCTTATAAATGTGTAACTATTGTCATGTTCAGCTGCTGTAATACCACAGTTTCCCAGTTTGGGACCAATAAAGTCTGTCCGCCCATCCATAATCTTGAGATGGAGACACTTTTTCACGTCGCAGGTGTAGAAACATTCATACCTGTACAGGAGGAGCACAAGCTTCCAGCACATCAGCATGGTGCATTATCAGAATAAACCAAAATGCCAAACCTTTGGACTGTCAGCTAGAAAACAAACCTGTGAATATTCCATAAGTCCTTTTAGTTAAAAATACAAATGCATTGTTGACATCATTAGAATAAATGTTGAGCTGACACATGGTTAAGTTACAGGAGGATTTTAGGTGAGCTCAAAATGACAAATTGAATTAATGAGAAAGAAACTGTCACCACAGTGTTTGCAAATAAAACACCAAGAATATGTTTTAAGGAGAAATTTAAATGAATCAGGTTTTCAATATTTAATGGGAAACAACTTGTTTGTCAAACTTGATCAGTAATTAGAGGACAGACCTTCAGGTAATCATATTCAGACTCGTTAGCTCGTGTTAATGAGGATATTTTTATTTGGATATGATCAAGACGTGTCTAAGATGGTTTATGAAACAGGTTGAAAACCACTGATCCGGTCTCTCCTCATGTCCTCTTTTCCTGCTTATGTGTAAAAATAAAACAATTCTATTTTTAATGCCAACTTTTGGTGAGAAGTGTTCCAGCCTCGGCATCGGCTCCCACATTATCTACAGCTGACATAATAAATCTGCTGCTGGAGTCGGATTATGAAGCGATGAAGCCTGGGTGTCACTTTAATTTCATTCTCACTTAGCTTTCATTTCAGCTCTGATTTCTGTTGACATTTGAATAAATAAAAGTAGACACCGGCAGAAATAAAAAAAAAAAAACAGACAGGGGAAGGAGACAAAGTGGGATTTTTTAGAAGTCTGACGCTGCGTGTCGATGGAGAAGCAGCAGAAAATCAGCTGCAGGGGCCATCGCAGAGCTGGAAGAGGCCTGAAGGAGGCCAGGATGTTATATCAGTGAAATGTTATTATGTCAGTGCCACTGCAGACAGAAACAGAACCCTAACACACCGGATAAAGGAGGATTTCACATTTTTAACGACCCAAACTGACGACAGACTCCTGCTGTGTTTATTTATCGTTTATCTGCTGGGGACAGACAAACTGAACCTGTGAGACCAAAACTGATGCACCTTATTGATCCCTGAAATTCTGAACACTTGGTTCAGTTCTCGTTGCAAAAGCCTGATCAGGACTTATCAATAGACACTGTCCAGTTAATTTTCACTTTTTTCCGTCATCACAACGATTGATCATGACAGGGATGCAGCAGCAGTAGCTGCAGCAGGTTGATAATCTCAAAGAAAAAAAAGAACCAGGCTGTCGTTAAACAGGTTCAAAAACAACAGCCTCATTAATACTCATTTTACATAAATTATTAAATCAAAGAATTAACTAATCAAATGCATTAATACACTTTCTCAATTATTTAAATGATTTAAATCCTTTCAATTTAATCTTACAAAACCAATAGACAGTTTGAAATTATTATACCCACTCATTTTAAATCATGCTTTATGCTTTAATGTTTAATCCAATTCATATTTCCAACTCAAACTAATGCATTTTACCTAATTTGAACTATTAAATGGTTAAAATACATTACAAACATGAATGTTTTTGGTAGGTAAGTCCACATCAGGTCAGAGTAGACTAACTGTGACTAATAAAATCAGAGAAGAAGAATCTTTATATCAGACTGCACAGTCATTTTATGTCACATCACTTTAAATGTTGTTTTATATTAGACTTCACCTCTAAAAATACAAAAAGATTAAATAACTTTAAGCAGCATGAGCTCTCAGCTGATGTATTTTGTTTATATCTAATAATCAAATATTTCCTTTATCACCTTATTTAAAAAATTAAATCTCTTCTTAATGTCTTTGGATGTGTGCTTATGTTGACAGTGAGAGTGGGTAAGGTCTTTTTATTGTATTTAATCTGTTTTTTTTATTTTCATTTTTAATTTCTTTTTTATGTAAAGCACTTTGTGCTACAAGATTTTGTATAAAAAGTGCTAAACAACTTCTTTGGAATTGTGTTTGCACAGTTTCTTCGGTTCATATCAGAGAAAAATGGATTTGAGTTTGGTGACAATTTGAGATGAAATCATGTCCAAACCTCCGGCCTGAGCCACAGACCTGCTGACTCACAAACACACAATCACACAAACACACAATCACACAAACACACACTCACACAAACACACAATCACACAAACACACAATAACACAAACACACAATCACACAAACACACAAACACACAAACACACAATCACACAAACACACAATCACACAAACACACACTCACACAAACACACACTCACACAAACACACAATCACACAAACACACAATAACACAAACACACAATCACACAAACACACAATCACACAATCACACAAACACACAATCACACAATCACGCAATCACACAAACACACACTCACACAAACACACAATCACACAAACACACAATAACACAAACACACAATCACACAATCACACAAACACACAATCACACAAACACACACTCACACAAACACACAATCACACAATCACACAAACACACAATCACACAAACACACAATCACACAATCACACAAACACACAATCACACAATCACACAAACACACAAACACACAATCACACAATCACACAAACACACAATAACACAAACACACAAACACACAATCACACAATCACGCAAACACGCAAACACGCAATCACACAAACACACAATCACACAAACACACAATCACACAAACACACAATCACACAATCACACAAACACGCAAACACGCAATCACACAAACACACAATCACACAAACACACAATCACACAATCACACAAACACACAATAACACAAACACACAAACACACAATCACACAATCACGCAAACACGCAAACACGCAATCACACAAACACACAATCACACAAACACACAATCACACAAACACACAAACACACAATCACACAAACACACACTCACACAAACACACAATCACACAATCACACAAACACACAATAACACAAACACACAATCACACAATCACACAAACACACAATCACACAAACACACAATCACACAATCACACAAACACACAATAACACAAACACACAATCACACAAACACACAAACATACAATCACACAAACACACAAACACACACTCACACAAACACACAATCACACAATCACACAAACACACAATAACACAAACACACAATCACACAAACACACAATCACACAATCACACAAACACACAATCACACAATCACGCAAACACACAATAACACAAACACACAATAACACAAACACACAATCACACAAACACACAATCACACAAACACACAATCACACAAACACACAAACACACAATCACACAAACACACAATCACACAAACACGCAAACACGCAATCACACAAACACACAATCACACAAACACACAATCACACAAACACACAATCACACAAACACACAAACACACAATCACACAAACACACAATCACACAATCACACAAACACGCAAACACGCAATCACACAAACACACAATCACACAAACACACAATCACACAAACACACAAACACACAATCACACAAACACACAATCACACAAACACACACTCACACAAACACACAATAACACAAAAACACAATCACACAATCACACAAACACACAATAACACAAACACACAAACACACAAACATACAATCACACAAACACACAAACACACAATCACACAAACACACAATCACACAAACACGCAAACACGCAATCACACAAACACACAATCACACAAACACACAAACACACAAACACACAATCACACAATCACACAAACACACAATAACACAAACACACACTCACACAATCACACAAACACACAATCACACAAACACACAATCACACAAACACACAATCACACAAACACACAATCACACAATCACACAAACACACAATCACACAGTCACGCAAACACGCAAACACGCAATCACACAAACACACAATCACACAAACACACAATCACACAAACACACAAACACACAATCACACAATCACACAAACACACAATAACACAAACACACAATAACACAAACACACAATCACACAATCACGCAAACACGCAATCACACAAACACACAATCACAGAAACACACAATCACACAAACACACAATCACACAAACACACAATCACACAATCACACAAACACACAATCACACAAACACACAATCACATAAACACAATCACACAAACACACAATCACACAATCACACAATCACACAATAACACAATCACACAAACACACAATCACACAAACACACAATCACACAAACACACAATCACACAAACACACAAAGACACAATCACACAAACACACAATCACACAATCACACAAACACACAATCACACAATCACACAAACACACAATCACACAAACACACAAACACACAATCACACAAACACACACTCACACAAACACACAATCACACAATCACACAAACACACAATAACACAAACACACAATCACACAATCACACAAACACACAATAACACAAACACACAATCACACAAACACACAAACATACAATCACACAAACACACAAACACACAATCACACAAACACACAATCACACAAACACGCAAACACGCAATCACACAAACACACAATCACACAAACACACAAACACACAATCACACAATCACACAAACACACAATAACACAAACACACACTCACACAATCACACAAACACACAATCACACAAACACACAATAACACAAACACACAATCACACAAACACACAAACACACAATCACACAATCACACAAACACACAATCACACAGTCACGCAAACACGCAATCACACAAACACACAATCACACAAACACACAAACACACAATCACACAATCACACAAACACACAATAACACAAACACACAATAACACAAACACACAATCACACAATCATGCAAACACGCAATCACACAAACACACAATCACAGAAACACACAATCACACAAACACACAAACACACAATCACACAAACACACAATCACACAATCACACAAACACACAATCACACAAACACACAATCACATAAACACACAATCACACAATCACACAATAACACAATCACACAAACACACAATCACACAAACACACAATCACACAAACACACAAAGACACAATCACACAAAGACACAATCACACAATCACACAAACACACAATCACACAATCACACAATCACACAAACACACAATCACGCAAACACACAAACACACAATCACACAAACACACAATCACACAAACACACAAACACACAATCACACAAACACACAATCACACAAACACACAATCACACAAACACACAATCACACAATCACACAAACACGCAATCACGCAAACACGCAATCACGCAAACAGGCAAACACGCAATCACACAAACACACAATCACACAAACACACAAACACACAATCACACAAACACACAATCACACAAACACACAATCACACAATCACACAATCACACAAACACACAAAGACACAATCACACAAACACACAATCACAAAAACACACAAACACACAATCACACAAACACACAATCACACAAACAAACAATCACACAAACACACAAACATACAATCACAAAAACACACAAACACAAAAACACAAAAACACAATCACACAAACACAAAAACACACAAAACACACAAAAACACAATCACACAAACACAAAAACACACAAAAACACACAAAAACACAATCACACAAACACAAAAACACACAAAAACACAAACACACAATCACACAAACACACAAACACACAAACACACAATCACACAAACACACAATCACACAAAAACACAAACACACAATCACACAAACACACAAACAAACAATCACACAAACACACAGACACACAAACACACACTTAATGGTCTATTAATTCTCCTTCGGCACACCCTCTGCCCCGTCCAACATGAAATATGAATGAAGTACAATTAGCAGCTTCGGAGAACTTCATCAAGGCCAAGGCCGCCGTCCAGGCACACACACACACACTCTCCCAATCACACACAATTTGTCAGGAAATAAATAAACAACCAAATAAATAGATAGATAAACGCCGTTGTCATCCTTGGACAAACCGCAAACATCCGTCTGAGCAGCGGATAAATAATCACGGCTCACAATGGAGCAAAAATCTGACAAACATTGACTTTTGACTCCTTTAAACATTTGATTGAAAAGGAATAAAACTTTTTTCTCCCTCTAAAAATTCTTAAAATTTTGGATCACGCCGCTTTGCCCTCTCCTCGCCGTCCTCCCCGTCCCAACGTTTAATGGATGCAGTGACTCATTAAAAAGTGAAGGAGGGGAGGGGGGAGGAAAAATGGGGGAGGTGAGGGTGGGGTGGGGTGCAAAAAAAATTAGGAAAGAGACGAGAGGGAGAGCGGTGCTTCATTTCCATGGCGTCACCATGGCAACAGCAGCGCAGGAGAGACGGCGAGGTGCCCTTCTGCACGTCGCAGCGCCGAATATTAACCAGGCCTGTACGCCCAGGTGCTAATTAGGAGGAGGGGGGGGGGGGGGGAGGAGAGCGAGGAAGAGGAGGAGGAGGAGGTCAGGAGGGCGCGGGAGGGGAGGAACAGGTGGCGAAAGGAGGACGAGGAGACGACAAGAGGGAGACGAGGAAGGTCAGGAAGAGGTGAGGAAGAAGGGAGCGAGGGAGGGAGGAGAGATCGAAGACATGCAGCGAGGAGAGATAATGAATCAGAGGGAGAACGAGGGAGAGGAGGGAGAGCCGACAGGTGAGGAGAGAAGTGAGAAGACAAATGAAGGAGGGAGGAGGAACAAAAGAGATGAAAGAGGAAAGACAGAGGGGAGGATGGAGTCAAAACATGGAGGAAGGAGGGAGTCCAATTCTAATAAAATAAATAAAAGGAAGAGAGAACGAGAGCTCGGGATCAACGGGAGAGAAGGAGAGAAAGGAAAGGGCGAGGAAGACGAGTGAAGGGTCAGGAGATGATTTAATGAAAGAAGAAGAGACATTATTTTATTTTATATGCAGAGGAATTGATCCTCCGCCTCACTCAATGCAGCCCATAAGAAGTGAGTTAGCATTTTAGCACGTCCTGTTCTCAAGGCTGAAAGTCTGTGTCCACGTGCAGGCGGGTCTTTCTACAAACTCAGGTTTCCCGCCGTCATGCTGTTTATTACCTTGTTATTATGTCCACGATAAGCACCTTTTTTCCTATTGCTACGCAAAAGCT
Source organism: Cetoscarus ocellatus (assembly GCA_037902135.1). Classification (NCBI taxonomy): domain Eukaryota; kingdom Metazoa; phylum Chordata; class Actinopteri; order Labriformes; family Labridae; genus Cetoscarus; species Cetoscarus ocellatus. Next base: position 494,947 of record JBAMNC010000065.1, read on the forward strand.
GCTTTATTTCCATATCTGTTCCTACCACCATGTCCAACTGGTGTTACGTTGTAACTCATCACTATGTTATCTGGTGACAACAGGTGTGTTGAGTACTATTTTAGATTTCAGTTTGAGACATGTCTGATAATCTTGATCAAATCCTCGGATTGGAAACCTTTGTGGGGACTCTCGTGGTTTAAGCAGAGCCCTGGAAAGAGAGAGTTGTGTCACATGATTCATGTAGCAGCCGCATAGTTCCCGACAAAGCTTGGCTGGTCATTTAAATGAACTGCTTAGCCACGATTTCTAGTAACTACTAACCAACATTTTCCGTTTTTTACATTAATATATTAATATAGATAAATTAAAACATGACCCATATTCTATGCACGTGTAGGAACATTATTATTGCGATAATGTTTTTAAAAATGCTGACATTTTCTCTGAAAAGAAATAAGTGGACCGTAAACCAGCTTTACTTATGTTATTGACCAGAAAACATTGCTTGAGACTGTAATGTTAGTAAATTTCCTTGCTTATGACATCAGCGTTGGTGATTTGGAAAATTACTGACTTGTTTTGTTTTCATTTCAGAAGAAGATGGAAGAAGGCTGTGTGATCCTCCTGAGCAGGAAAACATGTTCAGATGTTTCAAGGACAATGACTATGTTGTTACTTATATTCACTTAAAGCATGTAAGAAACTCTGTCTTGTGAAGTATAAAGTATCTAATCTTATCATTTCTGTCTACTGTATGTATGTATGTATATATATATATATATTTTACTAGTTGACTACTTATCCATACTACAATGAAAATTAAGCAATAAAACAATGGCTTACATGATAACATTACCCCATAGGAATCCTGTTGCCTCGGTCACATTGTTTGGAAATATCGAGGGCTCCCATGATCCACCATCACTGTCAAATAATTTGCTTGCTGGCGTCTACGAAGTTGACATAACTCTCACTTTCCATGGCTCTGGGCTTAACAGAGCAGGCAGCCATGGTCACCAGTCAACACTGTCACTAATGAAGCAGTAACACCGGGTCTCGTGCTGGCATGTAAACAGTAAACAACTGTGAGGATGCTGTAAGACAAGTCTGGGTGTGCCTTGGGCATTTGTGCAATTATTAGGTATTATAACAATAACAACATGTCATCAGTGAGTCTCCACTGCATCTGTCATAGCGAGAGGTGAATTTTTTCCATGTATAACTGAAATTTCTGCGTAGAGGGTCAGGTCCCTCCGATGACTCGGCTTTGATTGGATCTTTGATTCCGAACCTCTCCTGAGGCCACACTGGTGGGCCGCATGTCCTCGCAGTTCAGTAGACAGTCGACAAATGGGTCTGTAGATTTGAGCCAGGTTATCAACACATAGCCTGGTCTGTGGCGTGGAGCCCAAAGTGCTTCCACAGGGTGGCTTTGCCTGTCATTCTCTTGAGGTGTCTACTTTTTCAGTTGTTTTCCAGCCGAGGCGTTTTTCTGCCAGGAGGTGAACTTCCTGTGGTTGAGGTCAAGAGAGCGATGGACAGTCCCCTGGTCACTGCTCCAGGGGCCACAGAACTGTATATTTTGTACTTGAATGCATATTTACACTTCAGGAGCAGATTTTTACCCTCAAGCTGGAACAGATATTTTAATATTGAGTATAAAGTGACGGTCGTAGCACACATACTACTACAAACCTCAGCCACAGAAACAAGAGAATGAAGAGGAAAGAAAGAAAAATGGAGGAGAGAGGAGATGACAAGTGTTAATTTAGTTGACTAATTATTGTCGTCATAGTTTTCGTCAACAACCTTTTTTCCCCTGACAAAACTAGACAGTAACTAATACAAAACAAGTGCACATGGACAAAAACTCAAACTAAATTAACTGACATTTTCAACAACAAATAAAAACTAGACTAAAGTGTTTGATAGAGACTTAATCCAATCAGACCTAATTTGGTCATGTAGAAAGTAGAGACAAGTTAGGAATATATCCAATCTTAGCTTGGTGGTGGTGGGATAAGTTGTGGAGCGATCCAATCAGAGCTCCTCTCTTTATGAATTGATATATTCATGTAGAGCAGGTTCACTGTTTGTTGTCAGTTCTGGTATTGTAACTGAGATGCTCTGCCAGGTAGCCTAAATAAAGGTGACTGCATTTCACACAAAAGTTCAATTTGTTTCTGTTCATTTATACATTCAGACTTTACTAGCATTCAGTAAAGGGTTATTAGATGTTTGATTTTATCCAAGTGTAAAACATGACTTCAGAAATTCAAGGAAACATAAAAATGCCTTACCCTTTACACTTCATATTTTAGTCGACTAAATTTACAGTAGATTTCATCGACTAAAACTAGAGTAAAATTAAAACAATTTAGATGACTATATTATGACTAAAACTAAAAGATATTTTAGGCAAAAGACTATAACTATAACTAAATCAAAAAGTGCTGTCTAAATGAACACTGGAGGTTATACAAGATGTAAAAGGAGGTCAAAGGTCTGAGGACAGGAGGAGATAAACGAGGACCAGGAGAGCTCCTCAGGTTGATCTGTTCTTCTCTGGGGGTCAGGGGAGGTGAAAAATAAGGGAGGGGGATGATTAAAGGTGGAGGCGTGGACAGAAACATGAAACATGCATGAGTCTGAGGCTCCCTGTACATCCGTGTGTGTTTCTACATGTGTTTCTTCTTGGTGTGGTCATCCATACGTGCCTCCCTCCTCTCCCGTGTTTGTGTGGCAGCGTCTCTCTCGCCCTGGAGTCATGTTTAGCGTGTCTGATTTAGCCTCCTGTGTATATGCGTGTCCTCACAATCACGTGCAGGCATATCTGAGTGTACGCGTGCATAAATGTCTCCATATGTGTACGAGCGCGTGTCCTCGGTTCACACCGCCGCCGTCTCCATCCAGCCATGAGCTGCCATCAGCCTGGGAGACTGCGTGCTCCGACAGACTACATCGGGCCGTATATAGGTCAGTGCAGCCCGTCCACGCTCACGCTGACTGCGCCGCCTCACGGCCCTCCGACACACATCGTTTCTCTGCAGATGTCGTGATAAAAAAAATAAAAAACACTTTTAAAGGAGAACGAACTCTGGGCCTGTCGGAACACATTCACGTCAGGATGTGACAGGAAGGTCCAGAACGTAGGCCTGGGCGATTCTTCAGTTTCATCAATTCTTTCAATAACAGGATCAAGACATCACAGTTTTTCTTTCTCGATGCTCTTTTTGTCCCTCTCTGGCTCCTGTAGTTCAAACTCTCTCCATTATTTCCCTCCAACAGAGACAAAACAACAAGACAGAAACACTGAATATTTCCTCACTGAAGATACTGGATCACTGAAGGACCCAACGTCAGCACGTCAGCATGTGCTGATGATGTTATTACCTGTTGTTAGGTTATGCTTTTGACCCCCTTTGTTTGTTTGGCTGTTAGCAAGATTACTCCAAAACTACTGGATGGATTTACATGAAAATTTTACCAGAGGTGTGGTTTGGTTCAAGGATGTAGGCAATAAATTTTGGTGATCCGCATATTTGTCTGGATGCAAAATATTCACAAAATTTCAAAAAAATCCCATAATTTAACATTAGGCTGAAATAATAAAAAATAATATCTCTGACATCACTCAATAGATTCACTTCAGAATTTACAGGAAAATATCTATAACATGTGTCTATCATCAAGGTAAATTTCATGTGGATCTGATCCAGATTGACATCACAAAAAAAGTTTAGAATGGGAAATGCCATTCATTTCTCCTTTACTTCATTATGGGAATTGTTGTTTATTTGCAAACTGACATCAACATCTTTCAAGCCTATGTGACTCCATTTCCCAGCTTCCCCTGCAACATCGGTGGAGGAGCTCTCCACATGGACTCCTGGGCAAGGGCGAATGTATGGAGTAATGACTCCAGGACACATCCCTGGTTCCCCTTTAGCTTCTGGGGCCCCTAAACATTAATGAAGACATGGTCCATCCTAAATATAAACCATGATTTCCTGTTATTTTGAACCTAAATACTCACCGTCTAGTATTAAGGTAAAAAAAATGTCTTTCCTGTTTCAAAGTGCAAACTTTGCCCTCCTGAAATGGTTCAATCATTATTTTTGTTGATTTGGTGAGTTTAACAGTTACTACTATCAGACGTGCACATGTTTCTATGATTGTTATCTTGTTTGTTGTTATTTTTATTTCATTTCATTTTTAGACGTTCTCTTCCTTTGTTTGAGTGACAGGGCCGTGGTCTGATGCACAAGCCACATATAAACCAGGACCAAGGACTACTGCCTGAACATGGGGGTGTAAATTATCCGTCAGACCACAGGCCTTTCCTCAACACTGATATATTTCTATCACATCTGATGGGGCCCATTCACTGGGGCCCAGTGGGCGGGCCTGCCTACACATTAAATCTTCACCTCTCGCTCAGAACTGTCGGCCTCGGTCTCTGTTTCTGGATCATTTGAGGCTCTTTGGATCAGAGTTTCCACCAAATGTCAGCTTTTAATGACAAGTTAAATCCTTTATGAGGATTTAGAGAGATGGCTTATAACTTTCTATTAAAAAATCATTTTATTTTTGGCTCTTCTTTTATACGGTGATCTACAGTCTGCAGTTTAAGGCAGACAAAGACGGTTCTGGAGGTATTTTGGTCATTTACTCAGCATACAGATGGTCCCCACATATCAGAAAAAAGAGCCAAACGGAGCTAAACAATCAGGTTATTCCAGTAAACTCTACCGTGTGTTGTTTTAAATGTCTCCTGGCTGGAGCTGAAACTGTCAAAATATTGAGTTTTTGTGTCGTTTGAAACCAACAATCATGTCTGTTAACTGTCACCTCCACATCACGCTGCACAAATAACATTTCCTCATTATTCATGCTGCACACAAAACAAAAAAGGAGCCAAATTATACATTTGAATCTTCCTCACCTGGAAACTGCAGCTCTTATCTTTCTGCTGCAATAACATTCTGTTATAATTCTCTTCTAAAGCTGCTGCACGGAGGAATTTGGCTTCACATTTGTACTGTTTCCAGGCGTACATTCAGGGAGGGAGGGAGTGTGGTCAATTCATGACGCTGAAACACATTTAAAGTGATTCAATCTTTGTTTTAATGAAGTCCAAGAGCTAAAAGATGCTGACCAATCAAAGAGAGAAGACCACAAACTGTCAGTGAATCTGAGCCTCAAACCTCCTCCTTCTTTGTTCCTGCTCTCTGAAACTTCAACAATAAAGCATCTTTCAGCTCAGCAAGAATCAAAGACTAAAAGAGGCTTAAAGAAAAGTGTTGTTCAGGTTGGCCTGCTCTGAATTCAAACCTAGACCTCGTTCAGGTCTTTGAGGAGAAAGTGAAACACCAGAGCATCACAGGAGAAACAGAGAAAGTTCAGGAAATGAAGAAACTTACCACCCGCAGAAGACATGAAGGACAGCAGCTATGGCATGGACGACGGGTCAGGAGAACCTGCAGGAGAGAAAAGATGGGGTTTGAGCTGAAGGATGGAGCAGGAGGCCGCCGAAACATCAACCCGACCGCTGAAGAACCTGATGAAGTCTTTTATCAGAGAGCAGATGGGACGCTTCTCTAACATGTACAGTTTGATGGGCTCGGTTTGGGGCCGACACCGAAGCCTCGTTTCACCAAGCGATCTGGTTGAGTTCAGTACAGTCTAGTACGGCTTTAAACTTCAGTTTTTTTGATTTTCATTTGGAAAAGAACATTTCAAAATAGACAGAAAATGTACACAAGTGCATCTGCCGAGGGCCACAATGTGACAAAGTTTCAGCTGCTCTTAGTTTAAGAAAATTATAACTAAACAAAAAGCAAATGCAAAGCTATCAGCATGATTAATCAAACCATCATTCATATGTTTTAACTCAAGAGCAAATAGAGATGAATTATTTAATGAACTAAAACACAGTTAAAGCTTCTAAAAGCCACTTTTTATTGCAATGAAACAGTTACAAATATCAAAGTAACATTTCTATTCAGATGTTTTTATTGATGCTCCATGTTTTCTCCTAAAACTTCATATTTTCACTGATTATTTCCAAAAAGCAAAAACCATTTATCACTAATCCAAGGATGGTAGAAATATTTCCATTTCGTATCCTTACTGTGGGGGCGGCAGCAGGTAGTGCACGTGCCCCTAAGCAAGAAGGTTGCTGGATCGATTCCCATGCCAGTCTGTGGAGTTTGTTCTTCCTGTGCATGTGTGGGTTCTTTCCAGGCACTCCAGCTTCCTCCCACAGACCAATAACATGCTCATTAGGTTGACTGGTGACTCTAAATTGCCCTTCGGTATGAGTGCGAGCTGGGCCTGTGCTCAAAATATCGATACGGCAAAATATCATCATGCACTCCTTGGGGATACGTGTATGGATACATCCTCAGGGTTTGACAGTTGTTGTCAGTACTCTTTGGGTAATGTTAACAACGGCACAGTTCAAAGTAAAAGGCAAACGACACGATGAAGCACATGTTCCACATTTGAACCTAGGTCGACCACCTTTGAGGACCTGAGTTTAAGTTTCTTAAGTTGCTTAATCATTTAAAACTCCTCCTTGTTCTTTTTCTTCTTGTAATAAAAACAAAACTTCTGTCTGTCTCTCTATGTGGCCCTGCGATTGGCTGGCAGCTGGTTCAGGGTGCACCCGGCCTCTCGTCCAGTGTCAGGTGGGATAGGCTCCACCTCCGGCGACCCCAAAGGGTTAAGCATTATAGCTAATGGATCCTTATTGTGCTCGGTGTTGTAAAGGCAGATCACTGAATTATTTGTTTTTTAATCTTTGATCATTTTTGATTTTTGAAATTCAGCGGCAGGACGCCAAGGCCGTGATTGGATGAAAAGACTTGAGGGCTGGGGAGCCATTTTCAGGACTCACGGTCTTTCTTTAATCTTCATCTCTTCTCCTTAAACCATCCGTCAAACCCTTTTGTTTCCTCGCCCAGGACTTCCCTCTGACTCCCTCACTCAGAGATTACAGTAACATCCACGCCTGCTTCCTCCCTGCTCACTTTTCCTATCGCCGCCGCTCGACTGATTCAAGCTTCGTCCGACGCCGCTCTCACTGCGAGCCGCTCCGGATGAGACCGCCTGAGAATGCAAATGTGAATGTAAATAACCGTCCAGCCATGGTACTTGTGTGTATAAAAGCACCGCTGGAGGTGGAGTGTATTCTTTGGCGGTGTGGGGGGGGGGCTCTGAATAGGCAGGACGGCTCGCCGGCTTCGGCTGGTTGTAGAGAATTCCATTAGCGTTGGTTTCCGTGGAGGGTTTTACTGTCACAGGCTGCCTCTGAGGGTCTTTACGGCCTGCCAAGAAACATTTCTGCAAACCGGCTGCGGAGGGGGTCCCGCTGAGGAGGGAAAATCGAGCTGGAGACGCCACAAAAGGACTTTAATAAACTTCTATCAGTCACAGCGCTTTGCCGCAGCCGTGTTTATTCTTCCACGTTACTCCCGCTGCCGGTCTGAGGCTGCTGATGGACACATAACGTATAGACGCCACCCATGAGCAGATTTCTGTCCCTCCATTCAGACCCTGAGGTTCCTCAAACTTTAGGTGGAGCATTGTGGTTTCATTCGGCTTGGAAACGTCACCTGTCACTTTATTCTGAGCGCTAAGTGACTGTGACAAATGGCTCTAATCTTTGGATAAATTTAAACACGATCCAGCAGCTTGAGCTGCTTGCTGACACAAATCTGAAAGCTGCAATTGTTTTTCCACAAACCCCCGATTGTTTAAGGTAAAGAGTGTTTCTAAAGACTTTAACATATTCTCAGGAATGAAGAGAATTAAGGAGACCAGAAACTTCAAATCTATATATTTAATACAGCAGCATGTAGAAGCGTCTACATGCTGCTGTATTAACCATTACAGAAACATTAAAAATGATTGTGATAATTACCAAAGCTGTCACTTTAGGGTAGCTGTGGCGTAAACCTTGGGTGGTGGCATGGGCACAAATCCCTGGGGGGATGCAGGGGTCGTGTCCCCCCCTTCCATAAAGGTAAATAAAAATACTCTAATAGTTTCGTAACATTTGTTGACAGTACAATACAAGTCACACTACTTAAAACACATTGTTTGACACTTTTAACTACTGAAAGATTACATAAAGTTTTAAGATTAGGTTTTGTTAGATATTCAGATCCTGTTTTGTTGCTCCTTGTTGAAAGTTTGATAAAAACGTATTTAAATAATAGTTTGATGTAGTTTGGTTATTCATGAAAATTCATATTCATGTATTTATCCTATTTTTAGAACTCATATGGAGCTTTCAGTTCTTGTAAAGCTGCTGTGGTGGTGATCAGACCGGTGTTTATGGACAGCAAAGAAACTCTATTGGGTCACTTGGGTGTAACTGACACCTCCCACCCAATACCACTCTTGGAATCGCTGGTTGAGCAGGAGCAAACCTGTAGACAGGTAGGATATGGACTTACAAGGAACAATGACAAACAAACGTGATGAACAGAAGGAGGAAAGAAAACAAGAAACATTCAGCAGGAACACTCATGGTCAGAGGACTGAGACAGAACTTCTCCATACACCTCATTAATGCAAATAACCAATCAGCCAATCACATGGCAGCAACTCAACACATGCCACACAGGCATGTAGTCACAGTCAAGATGACCTGCTGAAGTTCAAACCGAGCTGCAGCCAGTGTGAGTTCAGGTCTGAACATGACGTTGTTGTTGGTGCAAGATGTGCTGGTCTGAGTATTTCTGCTGATCTACTGGGATTTCCACCCACAGTCATCTCTAGGGTTTGAAGAGAGTGGTCCAAAAATGTCAGAGTGGTTGGAGATGATAGAAAGGAAGAGAAACTTAAGTATAAGCTCGTCACAGCTCTGTGTGCTGAGGGAGCTTCGCTACAGCCGGCTGCATGTCTTGGTCCAAACCTTACATAACAGGTTGAAAATCACAGAGTTTGTTCGTCGAATCATTAATGCTGCTTTGAGATGTTAGGTCTTCCTGATACCTGGTCGCTGTGTGTAGATTTCAGTTACGTGAAATTTTGAGACTTGGTGTGGTATTTATTGTCTGGTGGTGCTGTGCAGACAGTACAGATCTGAGCATCAGTTTATTTTTATTACTTTGTCACTACTATTATTTTTTCCCTTCTCTTTTAATTGGTCTGTAATTTATTGTTTGAATTTCTTTTTTTTTCAGCTTCTTTTCATTTGATTACTTGATCTTTGATTTTCAATTAAAATTCTCATTTGTTCAATCGTTGTTGCTGTTATCTGTCTCCTGAAGGGTGAGATGGGGGTGGTGATAGGAAATCTATATGTCATGACCTTTACTTCATCAATATGTTTCGTAAATTTAAAAAAAAAACAATAAGTCAAGTAAAAAAACAGAGTTTGTTCAGGTGTATGCTTTTGTTGTTCCTCACTATGTCTGATAAAATGTCAGATTTTTGCAACTAACGGGTCCTGACACCCGATGTCTTTAAGGTCAGACAAACATCCCGTAATCTGACCTCAGCTCTGCTCCGAACGACGGCAAGTGCCCTGGTCCACCCGGACAGCACAGCAAAGTGAAACACAAGATCATGAGAGAACTACACCTTTACGATGTGACTGCAAGACCACGTGGCAACAAGAAGAGCAGAAGCTAGGGCTGAAAGATTTATTGTTTTTGGATCGTAATCGCAATTTCAGACAACGCAATCATGTGATCGCAAAAGCTGCAATTTTCTGCAGCACTCCTGACTGACCCAGGATCTGTTGTGTCAAATATTTTACACATACTTTTTTACAAATCTGCATTTACTGAAGTGCTGGTAAGCAGGTCAACAACACAAAGCCTCTGTTTAGGAGTAGAAGTTGGAGTATCCCTTAAATAAAGAAACAGATTACTTATCATCAATATTAGACGATGAATAATGTGTAATGTGCTTTTGATCATTGATTTCCTTACTGATGTCTGTACTGTAAACATAGTGAATATTGAACTAAAGCTGGATTTGAAGAAAATCATGAATCGAATTGAAATTGCAATATCTGCCAGAAAAATCACAGTTAGATCTTTTCCTAAAATCTTTCAGCCCTAGCAGCAGCTCACACTGTCTGATCTGGAACAGCAGATGGACTGTTTCACATATTCACTCGTCCACCAGGTCAACGACTCATGACCAGGAAGGACAGACTCAAACAATGACTAAAATCAAATCTTCAGTGCTGAATGAAGAGTTTTAACTGGTTGATTGCTTGAGCATGTTGCCTTTGCTTTGTAGCTTATGTATGTATTTAATTTGAAAAACTGCTTCTCTTTTACTGTTGTAATTTCATTGTAAACTGAATTTTTCCCTCTTTCTTCTCTTATTACTTTTATTATTTTATCATTTGAAAAACCTCCTGTGGGCAATTGTTGAGAATCGTTTTTTCCAATGTAATTGTGATGTCAACATCAAATAAACAATAAATAAATAAATAAATAAATAAAAGAAGTTGGCTGGTGATTGAACAAGTGCTTTATTAGTTCCATTCATTATGGCCTGGTTAGAGGCTTTTTCTCACTTTCAACGCGTCATCATGCCTGTGGCTTCTTTCTCTTTGACCCTAAAATAACGCCCATGAGCCTGGCCACTTTCTGTGCAAGATGGATCTGCCTCATGACAGACAGAATCTGGTGAATCAGAAATTTGGTAGGTTTCATACTGTCTGCCTGAGATTAATTTACTGTCTGCATTTTATTTCCACATTGTGCTGTGTTTTGAAATTAAAACTCTGAGCTTGTTTGTACCGTTCCTTGGAGCAGCTATTGCTGAAAATACACCTGCTGCACATTACCAGCGAACCAGTGTGGAGCTGTACTGCTGGAGACACATCCAGGTGTAGGATGTGGAAACCAGCTGATGGATGAAGTTGGGCAAGATTTGCAAGCAGACTATGAGGAGCTTGTGCTTCCTGCTAGTGTGTGGTGGAGTTTTATGTTTGCCTAAAGTTTTGCTTAATTTTGGCTGCAGCTAACGCGAATGTCAGACGGTCCCTTTGTTAGATTAGGCATTAATTCATGTAGTGATGACGACGTTAGGAGAAGGAGAGGCAACAACGAAGACGGCAAACAAACATTCTGTATTTAGAGAACTGGACTTTTTATTGTATCCACAAACTTTCTGATGAATGAGATTTTAGTTTTATCAGAGCTGGACAAACTTCTCCGTCTCTTAGCTCTAAAGGCACACACCTGGATTTGCGTACATCTGTGACTGTTGCACATGCAGACCTCTCTGTGCTCTCATTGGTCAAAGTCTCTGAAGCTGGAGGGACAAATTGAAGGAGGACAAAAATCAATCCTGCTGGACTTTCTGTTGCGGACTTGTGTGGCGTCCCCGACTGAACAGTCGTCATCATGACTGATTTTCAGGCCATAATCGTGCAAAAATCATGTAGTCTGAGCTCGTTATGGGTCATAAAAGGAGTGATGGCTCAATTGCTCAACACTACCTCAATGTTCACCTCTGGCATTGCATTTGTTGAATTTTTTTTTCTTATTTATTTAATTTTTGCAATTTATTGCCTTTATATTTTCTTGATTTGTGTTTATTATGAGGTGTGCTGCTGACCTCTTGGCCAGGTCGCCCTGGTGAATGAGATCCTGATCTCAGTGGGACTTATCTGGTTAATTAAAGGTTAAATAAAATAAAATAAAAACTTTTGTCTGATCCATTCGCCCCGCTGAGGCTAAACTGAGCCTTTTTCTGATTGACTCTCAGACCAAACAAATGTGCAGGAGCAAAATAATTCAACTGTCTAAAGTTTGACTGAATTAAAAACACAGTCTGAGCATTTTGAGGACCTGAAGGTTGATCTTATTCTCCAGAGAGGAGCACAGGTAAACTCTGAACACCTTTTCTGTCGGATTGTTTCTGTGTGAAGGTCTTTATCTCCAAACAACAACAAGTTCTTATCTCACTTATGAGCAACCTGAGCGAGCCTCAGACACACACACCTTATCTTGTTTACTCTTGTTCCTCCGTCTGCCTCCGTCTGTTTCCATGGTAATATTGAAATTATTCCTCGCTGAAATATTCTGAAGATTGTTAATTTGTGTGTGGATCGATCGGATATTGCAGATGCTCTGATTTCATTGATTTCTGGAGGAGCGTTTGTCTCCTGTTTTCAGCATCGTGATCTTATTTTAAACTTTATTTATCGTCCTCTGAATGTAACCCCCTCTCCACGTCCTCATGTTCACCTCACACAGGTCACAGCGGGCTCTCCTCCTCCCTGCTGAAGGGCCCTCGAGCAAAGCTGGTCACCCACACCTGGGGCTTGACCCAGAGTGGAAAAGCCTCCCGAGCTCCCACCTCACACCCTGACCACCAGAAATCAAGGTTAAATAAAGAAAATGAAGGCAGAATAGATAATCAGCAGCGAGCGGGGTGTGGAGCCGAATCTCATCCACTCGGGTTTAGATTTCAGCCTCCCAAAAAAAAAGAAGACGAAACAAGGAGGAGAGGAGGGAGGAAACACGAGGTCGGTGACACGACACAAACACACATTTGCTCTTTTCATCTCAGTTTTCTCCACATTACTTTTTAATCTGCTCTGCCTGCTCTGAAAACACCTCCATCTCCGTCTGATGGCCTGAGGAAACGCTCGATACTCAATCTGAGAGCTTAAATATTTTACTTTTTTCTGCTTCTTGTTCGCTATCATAACCTTAGTCTGCAGGATGAAGACGCACAAACAAGTCTGGGATCATACAGCACACACTTTATTTTAATATTTGTCTCTCTGATCTGGACTATGAAACTCATACCCAGTGAAAAAAGCTGCTAAATTAATATAAAAACAGTTTTCAGTACAAGAAGCTGAGCAAACCAAGTTTGATTTTTGGGATTAGTGACAGCCCTAGCACAAACATCCACCAGGCTCTGCAGTAGAAACAAAAACTCAAAGCACATCAGCACTGTGCATCAGGTTAAGCATACATGTTGTAGTTTTCATCGAGGCCTTGGACAAAGAACTCTGGTAGCTCCACAACTCAAACTAGTTTGGAAAGCACGCCCAGACTTCTTAAAAAAAATCCAGTTGGTTAAAAATTTGGATCCATTTTTAAGTCCCTGCTGAAGTCTGAGTTTATTTAATATAAGTTTGTTAGTTAGTTTGTTTACTTGTTGGTTAGTCTGTTTGTTAGTTGGTTTGTTTCCTTGGTGGTTAGTTTGCCTGTCTGTTTATTTACTTTGTGTATTGTTTATTAAATTCTTTTTTTGTTTCTTAGTAAGTTCATTTGTCAGTTTGTTTAATTTTTAGTGATTAAGTTTGTTTCTTTGGTGGTTCGTATGCTAGTCTGTTTGTTTGTTAGTTGTTTTTTTTCTTTTTTGTTAATAAGTTTGTTTGTTAGTTAGTCTGTTTGTTTGTTTGTTTCTTAGTTTATTTTTTAATATGTCTGTTGTTATTTAGTTTGTCTATTGTTTATTTGTTAGTAAGTCTGTTTCTTTGTCAGTTAATTAGCTTGTCTCTTAGTTTCCCCTTTTGTTAGTTGGTCTGTTTGTTTGTTAGTTGGTTTGTTTGTTTCTAAGTTAATTAGTTGTCTGTTTGTTAGGTAGTTAAATTTTCCGTTTGTTAGTTAGTCTGTCTCTTTGTTAGTTAATTAGATTGTCTGTTAGTTAAATTTTCCATTTGTTTTTCTGTTTTTTTGTTAGTTAATACAATTGTCTGTTAAGTAGTTTGTCCTTTTGTTAGTTAGTCTGTTTGTTTGTTAGTTGGTAAACAAACAATCAAACAATTCTGAACAGATTTTGCTGATTTTTTAAAGAAATGTTGCACATAGAGAAAGAGAGAAGTGATCAGAGTATGGAGCTGATCCAGATCCGGTTGTGGATCCAGGATTAATATTTCAGGATTTATGGACATACCGAGACAGGACTGTTGGTGTCTGAGACGTGTCTGAGTAGGTTTATCATTTTTACTTTAAGAATAAAGCTGATGACCGAGACAGCGATGAATTAAATGTGTTAACATCAGCACGAGAGGACGTTTAATCATTTTAGAACAACAGAGAACATGAACTGATGGATGAAGCCCTGAAAATGAACAGCTCCACTGTCCTCTCAGTAATCATCCATTTTCTTTTACTGAAAATGATTTTTTAAAAGTTGGATGTATTTATGACGTCCTTAAAATTCTTCTCACTGTTCAGCTGAACTTTGTTTTTCCAAACTTTTTAACCATACCCCATGGCCCGGTGCAGAAATGTGTGACCTTTCTGACCTTTCGCCAAACGCCCACCATGTTTGGTTTAATCAGAACATGAGTTTTATTATTTTCTGCAGAGAGTTGTGAAACCACACTGCTGATTTTAAAGTCAGGGCTGTGCCAGCAGAACCAAAACTTTAGAGCTGGAGAAGAAAAGCAGAGTAAAGTTTGACTAAAGTTCAGTTTAGACTCGGTTTGGCCGAGAAGCAAGAATTACAAACATATCAGACTTTCCTGGACTTAATTCAGTCTTTAGGTTTGGATTGTTGGACAGTTTAGGACAAATTCAAAATACTGACAGCACAGTCAGCAGCAGCAGGTCCTGCTCACCTGTCCAGCTGCCTTTCACCCATCACCGCGTGTTCCCATGGCAACGGTAAACAAATGCTGGCTATCATCCGGGCCATGTCTCCTATGAATTTGAGGTAATGTGAGCTTTCTATAAAATAATATGTATAATATAGAATCACTGAATTTAGAAAATAAATAAATCATTGTCTCATTTTACATATTTTTTGTTTTATGATTGAAGGGGTGTGGCATCAAAGGTAGCCTTTGACCTTATGTAGGTTAAAGCTTTAAAGAAACAGATTTAAAATATAATGAACATGTTACATTTAATGTTTTTGTATTGATATGAGGATGATTCATTTGTAAAACGTAACATATTTAAATGGCTTTTTATTTTAAGCCAAAGAAAGTCCCCTCAATTACAGGACACCTTGGATGGTAAGTCCATCCAAGGTGTCCTTTATCCTTCCCTTTAACTATACTATTGGACAGAGGATAGGCTTGAGGCATATGGTCTGTTGTCACCTCCGTATTAGTGAGAGGGTTTTAAAAATTTTTAATTATTAAAGGTACAGCAGTGGGGATGCATGATGTTGTCAGTCCAGTATTGGTTTTGGCAGATATTGGCCTGAAAAAAGTTAAATATCAGTACTGGCTGATATTGCAATTGTTGCCGGTATTTACAGCCGACATATATATAGTCAGTAATATCGTCAAAAACACATTTGTACCATATTGCTTCACCTCATCATAAGTACATGGGTACATTTAAAAAGCAAGATGTTCAATTTTCTAGAGTTAAATCCTGCTTCTCTTGTTTTCATCTGTTCCTCACACAAACAGACTCTCACGTTGAAAGCAACAAGTCAGTTTTCGTGGTGTAAAGTCTCACCAGTATCAGCAACAATGCATTTGGAAATATTAGCACATCAGAAATCAGCAGAAATCAAAAATCGTGCATCCCTACTCTTTTTCATTTTGTGAAAAGTCACAGTCCTGGAGATAAGAGGTTTGTGCTCAACAGCAGCAATATTTGGGATGTCTGACTCCGCCAAACTGGCACCCCAGCCCAAGGTATCCTGACTTTTGTCTTGTTGTTCTTTGCTTTACTTTTTGTTTTATATTTTTAGAGGAATAAACAAAAACAACAAAAACACCCTGACATAGTTTAAGCTGGACAGTGTGTCACATGACCAACCCCTTTTTGTTTTGTAAGATGCAGAACACCAAGGCAAACTGGTGCGCAGGAATTAGACTCCTCCCTGCCCTTTGAGATGAAGTACATGCAGAATGAGACGGGCCGTATTGTTGAAGCATGTGATGTAAAAATATGAATTGTATTCCGGCCCTTCTTCCTCTTTCTCGTACTGTGAGTGGATGTTGTAGCCAGACCCCCCGCTTCTGCCGAATTCTGAGCATCGTTTGTACACGTCTGCACAGGCTGAAGTAATTGCTTGTGCACCTCATGGTTTAGTGTGTTTCCCATGTTTCCTGGTGTTTTTGGTTCGTCGGGTTCAGATTAATGAGGTCAACATTCCTCGAAAGAACTTCTCCTTCTCTCTCAGGGAGAACAGAAGAACCCCGTGTTCTTCGTAATGAGGAGCTAAGCGGCCCTGGAGCTGTTTAATTCCAGGTGTTTGTGATGAAGGATCTGGTTTGAATTCCTGCAGCTGCTCGGCGTTTTTGGATGTTTTCTGAAGGTTACTTTATGTGTTTATTTCTTATTCCTCGCTGTTTTGCCGGCTGTTTTAATCAAAAATAAAGTGATTATGAATATGCAAATAGAGTCATTTGCTAATTGTCGTTGCCAATCCCTCCCAAAAATTAAGCCGAAATTTTTAGAAAAACTCATTTTGAGGCTTGAATGAAGGCTGCCTGTCAGTCAGAGGATGTGGGTCAAAGGTTTAATGGCTGATTAAGAGCGAGGGTGTGCATGTGTGTGTGCTCCTGCAGGATCTCCGATTCCCCCTAAAGAATTCAGACTTCTCTGCTCAAAAAAAAAAAACAAGCACGGATCATTTTGAGGAAAATTCCAGCAGATTTTGTTTCCATATTTACCAAAACCCCGCCGCGGCTCTCTTTAACGTGGAGCGGCGGCGGCGGCTGTTTCAGAGGTTTTATTGAGCGAGCAGTTTGTCTCATTTTGTCCGAAAAGCGGCGGGCAGCTCGCAGCGGAGGACGGCCCTGAACGCTGCCTGGTTTTAATCACACACACACAAACACACAGGAGGCAATGAAACACACACATGTGCGCATTAATATGCATGCACGAGCAATTGGAAGCACACGGGGATGCTAACACACACGAATGCAAACACGCAAAGCTTCACTCCATTTGGTTTAATGTTTGTCAAAGAGGAGAGGGAGGGAGAGAAGCCAGAGGAAGGAGACGGTTCAAGGAGGAGTGAAAGAGAGGAAAAGGAAGGAAGGAGGAAATGTGAGAAATGTTAAGAGAAGGATAATGAAGCTGGGGCTGCGATAAAATCAAAGAACAAAACAAGGAAAGGAGGTAAAACGATACTGGTGAGAAGGTAAAGGAGGATGGAAGGGGGGAAAGGAGGCGGGAGGAAACGGGGAAATAAGGGGAGGAATGAAGGAAACAAGGAGGCTAAGGTTTGGAAGAAATAAAGGAAACAAGGAAGGATGGAGGAGGGACAGGGAAGATAATAAAAGGAAGGACGATGGCCTGATGAGGTTAAAGGGTGTTGTTAAAATATGGCAACTGCAGAGAAAAAATGTGCACTGATAACTTTGACACACAACCATCTCCTGGGTTTACAGAGCATGGTCTGAAAAAGAGGAAAAATCCAATGAGCAGTAGATCTCTGGGTGGAAATGCCCTGTTGATGCCAGAGGTCCGAAGAGAATGATCAGAGAAGATTGATTCATAGAAGGGACAACCCAAGGAAAAGCCAGTCATCACTCTCCAAAACCAGAGCAAACCCAGTTATCACTTTACAAAACCAGTGAAAACCCAGTCATCACTTTAGAAAACCAGTAAAAAAAACCCCAGTCATCACTTTACAAAACCAGTGAAAACCCAGTCATCACTTTAGAAAACCAGTAAAAAAACCCAGTCATCAATTTAGAAAACCAGTAAAAACCCAGTCATCAATTTAGAAAACCAGTAAAAACCCAGTCATCAATTTAGAAAACCAGTAAAAACCCAGTCATCACTTTAGAAAACCAGTAAAAGCCCAGTCAACACTTTAGAAAACCAGTAAAAAAAAAACCCAGTAATCACTTTACAAAACCAGTAAAAACTCTGTCATCACTTTAGAAAACCAGTAAAAAAAACCCAGTCATCACTTTAGAAAACCAGTAAAAGCCCAGTCAACACTTTAGAAAACCAGTAAAAAAAAACCCAGTAATCACTTTACAAAACCAGTAAAAACCCTGTCATCACTTTACAAAACCAGTAAAAACCCAGTCATCACTTTACAAAACCAGTAAAAAAAAACCCAGTTATCACTTTACAAAACCAGTAAAAAACTTTTAACTCTTTACAAAACCAGTAAAAACCCTGTCATCACTTTACAAAACCAGTAAAAAAAAACCCAGTCATCACTTTACAAAACCAGTAAAAACCCAGTCATCACTTTAGAAAACCAGTAAAAAAAAAAACCCAGTAATCACTTTACAAAACCAGTAAAAACCCTGTCATCACTTTACAAAACCAGTAAAAAAAAAAAACCCAGTCATCACTTTACAAAACCAGTAAAAAAAAACCCAGTTATCACTTTACAAAACCAGTAAAAAACTTTTAACTCTTTACAAAACCAGTAAAAACCCTGTCATCACTTTACAAAACCAGTAAAAAAAACCCCAGTTATCACTTTACAAAACCAGTAAAAAACTTTTAACTCTTTACAAAACCAGTAAAAACCCTGTCATCACTTTAGAAAACCAGTAAAAAAAAAAACCCAGTAATCACTTTACAAAACCAGTAAAAACCCTGTCATCACTTTACAAAACCAGTAAAAAAAAAAACCCAGTAATCACTTTACAAAACCAGTAAAAACCCTGTCATCACTTTAGAAAACCAGTAAAAAAAAAAACCCAGTAATCACTTTACAAAACCAGTAAAAACCCTGTCATCACTTTACAAAACCAGTAAAAAAAAAAACCCAGTCATCACTTTACAAAACCAGTAAAAAAAACCCCAGTTATCACTTTACAAAACCAGTGAAAAACTTTTAACTCTTTACAAAACCAGTAAAAACCCTGTCATCACTTTACAAAACCAGTAAAAAAAACCCCAGTCATCACTTTAGAAAACCAGTAAAAAAAAAACCCAGTAATCACTTTACAAAACCAGTAAAAACCCTGTCATCACTTTACAAAACCAGTAAAAAAAAAACCCAGTCATCACTTTACAAAACCAGTAAAAAAAAACCCAGTTATCACTTTACAAAACCAGTAAAAAACTTTTAACTCTTTACAAAACCAGTGAAAACCCAGTTATGACTTACAAAACCATGGAAAACTTTTTATCACTCTACAAAGCTAATGAAAACCCAGTTATCATTTTAGGAAACCAATGATAAACCTCTTATCATCCTACAAAACCAGTAAAAACCCAGTTATCACTTTACAAAACCAGTAAAAACCCAGTTATCACTTTACAAAACCAGTAAAAACCCAGTTATCACTTTACAAAACCAGTAAAAACCCAGTCATCACTTTACACACTGTTTGATTGATGGACGGATGTTTGTCACTCTGTTCGAGTCGCCACTGAAGCAGTCCGGCTCAGTTCGGCTCGCATTTGCAGTCGTTCCCACTCTCCGAAGAGACAGCAGATCCATGCCATCCCTATTTTTGGTACCCCTCTGGAGGGGTGCCAAGTGCACCAAACGACCCTAAAGGTGGAGCTAAAGGGCTGCAGCCTGTTGACTGGTCTTAAACATCGTCAGTTCTCCTGAATGAAGGCCCCATAGAGGGCTGGAGGTCCTCCATTGTTACTCTTTGTTTACGGTCACACATTTACGTAGCCGGCATGACCCTCTCCTCCCGGCTCAAACTCGTCCTCGAGCCCCGGACAAAGTCAGGTTTACGCTCCGAACTGTTCCGAACCAAACCACACCACTCAGAGGGAATGAAGACCTGGACCATCATCAGCGAGTTTCCCTCATTTGTCAGGACCACCGAAAAACTTTTACGGCCTGAAAATGTTCTCAGAATCCTTAGTGTGAGCGGCGTGGTGCAGCCGTCTTGAGTGTGTGTGAGGTTTTGGCTCTGCTCGAGGTGTGTGTGTACGTTAGTGCGAGGAGCCGGCGCTGTAAAGCTGCTCGTCCTGCTGCGGCCAATGTCAACAGCCCGCCGCATAACTTCCCATGAGCCTTTTCCCCTACAAGGTAACTGGAAGGCTGCTGCGCTCCTCGTGAGTGTGAGCGTGTGAGTGTGTGTGAGTGTGAGTGTGTGTGTCTTAGCCCCTCATTTGTTACTCAGTGTGTGTGTCTTTACATGCATGCTGTGTGTCCTCATGGGGACATTTCGTCACGCTGCGTCACACACACACTCATGCACATGCAGCACATACCGGCACAGGTACAGTAGGTGTGTGTGTGTGTGTGTGTGTGTTTGTGTGCGTGTTTCCAGCGCGGTGGAGCAGAGTGGCGGGTCTAATGCGATTACGTCCCTTGTCTCCGTGCAGAACTGATAAGGTATTAGAGGGCGGGCCGTGATGAGATTTAAATTAATTCAGCCTCCATTCAAATTCACCATGAGATGAGCTGCTCCATTATTTGGCCTTCCAGCCCCGCTCCCCCCCCCTCCTTCTCTCCCGTCTCCTTCCTTCCTCCTCTTTCTCTTACTCCTCTTTTACTCCGTCTCGTGACAAACTCCCTCGCTCGATTTCTCGCCTAATCCTTCCTCCTCTCCTTCCTTCCTCTTGCTGCATGAGTAATCCTTTTACTTCCCTATTTCTTCTTCTTCCTTTACTTCATCTTTTCCCTAAATTAAATCCCTGCACTTCCTTTTCCTTCAATCACGTCTCCTCGTTTCCTTCCCTTCTCTCCTTCTGTCCTTCCTTAATCTCACCTTTACCCTGATTTAAAGCCAGAATAAGAAGGAATGATTCACTGTTCTCCCTCCTAATTTGTTCCCTTAATCCAATTTTATCCGCTCTCCTTCCTTCTTTCAACTCCTCTCCTCTTCTCTCTCCTCTCCTCCTCCATCCTCCCTTGTCTCCTCACTTCTGTCCTAGGACTGCATTATTCAGCCTGTTTAACAACAATCAGCCAAAGGACTCTTACCTTATCAACATTATGCAGTTCAGAGGACAACACCGTCTTCACTGACCCTTTGCAGGTCCACTGGATATCTCCAGCTTTTGCACATGCTCAGTAGAGTCCCAGTCCATCTCCATGAGTGAGTATGTGGACTACAACATCAGTGGTGGACCCCTGGGTTAGTCTGAACATCTCCCTCCCTCTCTGGCCATGTTTTTTTTCTTTTTAAACTATATGTATACTATATTGTATACAATTTAATAGAAAAATGTCCCTCCATTTGAACCAAAGACAAATCAAACAAGGGAAGAGAACCACAGAGCAGTGCATGAATTTGATCAAATAAACAAAATGATGCGTTAATAGACTATATTGAGCAAAGAGTGGCTAACATTAGCATTGCTAGCACTGCCAACCTCCAACGAGATAAGTTGGACCTTTTTAATATTTTGTTTTTGAATCATTGAGTCCTTATCTGCCAAAATAAATGGGGCGTCAACTGCAGACCTGTGAGTAACGAAATGATTTTTATGAATCAAAGTGGACACGAGTCACATCACCGGTGAAGCTCAGATCATTCAGGCGGCTTTTAAACTGTTTAAGAGGAATCTGCCACTACAACCTTTAGAGAAAACTGAATCCCTGTATCTGTGCTGTCCACCTTAAAAATACTGAAGATGTTCAACAGCTCAAACGCTCCAGGACCAGGGTCTCTCTTTTAGGTCACACATGTCACACTGGGATAAAAAGTTCAGTTTGGTTTACAGGAACAAATCCAGCTTCAGTCAGAAACAGAGGTGTAGATACCAGTCTGTGACGATGGAGGTCTGCTCTCATGAAGCTGTCTCCGTCTTAAAGCCGGAGGAGGACATTTTAGCTCTTTGCTAAATCACGGGTTAGACCTCAGCGAGAGGAAGGAACAACACCTCAACCCAACGAAGTGTGAAGACCATGAATAAGAGCAGAGCAGAGCTGCATCAGGACAGGGCTGTGGAGACGCCACACGACTTACTCTTTTTAGGGTCCTTGCCCAAAGGGCAAGGAGGTCCTTGCCTGAAGAAAAAATGAGCTCTCTAGCGCCACCTAGGCACACTAAAATGGCCCTAACAGCCAGTAGGAATGTCGTACAGAGATCAAACCAACGTCAAAACCTTCGTCTCATTGAGACCCAAAATTCACGCACCCACAACTCTGACCTATCTCAAACAGGAAACCGGCAATTTGCCTTTCAAAATAAAATTACTACTCCCCCCAAAAAATTATCCCCTCCTAGGCCATAAATGGTATCATCTTGAAACCCGGACAGATGACAGAGGAGGTCATGCTGATCAAAAGTTCTGAAGGAATTTGTTGTTTCTCAAATGGTTTCCAAATGACAAGCCCTCAAAGTTGGTGAACCCCAAAGAAGCCCTCCCAGCTCCTCCCATTCAAATGAATGGGGAAAGAAAACACTGCTCCGGACAACCTGTGCAAGATAAGCCTCTACAGAAAAAACAAAAAGTCCTACAGCTTTGAAAATTACATGGATGGATTCCTGACAAAATTTCCAGTTCACATATATAACTTCTAGAGAGATTTGGTCAAAATAGTGGCAATGGTGGGGAAATGTTTCTAGACATTTGGTTGCTTTACTTCTCTGCTGCTTAATTTGAACCTGTATGAGGGCAGCAGATGATGTCATCACTCAGTGATTGACAGGTCAGTGCAGCTGGTCATGTGACTCACTGAAGGCGGGAAAATGGAGTGTGTAATACACACACATTATAAAGACTGAGGCTACTGACAGAGCTACAGAAACACACATTAGTCTAACTTTGAGCAGGTCAAGGGGTCAAAAAGGGATGAAACCCTCAAACTGGAGGTCAAACGGGCAAGAGGGACCCTGCGAGTGAGCGAGGACCCGTCCATGCTGCTTGCAGCTTTAATTTATTTATTTATTTTACACAGTTAAAGAACGACAATGCACTTAAAACATATTCAAAAAGGAATGTGTGTGGGAGTGGGAGGAGTCGCAAATGGCTTAAATAAACCACAGCCCGAGACACTGGAAGGTAAATACTGAAGCACCAAAAATAAAACATTAAACATCAGAAATGAAGAGAAACAATTTCATACAAAGACACAAAGACTGATGCTGATGGAGGTGTAAGACAGACTGTCTGTCTGTAAGTCCATCCATCAACCAGTCCATCAGTCCATCCATTGTCTTTGTGTCTGACTGTCCATCCATGTGTAGTCTTCATTTATGTTTCCTCCACTCCATCAGTCTGTCCATCCATCTGTTTTTTGTTTATTTTACATTATACACTAACATGGCACATGTCATGTGCCTAATATTGGAAAAGGATAATCATAAAAGGAGGAGTCAGACCTGGAGTCTCTACCCTCCTCTGAGGTTCAGCTGATCATGTTTTATCCATAAACGGAGGACTGAAAAAATAACACCTGCTGACTCCTAAACCAATCAGGAGCCAGAGATTTACTGAGAGCAAAGGCGTAGTCAGTGAAGAAGAGCTGGCCTCCTGTTTGTCTCTGAGAGCTCTTAACCTTGGCCACTTTATGAGACTTTAGCCCAGGCACACAATAAACAAACAAACAATTAAAGGAGTAAACAAACAAACAAACATGCAGAGGTCAGAGCCGGAGTGTGTCAGACTGCAGACATCCTGGAGCTCTGAGCGAAGCAGCAGTCGCCGTGATTAAGATTTAATTAGAGTGAAAATTTAATAAACAGCTGTTAATATTTGATCTTTTCAAATATTGAGTCTGCAGCTGAGAGCACGGCGAGCATTCAACACCTTCAGCCTCGCCGCTCTGCAGACAGGAAGTGATGGGTTTGAGCTCGCTCTTCTATTGTGACATCCCCTCCCCCTGAAACCACAGAGCGTGTGTGATAACCCAGGAGAGAGAGCGGTTTGGATGTTTGACTCACAGAGCTTCTGGAAGTTCCTCGAAGGATGAAGAACACTTTTAGGAAAAATCCCCAAATCAGAAGCAGATGTGGAGACTTTGTTGCCCTGACATGATCGTGTTTGTCATAATTTCAGAGTAAGACAGAAGTTCCTGACAGCGGACCGCTTTGATTTCAGATATCAGGACGATGGACTGAATGAAG
Organism: Cetoscarus ocellatus; assembly: GCA_037902135.1. NCBI lineage: Eukaryota > Metazoa > Chordata > Actinopteri > Labriformes > Labridae > Cetoscarus > Cetoscarus ocellatus. The sequence continues at coordinate 518,804 of JBAMNC010000065.1, forward strand.
ACGTCTGAGAGTCCCCGTCCACACCAGCAGGAACTCTTTAGAGGGGAATAATTTCATTTCAAACTGAACAATGACCTAAGGTAATCTGTAAAGCAGGTTGTGTGATCTTCAATATTCCATCTGTCCATCTGTCCATCCACCTATTCATTTGCCTGTCCGTCTGTCATTATCTCTGTTCAAAGAGCAAAAGCTCCAACGAGGCTCCTCCATATTTTCACCTCAAGAGGCCACAATATCTATGTCAATTCAAGGTGCAGTTCCTCCATCTATTGTCTATTTATTGTTAATAATAATAACAGGGTTCCCACTTTTTTGGAGAAATCATTTTCCAGGACTTTTCCAGGATGTTTTCACCACTCCACTGTATCATATTGAACTTAATATTCATTTATTTCTAACTCTCGGGCATGAACGTTGTCTGCAAGCTATCTTTTTAGTCTGACTTTTGTGTAGTGTCACACTACAATAAAATTATGGTTAATACTTATTTTTTATCTTTATTTAATCTGTTTTTTCATCAATATATCTTTTGAGTTACTGTTTCAGTAGCCTCAATTTTATTTGGCCATTTTTTATTATTTCTTGTTGTCATCATTGTTTTTATGTTTTATTCCTTAACTTGCATTATTTTATCTACTCATATTTTATGGCTAAGTGTGCATAGTTACCAAGTACATTTTTACTTAATTTCCTATTTTTAATTTTTGATCACTAACAAGGCAGAAGGAGGATAAATAATTTTCCAGGACAATTCAAGCTTTTCCAGGACATTTTACTTTTTCTTCATTTTCCATGACTGGAAAACTGGTCAATAATTTTCCAGGTTTTCCAGGACATGTGGGAACCCTGAATAATAATAAAATAAAAATTTGTATTTTTATTGCATTTTACATCCCACAGTCTCAAAGTGCTACAGGGTAAAGTAAAAACTATTAAAATTAATGCAATTAAAAACAATTAAATGGATACGTAAAAAGGAGAACCTTGAAAAGATGTTTAGCAAAATGCTTTATTTTTTCATCTGTCTGTCCAACTGATCCATCCATCTATCTATCCATTAATATATTTGTTGGTCCATCTGTCTGTTTGTCCATCAGTCCATCATCAGTGTGATCTGCCCACTGTTCACCTGTTTATGTAAAGAATCGATAACACCTCCCTGAAGGAATCGATATCATCAGTCAGTTCCCTTATCAATTCTTGTCACTTTGTTTTGACTGCCTTGTAAATTAAACACATAATGCTCTCATGCAGTCCATGTGGTCTGGTCCAACCCACCAGTTCACGGTGACCTGGATCAGGTTCAGGAAAGCCCGCCCGGTGCCCATGGAAGCTGACCTCTCCTATTCCCGCCCTCCTGAGCACGTCACGGTCCTCCAACGACACCCAAAAATATGTAGAAGGGAAATAGTCATGAAGGAGTCCAGCCGGCTTCTCTGGTCACTAGTCAGTGTCCAGGCCTCGCAGGAGTACAGCAGGACCAGGAGGACCAGAGACCTGAAGACTTTGGTCTCAGCCTCACAGTCAGCAGATCGATGAACTGCCACGGTAAGTGAACTCCATCCATCAGTCCATCCATCCTCTCTCTGTTTCAAAACAATTTCAAGTTCTACAGCATTCACATGATGGTCATTTGGTAAATTACACTACCAACCATCCATCCATCCATCCATCCACCCATCCATCATCAGACCTATCTGACCGTATGGCAGCAGAAGCTGATAAAAAACCCAGAGTCATAGACCAGTTTAGGTTTAATGGAGATGATATCATGTTTCCAAACATCCTCAAGATTCTCTCTAATTACCTCCGCCGAGGAGGTTATGTTTTTGCTGACGTTGGTTTGTTTGTCTGTTTGTTTGTGTTCAAAATAACTTGACAAAGTTATGGACAGATTTGGATGAAATTTTCAGGAAATGTGTGGAATGGGATAAGGAACAAATGATTAGATTTTGGGACTGATCCAGATCCAGGAGTTTTTTAAAGGATTCTCTAACATTGCAAGATAGGATTGAAGCTGCTTGACGGAGGTCTCTGAGTGTTTTTTTAGTTTAAGATATGAAACCCTGTCGAAACAATATCAACATCTCTAATGTGCAATTTCATCAGTACGATATTAGTACTGCAGATTACATCTTAAAGAGTTATCAATCAGATTAAAGACAGCAGATAATTCAGTATAAAGTCATACGTAGACTCCATCTTCATCACCACTGTGCACTTAATGTAAATATCTGATAGAGCACCGGCTCACTTCTCAAGCTCAAGAAGTTTTGCTCAACTGTTTTTCTGTGCTGACCCCCGGCTCTGAGGCCTGGTTCATGAACTTTCTAACTCTTTATATTTGGAGAAAATTCAAAATGAGACACATCCAGGCTCAAAAAGATTCGCCAGCCCTACTCTGACTATATCTTGGCTTCGAAGGACCCTCCTAACGCCTCAGCGTCTTTGAATTCTAACTTAGCATGTTTTTTTGCTGCACTCCTCAAATGTATGTGTATGACAGGATGATCACAGATGTTTGTGGATGAAGTACAGGACAGTCTCTCCCTTTGTTTTTCACATGGTTTTGGAGGTGGAGAGGCAGCTATGTTCTTGTTCATCAACTGTCTGTTTGTTATGTTCTCCCTTAAAAAACACAAATTTTGAAAAAAAGTATCCACAGAAATGAAAAATTCTGATGCTATTTCCAGCTGATATATCCACCATATAAATCCTTGATATAAATGTATGTATGGACTATTGTATGTACCAATGTGCTAGGAACAGGCTTGTTTTAGTAAAATAGAGGTTGACTACTTTCAACCATGAATATTGGAATTGGTGATGATGAGTTCAGAAATATCATCACACAGCATGTTGGATATTGGTAAAAACCCAGGACTGTGCATCCCTAACATCATCGTTATCACGAGCTCCTGGTCCGGGTTGATTTTTGGTTCTATAATCTTGGCCTGCATATCTGTGTCCTAATGTGTATATTAATTGTCTGATTTGTGCTTTGTATCATCTTCTGTTTATTTGTCCTCCATATTTACGTAAGGATGAGCTTCATAAATCATCTCCGGCTTTGTTTCCCTCTGTGTTTGGTTCGGTTTACATTGGACAAACTTTCCTCCAAACAAACAAACAAAATGTAAATAAATGATCGAGGCTCTGGAGCGCTCCTCTGTTGAAGCAGATCGCTGTAAATCCTGACACAAACGGCCTGCAGTGAATCACAAACATGGATCCTGTTACAGTCATGTACACACACTGATAAATAATCTCCTCATGTTCCATGTAAACATCATAAAATCCAAACAGGATGTGACCCACGCTAGCATGCATGTAAACACTGTCACTGTCGGCGGCAGGGAAAACCTGTCTTCTGCTATAAGGCGAGAATCAGCAGAGAAAACGAACAAAGATTTTTAATATTCATGCTGTTTGAGTCAGCCTTCATTATGACTCATCTCCACTGACAAAAGGTGTAAATGATCTGACTAACCTTTCTTTAATTTAATCTTTGTCCTTATAGCTGCAAGCGGAGCATCTTTGAGTCGTGGAAAAGTCATCTCCCATGCAGCGATAGGTTTATTTTTATAGTTTTGACTTTAATTGACCAAAAATAAAACATAAAAGGAGAATTAGAGCATTGAAACTGATGTGGATAACAGTTAAAGGGTAAATAAGTGTTTTTAATTAACACCAAATGTGAATTTTAGGTTGTCGAGTGACAAAAAGACATCGTTTAATTAGTGGGATGGCGTCATCTGGTGTGAACTGTTGAACGAACCCCTTCGCTCAAGTTCAAAAGACGACAAGGAACATCGCAGCCTAAGGACGAAGTAGAGCTGAGCAGCAAAGCGGCCGAAGCTGTTGTAGTTGTTGTTGTTGTTGTTGTTCCTAGGTGTGCACGTAATCTTAATCTGAAAGTGTACTGTGCATGCGTCACGCGTCATTGTTTTCCCTGAAAATGCTGATTCCTGTATACGATCTTTAACAATGAACAGTCATGAGTCATTGAAACATTGCAGTGATGGTCCTGCTCAGTTGTTCCTTACAGTACTTGTACTTGTGCTTTATCTGTCTCAGTGTTGTATCTGGATTTGTGTGATTGTGTTTTTATGTTTCATGTTTTTATCTGCCTGCAAAGCAAATTTCCCTTAGGGGGAAGTCAAGAGGAGATGGACACCAAAACATTTTCAAAACTTTTCATTCTGGACTCTGGTTTCAAAAGTTTGCAGATTCAGGTACTCTGGGCACTGCTCTTGCGTAGACGGAAGGCAAAAACGCAACAAAAACTCTCAGTTTTTTTGGCTGTTTTCGTTGTCGTGTAAACGGGGAATAAGGCTGGGGACAATGCTTGCTTCACTTCCCTCCCTCCTCCTCCCCTCATTAACAATACAAACATGTCGAAGCGGCTGCCTGAGACACCGGCTAAGATGGCAAAGAAGCTACGAAACTCCTGGCTAACTCCAAAGTACAGAGCAGAGCAGTGATTATTATGAGTCGGCAGATCAAATGTTCTACAAATGTTGTCAACGCACTGTTGACTGGACCCTAAAGATACGTGTGAAGACCACCTGAAGAGTGAGTGATTATATTTCATTACTGTATACAGTGTCTCAGTGTTAAATTTGCATAAAATACTAAAACCGAATTCTCAAAAAATTACAACAGAAAAAAATGAAACATGGGAAAAAACAACATGGATTTTATAGGGCCTACGTACCCCCCCTCGCCCATGGCTCTGGGCAGCAGCACACAAACTGGTGCTTCTGCCAGACCCAACAATACAGGCTGGACAGGCCTGGGACATCTACAGTTTTGTCCAGGCGATCCATGCAGATGCATGGTCCCACTTTGTCCAAGCTCCATAGCGACTCTCAGCACAGATTTCTCACTGCACCAGCTTCCTCTCTCTCTCTCTTCTGGCCTTCGTCATACCGTGGTCCTGACACCACGTCTCAGCCTTCTGCCCTCCTGGTTCTTACCTCTCTAAACTCCTACACCAGGCCAGTGAAGGGAGGCTGCAGGTCATTGGAGGGCCCATAAAGGCTTAGGCTCGTTGGCGGGCCCAGCCTTCTCCGTGATGTTTCCTCCAAAGCCCTTCATGATGCAGATCAGGCGGCCACAGGAGTCTCAGCAGGACACCGTATCGATATGTCCATGTCTTGACCTGCTGCAGCCCCATGCATGGATCCCTTGTTGTTGAAATGTATGCATTTTGTCTTTTTTATTTATTTGATTGGAAAAATTGGAGATTTGTATTTGGAAAGATGGGACAGTTGAAGTGAGAGGAGAGGAGGTGCAGCCGGAGCCGCCTGCTTTGAGGGCTATCTGAGTGAATATAAGCATGAGTTTCTCTAAAGCCTTGTATCTCCTTTTTCTTGATCTGCTCCTCTTTGAGTGTGAAGTTTTTATTCTTCATCTTGCAGCTCCGGCTCCGTCCGTCCTTGTGAGTTCTTTGTGAAGTTGTGTATCATATGATAAAGCTCCAGCAGACTTCATATCGATGACCTATAAAAGCTGTGAGAATATTTCTCCTCTCTCAGCGTCGACCTTGCATCATTTTTCTGCTGTGAAAAAAATAAACGCTCTCCAAACATGGAATTTAAGTAGTAAATTCCTGTGGCAGAATCATTTAAAGGCATACGACGCCACATATTTTAGGATTACTGCTCTGGCTCCACTGAACAAACAATTTCCAAGCAGAAAAGAGGAGTTAAAAAAATAAAGTGTTTCTCTGTGAGCTGGCAGGTGAAGATATTCTGAGGTTGGAAATTTTTCATGGAGACCAGATGAACTTTCTGAGGTCTTATGCAATGAGACTGACTGCTGTTTACTGCATGTGGGAGTCCAAAAAAACCCACCGATTCTTCCTCGAGTCCGCCGAAGACTCATGTTGAGCAACACTCACACTGAGAAACACATGTGCGTGACCTAATGAACCAGCCAATAACGAGCGAGTACAAGCTCGTCAAACTGTGTGGGTTTCAGCGAGCTCTATTCTCCGTCCAAAAAGCTGCTGGCAGGCATCTGTGCATTTCAAACGGTCGACACACGTCAGCGTGCCTGATGTTATTCGATTACAAATGTTTCCTTGAAATCTCTTCATTTTCTGAGGGTGCATCGCAGCCAAGGGCGAGCTTTTCTGTACGTACATGTCTGTGTAAAAAGGAGATCTTTTAAGCAGGAGTACATCTTTGTGAGAGCATAATTACTCTTTCAGAGCATCCTGAATACCTCCAGTTATTGAAGATTCATTTAATGATTTTTTTAATACGCCGAAAAAGGCCACTGTCCATTTGAATTCTAATCTAGCTACAAGCAGAGCATTTCAGCCCATGAAAAGGACTTGATTTGGCTCAGACGAGTCCTTTAATGCAGGTTCACTTTCTTTTCATTCCAGAGAAAATGGTGTCTTTTGATTTCTTTTTTGTCCAGACATAAACCAATCGACCGTCTGATGAAAAGAGAGATTCAGACAAAGAAAAATATAAAAATCAACAAGTTATTATGTTTGAAAGAGATGGAAAACAAAACATGAAAAACTGAGAGAGTTCAGAGGAAAATTGTGATCAATAAACCGTCCACAGGGGTTATACCAGCCAGAAAATCAGACTTTAAAAGCTTTGTTATCTTTGCTGCACTAAAAACTTAGTTAAATCTTTGCACATGATGTCTGAGTTTAGTTTAAAATAAGACACAACAAACACGCTTAGATAGGCCAGAATTTAAAGGAAAATGTGCTCAATAAACTGTCTTTAGGGACTACACGGGTCAAAAAATTAGACTATAAATGCTCTGATATCTTTTCTTCGCTTTCAGACTTACAGAAGTTCAGCCTTTGGAAAGGATATCTGAATTTGGTTCAAGATAAGACACATGGATTACCTAAAAAAACAAGACCACATACATTCTCAGATAGGCCAGAATATAAAGGAAAATATGTTCAATAAATGATCGATAGGGCTTAAAAGAGTCAGAACACTGGAGTTTAAAATTTAGACTTAAAGAAGTTCAGCCTTTGGAGATGATATCTGAATTTATGTTGAGATAAGACACCTAAATGACCTAAAAACAAGACCACAAACATGCTAACATAGGCCAGATCTCAAGACGTGACTTTGCACTAAAAAGAAATGCAATAAAATCAGAGCGATGCTGAAAAGCTAGTCCATGCTTTTGTTACCTCTAGACTGGACTACTGTAATTCTCTTCTTTCAGGCTGTCCCAGTAAGTCTCTTAAGACGCTTCAGCTGGTTCAAAATGCTGCAGCACGTGTACTGACTAGAACTAGAAGAAGAGACCACATTACTCCTGTACTAGCCTCTCTGCATTGGCTTTAATAAAATCTACAATAGAATTCAAGATTCTTCTTCTCACCTATAAAGCTCTCAGTGGACAGGCACCAGTTTACCTCAAAGAGCTTGTAGTGCCGTACAACCCCTCTAGAACATTACGCTCCCAAAATGCTGGCCTGCTCGTGGTGCCATCAGTCTCTAGAAGTAGTCTGGAGGTAGAGCCTTCAGTTATCAGGCTCCTCTTCTCTGGAACCATTTACCGACCACGGTTCGGGAGGCAGACACCCTCTCTACCTTTAAGGTTAGACTTAAAACTTTCCTCTTTGATAAAGCTTTCAGTTAGGGACCAGCTCATAGTCCATAGTTCAGCTGCTATAGGCTGAGACTGCAGATGGAGCCTCTTGACTCAGAGTCTTGTATCTTGCAAAGCTCCAAGCTGGAATGATTGAGCTCAGCCTGCATCGTTCTTTGGCGAGATGGAGGAGGGAGTTACGTGCGTGTGAACGGCAACGGGCAACTATAGGCCTTAAATCAAATGTCCAGCTCGGCCCCTAAGGGGAGATAGGAGAGTATGGACGCTAGCTGATACATAGCAGTACATGGTGCCACTGGAAGCCCCATAATTAAACCACTTTTAGGTTAAAGCTACACAAAAACCTATGTTGGCTTGACTAGACAAAAAAGGATTATGCCACAAAATATATATTTTAAATTTTTTTTACAGTTTTAAAGCACATATATATTACCTTTACCATTGCTTCCAAACATAGTTTTTACTAATACTATATGCTATTTTGAATGCCTCATGAAAGATATTTAGAGATATAATCATAGTAAAATATGTTCTTTTATGACTTGTAAAAGACAAAGCATGTAGCAGCAATCTGAGGTTTGTAGAAATATTTGATCAGCTGTCCTAATGTGTGCATTATGCAGTGCCGGTTACTCATGATGAATCAATTTTAGCATTTGTTGTAAAGTATGTCATATTTCCAATTTGTTGTTTTTTCAATGATTGGTGGATCACAAAGAGTGAGGTAAAGGACCACATGTGGCCCCTGGGCTGCCAGTTGCCCACCCTTGGTCTAGCGTTAACTCCTGTCCTGTTTCACCACATCAGTTGATTGGCTGCTATTGAATGTGACTGACGGACTGATCGTCCAGTCCTGTGAATCCTGAAACAATTGGAGATGATCTCCACGTCAGTCTGAACGTCTGCAGAGAGCTCATCACGAGACGGCCCAACAGACTTTAACAGGACTTCTTCCTCAGGGTCAGGGAGCAGGAATTCTGGGAACGATGATTGGGCCTTGATTAAATTTGTCTCTAAATGAGCATCAACACTTTTATTTTTAAACCCAAAGCATGATTGTTCCCAAAGTGTCTCCACGTGATAATTATTACACCCTCCAAATATAACCCGGCTGAGTTCTCCTACAGCTGAAGCAAAGCGTAGCATCAACACATCGTAAAACACATTCACTCTATAACGGGATTTAAATGAAGGATCATTTATGCAACTGTCTGCATCAACTTAGAAGGCAAGAGAGACAGAATGTTGGACTGGAAGTTGGACTTGACAATACATCAACTAAATCAATTCATTTGAATTATTTTTTGCAGAAGATTTAAAAAATAAAATTCAAGATGTTTTTTCTTGACTTGTACTTGCTCTTACTGTAAGTTGTTGCAATGTTTGAATATATAAATATTGAAAATTAAGTTTTTATTGTTGTAGGCTCTGTCAGGTTTTCCACAATCACATGCTTAAGCTTTTATTTGTTTTTTTTTGTTTTTTAAATTAGATTAAATGCAGATCAGAGAGTTCCATGTTAAGAAACTGTGAAAATAGCTTGGATTTAAGTGTTCATGTAGACAAACCTGCCTACGTTCAAACTACATTATCATCATTTTATGAAAAAATAACAGCATGCAGCTTACCTATAGGAGGGAAGTTCTGTTTAGTTTCAGAATATATTTTGATAACATAAAGGCAAACCTTCATTCTCGTATTTTTGTGTCACTTGGAGGTTTTTTTCCCTTAAAGGGAAAAACTGACTAAATCGTAAATCGAGTTTCATGACAAAAAAAAGGGGGGGATTTTATTTTTGGGCCATATTTCCCAGCCCTAACTGAAAGGTCTTGAAAAAGAACTCATCTTGTGTCCTTGTTTTTAAAATGCATTTCTCTGACTTTCTCTCTTGGATCATCGACTACATTCGAATGAGGGACTTTTTTTTATACATATGCCTCCAGGGACAGATTAAGACAATAAAAACAACATGTTAGTCCAACACGCTGTTGGAGATTATGCTGAGATTGTCCCTATCAGCTCTACAGCTGCCTGCCACCTTGCGCAGCAGCTGGATCCTCCTGGTTCAGGGTCTGTAATCAGGCAGATCCATCTTGCCAAAGTCCAATCTACAGCGTCTATGAGCGGCTTGAAGCGGGACGGCCAATCAGAGATTAGCATCGATGCTAACAGCTTCAGTATCAGTTTTATCCGATCTGGACCACATTTGTCTATTAAATGAAAAACAAATATCAGAACTACATGATTTGATGTGTTTGTTTTGTGAAGTGGTTCACGTTCCACCTACTACATTATCTGATTGGCCTGAATCAATGTGATTGATGGAATGATCATCCAATCGCCTGCCGGATATGCTTCTAAAGGTTCTGCCCTTCCCAAACACTTGCTCACCTCATCTCTCTGGAGCTGTCATGTTTCCCATCCCTAGATTTGACTGCAGTAGAGTCTCTGTCACTTTAAATACTGGCCTCATGCTGTTATTGGGCTTGTGTTGATATTTGAAGGAATTTAATGACAAAAAGACCCCATTAAAACAACAACAAACTTCCTCCTCACTTTTTCTAAATTTGATAACACTCTGGGGGCCAAACGGGAAGCTATGGGGGGCTTATGTGGCCCCCGGGCTACCAGTTGATGATCACTGATGTAGAGAGACAGTGGATAGAGTGTGAACGGGGAACTGGCCTGATGGATGGATTATAATTTCAGGAATAATTCAGTACAGTAATCCAATCGTTCTTATTCCTGTTCTAAGCACTCCAGCACTTTTCTCTGTTTTTCTCTGGTACTGTTTTAGTTTTACCACCTTTAAATGTTTACTGTCTGTTTTTTATACTTTCTGTTTTCAAACATTTATTTAATTTTAAGTACTTGTGCCTTAAGTATTGCTATCTGAGCCATCTGCAACGACATTTTGTTCACATGTGCACCTGTGGTGTATATTTTGAAAGACAATAAATCATTTTATTCTATTTCTGTAAAGCAGATCAAGCATGAGGTCCTTCCTGATAAAAGTGCTTCAATCTAAATTATTATAGGGGGGTTTTGGCCTTAAAATCACAAGTTTTCCCCTCCTATTTTCTAAATATGATAACTTGCCAGGGGCCACGAAACTGCAGGGGGCCTGATGTGGCCCCAGGCTGCTGGTGGATGATCACTGATGTAGACGATCACGTTGGCCTCTGACTTTAATTCCTAACGTAAAACCTTGTAGCACAAACACAACGATTCTGCTCATATGTTCAGTCTTAAGGTCCACACACTCCTCTGAGTTTCTACCTGAAGATGCTCAGCCGGAGGATTCTCGTCCCCGCAGCATTTTTGACATTTTACCGTCTGAACGAGGAATCGATCTCCAGCTTTAGAGACAGCACAACTTACTATAGATTACAGGACACCCCCCTTGCACACACACACAACACACACACACTCCTCTGCTTTAATAAAGCGTTGGTTAATAAGAGAAAGATTTTTGTTGGAAGAGTCGCTCTGAGACAGAGAAGACGCTCTGGCTGCCAAATCAGTGTTTTCACAGCCTGAATCACAGCTTACCACTGATGCTGGCCCAGGGAGGAGTTAACACACACTCACACACCAGCACACACACTCACACATTTACTACACTAAAGTATTCAACAAAGAGGAGCACGTGTATGCTCAGATATGTTGGGATAAAGACGGTGACCACAGGCATACATTAATCCTCCACAGCTCCTGACTCCTGTTCATTTACAGTTAAATTAATAAAACATTTGATCTGCACACAAACATCACACTGTGGACTGTGGGGCTGCATGGACCCTGTGTTCTACCACCAATGAAAATCAAACTTAAAAAGGTAAAAGACGAAAAACAAAGTGTAGTTAAATCTAAATGATGCCTCTGCTTTAAGAGACGAAGGGGAGCGCTAGTGCCAAAATCAGCTCCAATTTCCTCGTACGGCTCCAGCAGCCGAGGAAAACCCCCTACATTCACTCTTTTCTCTATTTTTGTATCCGTTGCTCTCAGATTTGAAAAAGGCTGAGGAACTGAGAGACCTGCTCAGAGCTGGGAGTGGCCTAGAGAGGCAGGGCGGTCACATTTCCCAACTAGAAAGCAAGTCACTAAACAGGTAGCTCTCATACTGCTGTTATATCTATAAGCAATAGTTTCATGATACAGCTACCATCATAATATGATAATAATATATATTCATGACCCTGAAAACCCACACCTAGCACTCAGAATTATGTTGACATCATTATTAATTAGACAGTTACTGAGCAAAAACCATCGTCCACGATTGGAGGTTATCTGGATCACCACCAAAATCCAATCATTTCTAAGTTGGGCCATTACCAGCATCTCCTGAAAATTTCAGCAAAATCTGTGCAGTAGATTTGTGTAATCTTGCTAACAAACAAACAAACAAACAAACAAACAAATGCTGGCAAAAACACAACCTCCTTGGCGGAGGTAGAAATCAAAGTTGATCGGTTTTAGAGCATACACACCAAGACATTTCTATCTGATCAGTTAACTGCTTTTACTCAAAATCAATTTTATTATTTAACTTTCTCGAGGCAGCACGAGGGGCCGCGTGTTCTTACATGTAAATTTTGTTGTCTTGTCCATGATGGCCTTTTTCTGCTGGACACTTGGGTGGAAGGCTAACAAATGGGCCTGCATTTGTTGTGGATGAGGAGTAAGCCAGCTGCCTTACACATAATCAACACACAGCCTGTTCTTATTAACATTTTGCCAAGTGCTCCCACAGAGTGGCTTTGACCCTCCTCCATGTCCTGGAGGTGTACTTCCTGTCCCTGAGGTCAAGAGAGCGATGGATGGGAGCGCCCTCTGTTGGCTCCAGGAGCCCGAATGTGCTGCAGAACTAAATGTTTTATATATGAATGTTTAATAACAGTTCAGAGATATAGATGGTTGAATGAATATTTGAATATCAAGTATAAAGTGACAGCGCTAAAGTGAATATTTCCTCATCTCACAGTTCAATTAGATTTGGATTCTGAAGGTGATGATTTGAATCAGAATCAATTGAACTATTTATGTCTGTGGACAAGGTTGCTGTCTTTAATTAGTTTGATTTTACAGATGTATAATTCTGTAAATCTTAATTACAAACTTTCAGAAATTTACCATCCTCGTCTTTTCCCAAATATTTACTTCAGTTCAATATTTCACCTTACTGAAGTCATCCAACATCCCTCTACTGATCAGATATTAGGAATATGGTAAAATCAATAATCAGAGTATCACTGTTTGTATGATTACTAATATCAATAATATATAATTAATGATACATTTATTGCGACTGTGCTGCACTTTTAATATCTAATATTATATTTTTCTTGACTTATGCATTGTTGATGTTTTGTTCAACAGATTTACAATTTGGTATATACGTGCTCTTACAAATAAGGGACGCCCTGTGATCCCAGTCACCATATAAGTTATTCTTTTAAGGTCTCATGTCCGGCAAAATCAAACTTAGCTGCTTTAAATGTTGTTGAAGGGTCTTGAGGAGCAGAGGAGCATGACACATTTCACTAAACTCTCGGTTCACAGAGAAATGCTCCTTAAAATGCTCTGTTTGTACTTCCTGGATTTTATGATGTCATAGCTATACAGCCTCCACCCACCAGGCAGACACCATCACTGCTTTGAAAGTCTGCTCTGTGGTCTCCTGCTCCCTCTCATCAGACATTGTTTGAACAGCCAATCAGCACAGCGCTCATTATCATAGTCTCCTGTAGCCCCGCCCCTCAGATCAGAGCTTGTCCAAAGGGGAGGGAAAAGGAGCCTCAGCTGATCCTCCAGAGAGATGACATTTTTATTTTTTACTCAACTCAAATCCTTGATTATCAGACACATCATGTAAATGGTCAAAACTCACTGGGTCATGTGACCTTTGAGGGGAAATGCAACAAAAAAAAAAAAAAAAAAAGAGAAAGAAAACACACACATTCTTGCCTTTAGTACAAACAGGGCACAACGTAGCTGCACTATCAGAGCGAGGACCTTCAATTCAGGTGATTAATTTTGTTCATCGTTCATTCAGAAACTGTGACAGAGATCGTTCTGGAAACATCTGAGATGATCTTTAATGTGACAATACCAGCAGGGCACACATACACATACTTGTTTATGAGAGAAATGGGACCATCCAGCTGCATCACCCACATGAGGACTTTCATACCAGCTTATTTTATTTTGGGTAAATTATTTTTTTAAAACTTTGAGGCCAACATTTGATTGAATCTCTGCAGAAAATTGCTGTGAGGGGCACACACATGCTTTCCTAAATAACCAGAGCGGACCAAAAAGCTGCAAAAGCCAAACAAGGACCTTTCTTTTGGATCAATTATCATTTTTTTATTTTCTGTTTTTTACCTTCATTTTACCAGGAGGTCTCACTGAGATTAAAAATCTCTTTTACAAGAGAGACCCTGCCAAGGTAGCAGCCAAAACAACACCCCGAAACAAATTAAAAGTTAAACACAGAAACTCTCAACAGTATAAGACAGGAGGATGGGGATCTTTCTAGACAAACAGCTGCATTTCTGTCATTGCTTCATTTTAAATTTAATGAGTGACATCAGTGAGTCCAGTTTTAGCTCTTTTTGAGCTGGTTCATGTCCAAAGGTGCTTTGTCCTCCCTGATCTGTAAAAGCTCAGGGTGCAGAGCAGAGCAACAGATTAAAGGACCGGAGCAGGTCACCAGGAGGACCCACAGGTATGAAAATAGAAAATAATAAAACAGAAGAAGATTGAGAGCAGAAATGATCTTCACTGATGAAGAGACAGATCAGAGAATTTAACATGACCAAAGTGTGGGCCAAAGTCGTCCCAAAACCTCTGAGGCGAGCAAATCTGAGGAGACATTTTGGAACAAACTGAAGGAAGACAATAAAATAGAATAATATAGAATAAACCTTTATTAGTCTCACACGGGGAAATTTGCAGTGTTGCAGCTACAAACGGGACAGCAATGATAAATAATAAAAAAAAAAAAAAAAAAAAAGTATAAAAACAGTATAATAGCACATGGGGACAGTGCACGAAACACAGATTTTTAGGAGTGATTAAAAAATATGAACCTGGATCTTTGTCAGTCAGTCAGTGGAGAACATCGTCATCACCAAGGATGAAGAAACCACAACAGAGCTCGTCCAAACTCAAGACTGTTAAGGGGGTCATTTTGGAGGAGTCGGATCCAGAAGGGTCAAAGGTGAATCAACATGATTACAAACTAAGAGAGTCTGAAGACTGAGATAGATAGATAGATAGATGGATGGATGGATGGATGGATGGATAAACTTTATTGTCCCTTGCAGGAAATTTGTCAGTAAGAAGAATAAAACAATAGATAAAAGCAGATAACAATAACAGATAAGAGACTGGTGGCAGTAAAATAGGTTTAAAAATATATAAAATAACATAAAATAACAATTGCAGGAGAAGAATTACTCAGACTGTTTGCTGAGAAGAGATTTGGATGTTGGGAGAAAAGAGAGCTTATAGCAGTTTGTTTTGTGTTTGCTTGCTCTGTATCATCTCCCAGAGGACAGAAGTTCATATTCTAGAGAAAGAATATGAGAAGGCTCATTAAGAAAGAAATGGTTTCCCTCTTCATCAGGACAATGCACTGCAGAAAAACAAGTCTAGGTGAGAGTATTTGTCCAATTTCAAGACAAAAAAACACCACTAGACTTATTCTAAGCCACGACTTCCTGACATGTTTGGATTAAGATCTTATTTGAGGACATCAGAACAAAAAAATAAAGCCTGAGTTGAATGTAATAAGTAAAATCATCTGCCAATGAGACAATACAAATATAACTTGAAGGTTCTCTTAAAATAAAATGTTCTATCAGAGCAGATATGAAACCTTAATTTAAGACCCTCTCTGAGTCAAACTTTGCTTGTTTCACTGGCAGATATTTTCTTATCATGACAAACAACTCAATGCCTTATTTTTACCTTTTATTCCTTAAAGTAAGGTTTTTATCTGGACTTGCTAAGTGAATGTGGATTGGAATAAGTGTTTTAGATATTTCTGACTTAAAACTAGACAAACACACATGCCTAGATCAGGGTTTTTGCAGTGTGCTCCAGCTCACGCTGCTCTCTTGGTAAAGCTAGACCACAAAACAATCCCAGGGCTGATCCCCCTCCCTGTTCACCTGATCGAGCACCAGGTGACTTCAGATCTGAGCTCAGAGGAACGACTGGAGAAGAACCTCAGAGGCTCTGAGTCAACTGTCTGAAGAAGACCTGCTGCACTCTCAGATCAGCGAAGACCTGAATCATGATTATGGATAAAACCGGATCTCCGTTCACAGATGCTGACACACGTGTGGACGGCGGCGCTGCGTGAAGTCTCTCACATGGAGAATCAGACACAAAAAGCAGACAGTCCCACACACACCTGCATCCTGATGTCTTCACTCCGCCTCGCCCGCTCCTGCACACACATCAAACTGTTCACATCGAGTGGCGAAGAACAACAGTCGCCATCAGAAGGCCTTGTTCTTGGAGCAAACCCCCCCTCCTTTTCCTCGCTGTCTCCGTCTACCTCCCCCCCCACTCTCTCTCTCCCACCCTCAATCACTCCTCCGGTGCAGTTTGGGCTGTTTCTATGGCAACGCGCCGAGTCCCATGGTCGCTGGAGGGAGAGAGCGCTACCCCGCTCGTCCTGCCCAAAAAAAACGAGAAAAAAAAATCTGCTAAACACTCCTTCAAACTGAGAGCACAATATCTGTGTGTGCTCTCACTGCACGCGCGTGTCAGCCGTGTGTGTGTGCTCTCACTGCACGCGCGTGTCAGCCGTGTGTGTGTGCTCTCACTGCACGCGCGTGTTTTATTTTTCCCAAATGATTGGAGTGGCAACTGAAAAAAAACACCAATTTCAGCCCATGTCTGCTTCAGTCTTTGTCTTTGTGAGACACAAACACTCCGCTCCGCCTCAGATATCCCTGATTATTGATTATTGATTGACGGCATCATTCTGAGCATGGAAATGAAGTGGAATGATTATAAAAACAAAATAAACAATGAGAATTAAAGACAAAATTCACGTCTGCACTACTGGGGCATCTTAATATGGGCAAAAAGGAGAAGGAAGATTAAAGAGTCCTGCCCATTTATTGTATTATTGATTATTAATTTTTCAATTTTATCACAATTATTTAATGTCGAGGGCATTCCGATCAATGATCAATGCATGTTTTTCTTTCTTTTTTACAAATTTGAAATTGTCAAATTTCATGATCTGATTCCTGAAAATTAATTTTTACCTGCCTCTTTTTTCAGACTCTGATATTAATTAATGCAAAAAACATCAAGGTAATCCTGGAAAAAATATTAATTGTGGAATTAAATTGATAATTTTCACATAAAAAGTCATGATTTTGACCTCCAAACTAAAAGAATCATTCATTTATTCCCTCCTCCCCAAACTCTCCATAAAAATGTAAATGTATTGACATAATATCTCTTACAATACGCTTTTGTTTGAGAGCTATTGTTTGCTTTAATATGTCGTTTTGCAGCAAGGAAAAAGTACTCATGAAGAAATAATATGTAATGGAAAATGACTGTATTTTTTTTTTCAGATTTGCAAAGATCAGATTTCATATTTTGATTCCTAAAAGTCATTTTTACAGACTGTTGTTTCAGGCTCTGATATTAATTAATGCAACATAATTAAACATAAAAATGTCCTTGTTTTGACCTCCAAACTCTCCAAATTTCACAGTTTGATTCCTGATATTGAATTTTAATGACGGCACTTTTGTTTGGGCTCTGATGCTGAATTTGAGCAAAATGAATAAATGATAAATGCATTATTGGAATCACTGATTTACTGCATAAAACATAATTTTATTAACATCTCCAACCCCTGACATGTTTATTTTCACTACATATTAATTATTCTGAGTTTTTATTGGATCTAAAGGTTGATTTTTGTAAAATAAGATGTAAATTATGAAGAAATCATAAATGCTTGATACGTTTCTCTCCTGAAAGGGTCAAATATCAGAATAATGCTGAAAATCTCCTTAAATATCTATCTGTACACATTTCTCCTTAAGCTTAAACAGTGCCTTTTTTATATTTATCTAAACTAATGCACATTCACAGTTGTATACCATAACACTTTCTCTTTATCATATTTCTGTATTTGTGTAAAAGCCAGTTTAATCTGATCCAGTGTATTCTGATTGACTTTATATTATACTTTTAATTTTATTTGTAAATGTAGAATGATTCATGTTTTTACTCCTGAACATTAATTTTCACCTACAGCTTTCTTTCAGGCTCAAATATCAGTTACTGTAGCAAAGATAATCAATCTTTCAGAAAAACATGTAGAGGTGAGTGCTACATCAAAAACGTATGAAAAATGGTCTTCAAGGATCCAAGGATGACGGTACATTTGAAAACACATAAAAATCCGAGGCACTCCGATGAATTTAAAACCCTTTATTGTGTTAGGGACATGTCAACGTGTTTCGACTCACACGTTGTCTTCATCAGGACATGATAAACAACACGAAACAGGTGTTTAAAATACATGGAAGGTGTCATGTGACACCGTCACACCAAGGCCTTGCTTCAAAAAGATGATCAAATATGTTTTATTATTAACAAAACTTATTAGAAGTTGTGTTATGACTAATATTTTTCTGATATAAAATTTCAAATGTTTAATTCATCTTTACAGGTATGTTTACAGAACACTAACTACCAACTAACTAACACATAAAGGATTTTAACTTCATCGGAGTGCCCCGGATTTTTATGTGTTTTCAAATGTACTGATAATCAATCTTTATTTACTCACTGACTTCACAACTTAAACTGGATCCAGAATGGCATCCTTTTAAACCTGAAACAGATTTGTAGTCATTAATGATCAAGTGTTTCCTGTTTGTTGTATTGTTGTGTGTGTTTTTATGTATTGCTCTGTCTGAAATTATTCAGCTGTTTTCTAACAGTGTTTATTGTTGTGGTTTTTTTTGTCTTAAAAAGCCCAACTCGAGACCAGCATTGGAAATAAGCTCACGCTATAAATGTTGTAGTGTGCAGCAATATTCTCTTGCTTCTACTGACCCTATACAAATATCATTAAATAAATAAATCAATATTTGTGTAATTTATTAATCATGCATGCTATGAGTTGTTTTTCTGTGTGGACTCAGTTTTAACCAGGATGACAACTAGTGGGATCGGATTTAAATAAATCGATTTAAAAATCAAATGAAGAGAATCATTATTGACTCTGTAATACGCATTGTGATTTGATAATTAACTGATTTAAAGATGTATTTTTAACCACCAAACTCTTCAAATTTCACAATTCAGTTCCTTTGGGTTTGATTATTAGTACAACTTTATTTGGGCTTAAATGCTGAATGTGCAGAGGAACAAAAGGAAATTCTGGAGAAATGATAAAAAACCTTACAAGCATTGATTAGTTTATGTTTCAGCTTTTGTAGTTTTTTTTTTTTTAAATTCTGACTTAAATGTTAATTTTTGCAGCACACACATGAGGACAATATGAAGTAATTATGAGTGTTTGGAGGATTTTTAGCCTAAAATCGTCTTTATTATAAGACAGGAAGTTCAAGATGTTCTTGCTCTTCATGAGGCAGACAGTATGCTCTTCCTCAATCAGTGATTACTGATTATTGATTGGTACATATGTGTTAATTTAACTTTAGGGTTTACAGAGATGTTATAGACAGTCAGATTTGAAATGACAAAATTTCATGTTTTGATTCCTTGTCAAAGCCAATTCCCTAAAAAGCTTTTAAACATATTTTTAAAATGTTTCTTAATCCTGTTAGGAGATTTTGATTCATTAA
Organism: Cetoscarus ocellatus; assembly: GCA_037902135.1. Lineage (NCBI taxonomy): Eukaryota > Metazoa > Chordata > Actinopteri > Labriformes > Labridae > Cetoscarus > Cetoscarus ocellatus. The sequence goes on from JBAMNC010000065.1 coordinate 538,279, forward strand.
GGTTTGACTTTAATGGCTGCATTATATTAAAGGCTCATGTGTTAAATGTACAGCAAGAAGACGAAATTCTGGATAAATTAAGAATAACTTCGAAGAATTGTGCTTCAGTCCTGCCACCTGTCCAAAAAGCTCATAATCATAATTGAAATCAGCTCTTTTTTATTTTTTTTTATGTAGATTTTTCTTATTCCAATTAAATGTTGAACATATATACACCAATTTACCAAGTCAAATTCCTTGTATGTGCAAATGTTCTTGGCAATAAATACAAATTCTGATTCTAATTTTGTAGTGTTACAATATTATGAAGAATTTTTACATTTCTGCTAATTTCCGAGCCTGGAAATGTTCTGGATAAAGGGAAATGAAGATCCTCATGCCCTCTTAAGACTCTTAAGACCTCGTTGCACACCAGACGTAATTTTAACGCCAACAATTCACACATTATAATTATTTTTCAAATCCATATCAGATGCAAAATTTCCACAAAATAAATAAAATAAAATAATATACAGGCACTTTGCAACATCACAGTGCTGGTGGATGGATTAAAAAAATAAGAAAATTATGTGCAAATTATTCATGCAGAATAGAGGTGTATACAAAAAAACAATCACCTCCAGCTATCACATGTCTATGTGTCCTTGGGCATGGTTCTTAACCCCGAGTTGCTCCCGCTGCTGCATACGTGGCATGTAAATGGACATTAAATGAGCATGGACGTGTTCGCTGATCTATAACTGAAATAAAAACTCACATTTACCATAAACCTGACATCATCCATCCCTCCTCCAAAGACGATTCTGCAGAAAATAACAACGAAAAATGTTTTTTATTGAGTTTTTGCGGCTAAACTGTTAAATATTATTATGAAAGTTCATGAAGGGAGGGACTAACATCCCTTTAAAACCCAAATGAGTGAAATTCAAATCAGTTTAAATTATTTCACTCGATAGTTTTTGTCTAAAATGTTAAGTCTGCCAAATCGGCACAAATGCATTACAGATACATGACATTTTATACCATTATTCATAAATTTATTTACTAAATGTACATTTATACCAAGCTCCATGTTGGAACATCTTAGTTCTTTTACCCGAGTCTTCTCCTTCCTTAAATGTTAATTTTTGCAGCAAATAATGAGCAGATTTGAGAGAAATTATGGATGCTTGCTCCGTTTTTCAACAGCAAATGGTCAAATGTTTCAAGGAAACCGAAGAAACGAGAGAATTTCATGCCTCTAAAACCCACACGAGTCAAAGTCAAACCGCTGATTTCATGCTATTACGCATGATTGACATGCATTCGACATATTTTTGATATTTTTGGCAGCATGAAAGGGAGTCTAAAATAATTCACATGTGAAAAATAAAGAGAGAGAGAGAGAAAAATGAAAGCGGGGAAAAGGTTGTGGAGGAGGTCGATCCTGTCGCCTTCTCCTCTCGTATTATTTTGTTGATTCAACAGGCAGTCAGAGGGGAGAGGAGGGGGAGGAGGGGGAGGATAATGAAAGAGGAGGGGATGAAGACATGGTGGAGGGGGAAGAGAGAAATAAAACCACGGGGTGGAGGAAGAGGAGGAGAAGCCTGCAGAGAGCAGGAGAAATGAAAATGGAAGGAAGGTGAGAGGAGGTGAGATCAGGTGTGTGTGTGTGTGTGTGTGTGGGGGGGGGGGGTTAAGAGGAGAGGAACTAGGAGAGGAAGGAAGGAAGGATGCTGTGAAGTGATGGAAAGATGAGGAGGGGGATAAGCCTGACATTTGGTGAGAGAGGAGGGATGGAGGGGATCATCTGAGGAGGAGGGAGAATGCCAAGGATGCAAGGGAAGGAGATGAGACGAGGAAAGAAAAGGGGACTGGTTTTAAAAATCAGTTTAGATGAAGAAAACTGCACCTAAAAGGTCACATTCTGCCCCGACCTCTCCTTGGGTCACTCCGGGTCCTATTTTCTGATCGGCGTAAAGGAAATGACCGGCCTACATCTATAACCTCAACCCTCCTCCTAAAATGTAACAGGCACTTTTCAATAACAACCATTTAGTGAGGTCAACCGGACTCAACCGTTGGGCCATCGTGTTGGACGGTGCGTCGCTGTTTGAGGCCACGCCATGGACACAAATGTCGGGTTTAAATAATGGCATCACATCTGGCCCCCACTGGGTCTCCCAGGGGCCTGGCCTTTCCCGTGTGCAACCTTGGATGCAGTGAGGAGCTCAGACATCTAAAACAGTGTTAACTTTGACAGCACTTTGTAATTTAGTTTTAGTTATGGTCTTTTGCCTAAAATATATTTTTGTTTTAGTCATAATTTAGTCATCTTAATTGTTTTAATTTTAGTCTAGTTTTGGTTGATGAAATTTCACAACATTTCAGTCGATGAAATCTGCTGTAAATTTAGTCACTAAAATATGAAGTGTAAAGGGTAAGGCATTTTTATGTTTCCTTGAATTTCTGAAGTCATGTTTTACACTTGGATAAAATCAAACATCTAATAACCCTTTATTGAATGCTAGTAAAGTCTGAATGTATAAATGAACAGAAACACATTGAACTTTTGTGTGAAATGCAGTCACCTTTATTTAGGCTACCTGGCAGAGCATCTCAGTTACAATACCAGAACTGACAACAAACAGTGAGCCTGCTCTACATGAATATATCAATTCATAAAGAGAGGAGCTCTGATTGGATCGCTCCACAACTTATCCCACCACCACCAAGCTAAGGCAGCTGTGATTGGATATATTCCTAACTTGTCTCTACTTTCTACATGACCAGATTAGGTCTGATTGGATTAAGTCTCTGTCAAACATTTTAGTCTAGTTTTTATTTGTTGATGAAAATGTCAGTTAATTTAGTTTGAGTTTTTATTCATGTGCACTTGTTTTTATGAGTTACTGTCTGGTTACTCTGCTCAGATGATACAAACACTGCCGACATTTAGGACAAGACTCGGTGTTACTGTTTCACAAGTGACCGTGTTAACTGGTGACCAGGGTTGTCACCTTGTCCTTGATATTCAAATATCATACATAAAAATGAACCCTCAGGGCTCCTGGAGCGGTGAACTCGACTGTCCATAGCTCCCGTGAGGAAGTGAACCTCGAGAAAATGGAGGACGGGCAAAGGAGCACCGCGTGGAGGCACTTTGGCCACCGTGCCACTGATGGCGAAATAAAAAGAGTGAGCTGTGTGTCCATGACGTGCACAGCAGCTGACTCCAGCACCTGCGAGCGGTAAAGATGACGGATCGATCCTGTTTCTTTGTTTCCTTTTTAAAACTCGATCTGTATAATTCTTGTTTCCTTAACGTCTATGAAGAACCCTGGAGCGTATCCGTGCAGCAGGTTTACTCCGTCCTCGATGTGGGAGCAGGACGAGGGTCGAAATGGACCTCAGAAATAATAAAAACATCCACGGCAGCAGGAAAGAATGTCTGATTAATGTGATCCCATAAACACACGCACTCCAGGAATTTTTGCTTCACTTGTGTGACGGTGGGAGACAGAGACGAGTCTAATTTCCAGACAGAGGTGGAAAAAGGGGGATGAGATGATGGGAGGGTGAGGAGCATGTAAAGAATGAGGGATGATGGAGAAGACAACAAGAAGAGGGAAACAGGAGAATAAACCAGGGTAAAAGTTTGGGAGGATATTAAAGAGGCAACAATAAGGAAGGAAGGAGAGAAGGGGAGGAAACAAGGAAGCATGTTGGTCCTCTCCTTAGATCATTCCTTGGCCTCCCTCTTCACTTTTTCCTCCATCCATCTACAGAAAATTCCTCTCTGCTTCCGTTAATCACCATCCGGTCGCTCTTTTCCAGACAGCATCCCTCCCTCCTTCCCTTCTCCTCCTGTTCAACTTCCTCCTTCACTTTCTCCTCCTTTTGTCTCCTAATCCTCACCCGGTTACCTCCCTCCCTCCCTCCTTTCTTTGATTCTTCTCTCAAACTCCTGCGTCCTCCCCGCTGCGTCTTTTTGTTTGTACATCAATAATTTCTGGTGACAAATGGCGGCCTTTTCATCGCTCACATGCCAACCTGCAGCCCGACACCATCACTTTCTCATTTCTCTTCACTTCCTCTTTTTGTTTTTTACGTCTGGAGCGAAACGCCGGCTTCGACAGGTAGACGTCAACTTTCTTTTGCTGTCGTGGATACTCCTCCCCTCGCCGGAGAATATCAGACAAAGGAAGATCTAAAAGAAAATTAAAATGAAATTTTGGCCGCTGCTGAAACACAAAAAAAATCACTTCATATTTGTCCTGAACTGAGCGTTAACTAATATTTCATGATTTCAGGAGGACTGAGGAGCTGACACAGGGACTTTAAATCTACTGACATCAACAACAGCTTCATAAAAATCATATTTTAGGCGGTTGAACTAGGGCTGATGGCAAAAATTTTGAATTTCCCTCGGGATCAATAAAGTATCTATCTATCTATCTATCTATCTAAAAATCAGGGTTATTTTAACAGATACTGAGGTCACTGATTTTACAATATGGACCACAAACAATGAATTCATGTGAATGCTCTTTAAGAGCTCAAACAACAGGCAGCAAATGAAAATACAGATGTGGAAAAATACAAACAATGACAGAAAAAAGACCAAACATGAGCAGCATGTCCTCTGGCACAGTCATCTTTGGATCTTGATTATTCAGTTTTTCTAACTGTGGGAGGCAGTGACTGTAACTGAGACTAAAACTTCATTAATGGTCCAGCTCAAGGTCAAACTAAGGTTGTTTTTACACCTCGATCGTTGGAGTACAGCTGTTTTACGTCTCTTTGTCCATTCTTTAGTTTTTATTGATTTATTTCTCTTCTGTATTGGACTGGAGTACAAGTATAGAAAGTGCTTGTGTAAATACACTACTCAATAAAAGTTTGGAAACATTTTAGTTGATTATTTCTCCCCTTTAATAGTATTAATCAGTGCTGTATTTTATATCGTTAGAAAGCCTGATTAGTCGCCTTGACGACGAGGCTCCACCTGTAAGATCATGTATTCATGAAATGAGCAGCACAGCTAAAAAAAGCCAAAATCCCCTCCTCCCCCTGAAGAAAGGCTTCAGTTCTTCAGTGAAGTGAGGGCGAGGAACTGGTCTCAAGATTCAAGATTTCTTTTATTGCCATTTTACGATGTGTACATATACATAATAAAAACGAGATGAAGGTTTCACCAGCGGCACAGTGCAAAGTACAAAGTAATAAGAAAAAACTGTTGATAACTTCAATAAAAATTTAAGAAGAAATAAAATAAGATAAAACAAATGGATAAAAATAGGTAAAAATAGCTTGTGGTGTTGTTTTCCTGGGACGCCCACTTCACGGTCTGATGTCTGACACCAATTAATCCTGAAGCTCTGCACACCAGAACACCAGTCTCTAGTTTCAGGGGATTTTGGCACTTTTGCAGGCATCACCCACACGTTTAGACGTAATCGGGCTTTCTAACCAGACGACGTTTCCACTCGATCAGCGAGTCCTGATCTGCTTTAAGAGAAAGATGAAGACTTCTGCTCTTAGTCCAACTCTGCTGCTCTGGAGGAACCAGAATCTGCTCTACTCAGCAGGATGATGAGGATGATGGGGATGATGGGGATGATGGTATTTGGGTGATTTTAAAGGTTTTCTGCTCACTGATTGGTCGCCCAGACCTGGAGAGGGATGAGATGGATGGACCAATAAAAAATTGGGTAAGGGATTGATCAGACTGTACTGATATCAACGCCTTTATTGATCAGATTCTTGATCGAATCTTACAGACTTCCTGCATGACAAAAGCAGGTCTACAGAGGGTATTAGGGTCAACAATGCCAATCACATGGCTCCCCTGATGCTTATCGCTATGGCAGAGGCACCACGGCCTGCCTCTTCCTCCAGTCTGCCATGACAACCATCATAGGGCCTTTGGGCTTCCTGTTTTAACCTAGCAGTGCAGCTGGATCCTCCTGATTCAGTGTCTGTAATCATGCAGATCCATCTCGCCAAGAAGTCCAATCAGAGTCCTTTAGAGCAGGAAGAGGTGGAGCTACAGCAGGAAGTGACGGCTCATATAGAGATTATTATAGAAGCTACAGTGTTCTACTGTTTAACTTCACCCCTGACATGGTTCGGTGAGAGTTTTGTACTTTACACCATGGCAGAAACGCCCGCCTGTTACACTATCTGATTGGTCTGTAATGAATGTGACTGACAGGACGATCGTCCAATCACCTGCTGGATCTGCCCTCTCCGAACTCTTTCTATGGACGAGCGATGAGAGCGAGACATCCTCGATTTGAGAGAGGGACAGATATTTATGGTAGAAACTGATAAGGGAGTGGTCAGGCTAAAAAAACGATAATGATTCTTTTGGGTGTTTGACTCAGACTCAGCTTTACTGTCAGTCAAAAGAAAGTAAGAGCAAAAACTAGAATAAACTAAGATAAAGTATAGAACAAAAAAAAATTAAATGAAATGGAAATTTGTCATTGATTCTACTGTTCATTTTGACAGCACCTTTTAATTTACATTTAGTTATAGTTTAGTAGTGTTAGTCTAGTTTCAGTTGATGAAATTTCACAACGTTTTAGTCAATGAAATCTGCTGTAAATGTAGTCGACTTAAATATGAAGTGTAAAGGGTAAGGCATTTTTATGTTTCCTTGAATTTCTGAAGTCATGTTTTACACTTGGACAAAATCAAACATCTAATAACCCTTTACTGAATGCTAGTAAAGTCTGAATGTATAAATGAACAGAAACAAATTTTCCTTTTGTGTGAAATGCAGTCACCTTTATTTAGGCTACCTGGCAGAGCATCTAAGTTACAATACCAGAACTGACAACAAACAGTGAACCTGCTCTACATGAATATATCAATTCATAAAGAGAGGAGCTCTGATTGGATCGCTCCACAACTTATCCCACCACCACCAAGCTAAGGCAGCTGTGATTGGATATATTCCTAACTTGTCCCTACTTTCTACATGACCAAATTAGGTCTGATTGGATTAAGTCTCTGTCAAACATTTTAGTCTAGTTTTTATTTGTTGATGAAAATGTCAGTTAATTTAGTTTGAGTTTTTGTCCATGTGCACTTGTTTTTATTAGTTACTGTCTAGTTTTCATCAGGGGAAAAAAGGTTGTTGATGAAAACTATGATGAAAATAATTAGTCAACAAAAATGAACACTGATTGATTCTTATCTGGGATTGGTTTATTGATTCCCATGCCAAATAAAAATAAAATAAGATAATTTAAAGGTATGAGGCAGCTGGGGTCGCAGCTCACATGCACTCTGATTTTGTCCATTTGTTGGACTTGATTCTGTTAAATCAGTTTTAATGTAATTATACAGCTCTTGGCCCCGTTCACCGACTTGTTTAATCTCATTTTTTATTTCTGTGTCTTTCCGATTCATCCTTAAACGTTGGTTTTTGAAGAAATCCAAACCAGGTGACCTAAAAAATGTCCTGAAAGATTTTATCTGGGAGTTTTTTTTTGTTGCGTGGGACCAAAAACTCTTGAGGGTTTTTTTGTTTTGATTGTGTTTTAATGTGGAACGGCCTTTTTCTGTCAGTGTGTGCGTGTGCTTCCTAATGTGATGGTAAAGAGTTCATGTGACATCCCATCAGCACCCTTCACACAACCCCACCATGTGCACTACACACACACACACACACACACCCACACACACACACACACACACACACACACACACTGGGAGCTGCAGCCAAGCAGAGAAATAGTTTGGCGGCACATCCTGTACCGCTTGTTTAAGCTCCACACTGAGAAACAGCAAACTCTCTCTCCCTCTCGTCTCTTTGTCTCGCTGTCTTTCTCACTCTATTCTGTTCTCTTTGTCCCTCTTTCTTTCACACACTTTACTTCTCACACATGTCCACACACACATGTCCGCGCACACACTCTGCTCTCCATGTGGACAAAGACTTCTTTCACAGGAGGTTTTGGTCAAGCAGCTCGGCCGGCTGGTTAAAACTTCACAAAGAGAGCGAGGAGCCCAGGCGATTGGATCTGACCCACCGTTTGTCTATACCGTGGACCGGTTTATATCCAACACCCGAGGACCCGTCTAAGGCTGCAGGCTGCTTCTGCTCCACGTTTGGCTCGTTCATCTCGGTTTACTGGATCATTTCAAGATATCAGAGAGGGTCGGGGGGGAAAACCTCACCTACAGACTCCAGGCTTTATGTCCAAACACAAATCTACTCACTGACACTGACTGTGCCAATTAGAGCAAATTTTAATCTCAGTTTCAATTCCTTGTTGTAAAAAAGATCTGATGCAGCAAAAGTGAAAAAAAATATTAATATTTCACATTTTTTTGGGACTTCCATTGGAGGGGCTGATTTGGGACCTAAAGGTAAAAGTGTACTTTTTTAAATAAACTGTCATTACTCCAAAATTCTAATAACGCATCAAAATCAGTGTTTATATTAATTATTGGCCAAGACAAGGCTGTTATAACCTCACCCCATATTTTAATCTTTGAACCTCATTTTTGGGAATATTGTATTTTTGTGAAAAATCAGGAGGTTTTTTTAATGACAAAAGGGGCATGAAAGCATGAAAGATGTTTTTAAAAATTATAAGAGAAAAGATAAAGTAAAAACTTCACACATTTGGTTAGATTTGAAGGTCCTGAAAAGATCTGATGTGGTGAAAGTGAAAAAAATATTAATATTTCACTTTTTTTGCTCTTATATGAGAGGGGCCATTTTGGGACCTAAAGGTAAAAAGAGTAGGTTTTTTTTTTTTTTAATAAGTTCTCATCACTCCAAAACAATAATCAAGCACTGCTTTTATTAAGTGTTAACCAAGTCAAGGCTGTTATAACCTCATCCCATATTTTAATCTTTGCACCTCATTTTTGTAAATATTGCATAACTACTGTTTTTTCCATAAAAGAAATCAGGAGTTCTTATTACAAAAGGGCATAAAAACATTAAAGACATTAAAAAAACTTCATATTTTAATTGTTAGGTCTGAAGTTGTTCAAAAGATTTATACCCATAAAAAATATTAATATATCACATTTAAATTCCACTTTTATGACAGAGACTGTCTGAGGTTCACAGAGTCAGTCCGTCTGAGGTCAAAGTTCAGGGTCATTCCTGCCAGTTTTCAGTGTAAAAGCAGATATGAAGCAGACGGACGCTGTGGCTCACGCTGAGTGACTCTTATCTGCACGTACTGACAGTGAAGCACAGCTCCGGCCCTGAGCTTCTCCGTTCATCGGTACTGAACCCGATTCTGAGTCCATTGATCGAAGGACGGCCGCAGCGACGCCCACAGGACGGGAGGGGTGGCACACTTAAGTTTCTTTAAACCAGACTCGTAAAAATGATTGTGACGTTTTTACACTCCAGAGCAAACCAGCCAACAGACACGTGTTTGTTTAAGAGAGATAATTATTCTACAAAGATGAAACAAAGCAGGATGCTAAATATTTATCTGATGGAGGAGTCACGCTGCCCTGTGCACAGGAAACTTCTTCAAGTTAACGACCTCCGTTAGGGACGGGACGAAAGTCTAATTCAAAGGTTCAAAGGTGGGGGGGACACATGTGGCTTGAGTTCTGATGTGAGTGTGTGTGTGTGTGTGTGTGTGTGTGGGGCACCCGGGGACTATCACAGGAGGGGAGAAATTGAATAAAACTGAATAAAATATCCATAATTCAATACAAGTAATGAATGCAACAGCCTCTCTACTATCTGTAACCTGATAAAAAAAATGGGGTACAACAATCGATGATTTGGATGGTACAGTTATAGTCTAAGTAAACAAGTCCATACGGTTGTATAAAATTACATTTGTAATCAGAGATTTTTTCTTTATTTTTTTTTACTGTTATTGCTGTTCAACACAGAACTAATACATGAAAATAATCAATAAAATAATCCAAAGTGTATCTCTTTGGCATTAAATGGAAGCTTTTTAAAATCTAAATCGTTGCATTATTGAGGCTCTACAGTTGTTGAGGTTAATAATAATAACAATAATAAGAATGAGAAGAAGAAAAAGGAGGAGAAAAAAGGAGAGGGAGAAGAAGAAGAAGAAAATGTACAACATGACTGAGAGCTTTGTAATTGATGAGGAGGATCCTGCAGTGGATTGGGAGCCAGTGAAGGTGTTGCAGGATGGTGTGATGCATTCCTGACACTCTGACTTCTAAAGAAGTCGCGTATGTCGACTTTTCTTTTCTTCGACATCCTGACTGCGCCTAATTATCAAACACAGAGACACTCGGATCCAAACCTCAGTGTAGCCTAAATGAAACCTCTGATATATTACAACGTGACCGCGGCAGAACCAACGTCGCCCTCCTAAAAACTTACAGTGGAGAATGGCGATGTGCATGGACTCTGATTAGCAAAACATCGGTACAGCGGGTGATGGAAAGGCTGACAGCGGGGAAAACCACACAAGAAGCGACAGAACCAATCAGCGAGCTTGTGGGCGGTCCAAACTGAGGGGAACAGTCTTTGGATTGAGCGGTTTGGTCCTAGTGCTAGACGTGTATCGGTCTACTGCATAACGTAACATTGTTTTCAGACAGTTAAAACTGCATGGGACTAAAACAGCCCCCCCCAATTACATCGGTGCATGTGAGTACTCAAGAACTCATCTGGGGCGTCTTTACTTCAGTAATGTCATCAGTATCAACTGAATATCGACCCCCCTTACAAACATTGACCATCAGCAAACTAGCTGTCTCCTGTGTGTGATGAGGGTTGCACTTCAGGCTCATGTTGTGTTAGAAGTAAACTACAAACATGGCGATACCTCTGACATCAAAAATTAATATCAACATCAAATATTTGTTGATAACGGATGATCAGATCTCACCATCATCATCGTCCAAGCTCTGTTTCTATAATATTTTCCTCCGTGCACCTTCTGAACTGTCTTGGTGTTATGGTATAATGGGTTACCGTGTTAAATGATGACTGTATCAAAGAGCATTAGTTTATATGTGAGAAAACACAGCCAAAGAAACTAAGCTAACAAAAAACATGGTGTCAACTCCAAGTCACCAGTGAACACGGTCACCAGCTGAATTAATACACCAAACTTATTTCCTTGTCCCAGAGCTCCAAAGGAGGATTTCTCCAGTCATGTTTGTGTCTGTTCAGTCTACACTGCAGGGACGTGGACCCAGCAGGCTGTAGTTCTGGTTTGGTTTCTGAGCCTCCGCTGAGGATCCGCTTCGATCAGACGTATTTTTCAGATTTCCTGAGAGCGCCCTCGTACATTCAGCCTGTTTGTGTCTCTGTGATGAAAGTTTAGAGAACAATACACAACGTTTACTGCCAGAAGCTGATGCAATCTGTGTGTAAGTGTGTGTGTGTGGGTGTGTGTGTGTGTGTGTGTGTGAGTGTGTGCGGCTCCCTGATATGATGCAACCCTGAATTAAGTCTGAGTGTGCGTCTATAGATTGTTTGTGCATACGTACGGCCTGAGTGTGTGAGGGATGATGTAAGGATGTGTGTGTGTGTGTGTCCTCACAGTGTGTCCTATTGGTGCGTGAGTGAGTGTGTAAACAAGTGTGAAAGAGAAAGACAAAGAGTGTGTGTGCAGCGAGGAGAGAGTCTTAGCAGGAGGTGTGTGAGAGCAGCAGGGGACGATAATGCACCAGAGTGTGTGGACCAGCTGGTGTTCCACATGTGGACTCGGCCTACAGAGCCGGGACCCCCGCAGAGAAACCCACTACAGCCGAGTGTTTGTGAGGCTGAGAGAGGGACGGCCGCCAGGCTGTGGGCGTGATCAACTGTGAGCTAACGTATGAGTCACTGTGTTGGTATACGTGCAAACTGAAACTCTGCGGATCCACACCAGAAACAAACACAGACTTTACTCGTCACTAAAATCACTTTACTCTGGATTTAATGTGAGAGAAACAGAAGCTACACCAGGATGAAGGATTAGGGCTTTCACACGGGCATGGCTCCATGCTGGTTCCAGTTCCTGAGACTCATTTTGAACCAGTCGGTGTGTTCAGACTAGAGCTGAACGATTTTAGGAGAAGATCTGTGATCAGATATTGTGATTTCAATTCGATTCACAGTTTTCTTCAAATCAGGCTTCAATGCAATATTCACTGTGTTTACAGTATCGACAACAGTAAGGAAATCAATGATCATGAGCACATAACACATTATTCATCATCGAATATTGATGATAAATAATCTGTTGTCATTATTTAAGGGATACTCCAACTTCTACTCCTAAACAGAGGCTTTGTGCTGTGGACCTGCTCACCAGCACTTCTGTAAATGCAGATTTGTAAAACAGTCGACTCCACAGATCCTGGCTCCGTCAGGAGCGCTGCAAAACATCGCAGCTTTGACGATCACATGATTGGTTGTCTGAAATTGCAGTTTCGATCTGAAAACGATAAATCTTTCAACCCTTGTTTGCACACCTTCACTGCATGAAGTAGGGTGGTGACGAGGAGCATTCATCGGGAATGACCGACTTCCCAAAGCTGACCTGAGCTCTCTCTCACTTTTGGCAGCTTTTGGTTAAAACAGGACTGAAGCTTTTGAGCAGCTCTGTTCTCTCTGACGGGCGGCACGGTGGCGCAGCAGGTAGTGCACGTGCCTCACAGCAAGAAGGTCCCCGGTTCGATTCCCGGGTCCGGCAGGGCCTTTCTGTGTGAAGTTTGCATGTTCTTCCCGTGCATGCGTGGGTTCTCTCCGGGCACTCCGGCTTCCTCCCACAGACCAAAAAACATGCTCATTAGGTTAATTGTTCACTCTAAATTGCCCTTAGGTATGGGTGTGAGCGTGAGTGGTTGTCTGTCTCTACATGTTGCCCTGCAATCGACTGGCGACCGGTTCAGGGTGTACCCTGCCTCTCGCCCAATGACAGCTGGGATAGGCTCCAGCCCCCCGCAACCCCGAAAGGGATAGTCGGTATAGAAAATGAATGAATGAATGAATGTTCTCTCTGACACCATCAGAGTCTGGAGAACCTCACACAGACGTGGTCTTCGTCTCCACCGAGAGAATTTAAGCAGAAACAACACCAGGGCCATGCAACACCACCACGCTCTTTCTGCTGGGTTTTGGGGCTGTGATGGTGTGTTAGTGTGTGTTAGTTTGTGTAAGTGTGTGTTTGTGTGTGTTAGTGTGTGTGTTAGTGTGTAGTGTGTGTGTGTCCAGAGGCGGTGCAGTGGAGGGAGTCTAATCCAGTAAAGTAACAGAGAAGCGACAGAGTCAGAGGTCATTATCATTCACACACCGCCGAGCTGAACACACACCAACACACACATTATGCACAACGCTTAATCTGAAACACATCCTGCACACACACACACACACACACACACACACACACTGGCTGAACTGGAGACACATCGTGTTTCAGTGAGAACATGGTTTCGGTGAGTTCTCCCAGCCTCTCTGGACCCTCACGTCCAAACCTGCACCAGCAGATGTCCTGTTGACAACATGATTGTCCCCGAGCGTCGTCCACGTCCATTCACAGGCTCCAAATGTTTAAAGCTTTAAACTGAAACCATGGACTGTCTGACTGATCTGCTACAAAACTGAACACGAACAGCAATGAGCCACATTAGATGAGATTAGACAGTACTTCATGTAAGGGTTGGGCTTAGGCATAAAACACATCCCTGCACATAAATCTCTTCATCTAGTCCTTCATGGTGTTTTCTGCACCTGTGTCACATGGAAAGCTGTTTAGGCATACATTTGATATGAGAAGGCTGTGAGGATTTTTTACCTCCTTCATTGTTGATGTCGAATTTCAACACAAAGACCGACTTTGTGTCAACTCTGTTCAAAGCAGCTGGTTTACTCCTCAACATGACCGATCTGCAGCTACCTGTTGGCTTTTCACTCAAAGCAAGGGCAAAGCAGGCTGCAGTCGTCAAGTGTTCAGTTTTCCAGATGTATGGAAAACTGTGAGGGCATAAAATTGATATCAGTGAAATCAACTGTAGTTCAGCTCAACTGGTGCTCAGATTTGGTTAACTAGTGCACGAGTAGACTTTCCTAGTGAAGCAAAAAGTGTCACTAGTACTACCAGCAGACTTCAAAATGTTCACTAGCACTACTTGTAAGCCTTATATGCTAATAAGGGGGCAGGGAAAAGCAAATTAAGAGTTTCCATTGGATTTCAAAAATATCACAATCAATCAGGGTGCTGGATTTGGTTATAATCCCTCCTTCTTCATTTGCTTTAGGTCTACTAGTACTACTTTTTATGTCTTCAGAGTCAAATTCAGAAATACTTCATTAATCTCTGAGGGGAAATTCAGTAGTTTCAGTTGTTCTTATTCACAGTAAAGCAGCAAGAATATCAGATAAAGACTTTAAAATAAGATAAGAGAGTAACAGAATTATAATAAGCTAAAAATTACAACGTGCAGGATCTTCAAGACCTGACAATTTTCCTTAATGAAGGAGAAATAAATAAAATGAGTAAAAGTGAGACCATGAACAAACTGGACCTGTTTCTCTTCTCCTTTCTGTCCCTCCAGGGCCCTGCACCCTGTAGTTCAAATATCATTTTACCCCTTTGGTTTGAGTGAATCATTGACAACTACAAGGTCCCGGTCCCAATGCCTACATGCATTGCTGCCATGTGATTGGCAGGAGCATAAATAAAGTCTACAGTTCCTCTACATGGTCTCAGGAGGTCTTTAGAGTCTGAAAGTCTGGTATCTGGTCTGTAAAGTGCGCTGTACTCTTGTTTTTCTGAATTTTTGGAGAATCCTTTGTGTCCAGTTGATTTAATCAAAATGAGGAAATGTTCAATCATAATCCAGCACACTCCATGATTTTTTCTTTTTTCCCTAAAATGTCCTTCAGTTTTTTAGTGGATATTCAAAAGGAAAAGAGGGATGAAGTTGGAGGATTTCAAAAAAGTTTGAAGACTAATTTAGGGAAAGGACGGAGGAGCTGAAAAAAGAGCTTAATAGACAAAGACCAGAGGTCTGAAAAGGACTGCTGATCATCCAAAAAAGAGAAAATATCCAAAGAGAATCAGTTCTCCTTGATGACAGAGGTCAGAGGTCAGAGGTGAATGGTCAGAGTGGTTGGCAACAGGAACTCAAATAACCGGGAGACCATTTCTGAACACACAGCACATCGAATCAGGAAGCAGAAGACCACACCAGGTGCCTCTCCTGTCAGCTCAGAACAGAAACTGAGGCTACAGCTCAAACTGAACAACCCAAGAACCCCAGTGTGAACATCATGAAAGCATGGATCCATGGATCAGCGGTTTTCTCTGCACACTTTGGGCCCCTTAACTGAGCATGGTTCGAACCCCACAGCCCACCTGAGGACCAGTGTGTTGCCAGAATTTTCCGCTGAAATAAGCAACCAGGTTGATAAAACAAGCCCAAACCAAGTGACCTCCTGCTATTTTTTTTCTAATGTGATATATTACTTTTTTTTTTTTTTTTTTTTTAAAAAGAGAAATCTACATAAAGTGTGTTTCAAATTTCATCCATGTTACATTTTAATTTCATGGTGACATTTTTTCTTATTTGTCTCTTAGTTTACTTCTTCAACATCCTTTTCTTTGTACAGAAGTGAAGGGAGGGGCTGATGTTATTTATAACTCTGTTACCACTAAACAGTCGTCTAACCTTGATTTTTGTAACCAAACAGACATAGTCAGGCTTTTATCTAAGTTTTATGTTGATCCTCTACAGCTTGATTATGGAGAAAACAGTAACAGCTACATTAGAAATACATTTAATTCTGGCTATAAGGATTTATTTTTGGTGGAAACATCATTTTTGTCTCTTTTTACAGCCAAATGTACATTTGCGTTTGGAGGGGGACAAAATAGTTTGTATAACTTCTGAATTGAGTTTTTATTGGTGGTAGAGTGAGCATCAGATCCCTCCTGGGTTTGTGGGCACAACAAGCACAAAAAAACGCAACCTGCAACTGCCAATATTTACTATCAACTTTTCAGAAAAACGAGCCCAAAGTCGCTTATAATAAGCACACCTGGCAACTCTGCTGAGGATTGTTGCTGGCCATGTCCAAGCCTCGTCCAATATTTTCTGCAGCGTGTGAATGGAAGGTCAGTTCTGTTCCTGTGGTGCGGGCAAACCCAAAAATTCCCATAATTCCTCAGACTAAACAGAGTTGGAGCTTTAATTCAATCAGACGGCCTCCTTTTAGCAACTTAGTGATGGTGGGTTATTCTTATCTCTTTGGACAAGCGGACTATTCAGGGTGTAAAGGTTGATGCTCCAACACATGGAAACCTCAGACTCAGCAGATCTAACACACTGTTGTGCTCAAGGACACTACGGCAGCACGTTAGAGTGACCGCCTTAACTCTTTAACCCTCCCGATGTGACCGAGTGAACCGATCGACCGCAGAGTGAGAGAGCTGTGAAGAAATCAGAGTTTGTGTTCACTCAGCGAGTCTCCGCTGTAACTCCTCGCTCCCCCCCGGGGGCCGAGTGATTTGGAGAGGAGCGGGATGTTATTACAGTGAAAACAGGCTTCGGCCTCTCGGAGCAGATTAACACGTGTAATGCTGCACAGATGTCGGCTTTGTGCTGCACATCACATCGCTTCAATCCTGTTTCTGAGACTTTGTCCTTCAGATTGGACTTCCTCCTCTGGATGATGTGGACCAGCACTCACGGATCGATTTTCTTCAGCTCGATCACCTACGCTCATATTTGGTTCTTCTGTAGACTGGCATCGCCTCACTTTTCTTCTTCTGCTGCTGGTTTATGAACTTCCTGGAATCTCTCCCTCCAAATGCAGCGATGACTGAATGAACTCCTCGCCTTAATTCGAGGGAAGCATTTGTTCCCCTCACGCAAATTGATTTTGAAAGCCAGATTTAAACTCAATAACCTCAGTGTTTAAAGTGGATATAATGGTTTTCACGAGCCCCAGCGTCATTTCAGTGATGAGTCCAGGCGTCTTCTTTTGGTTTGGCATGAGCTCTGTCTTCTCTGATGAGAGGAAATCTACGGGACACACTGATGTTAAACAGGCTAATGCACAGCTTTAGGACATCCGTTTGTCTTCTTGATCTGCACGTGTCTCTGTAAACGTGGACAGTCAGAGTGAGAGAAATCCAATGATTAAAAAAACCCCACTGAACCTCAAATACGACAGAGGAAACACGAGTGAAGTCACCCCTGACCTCTTATATATCTCCATAAACTCCACCACCACCATTAGCTGCCACAGCACTGCGAACTTCAACTTACCTAGGAGAGATGATGCTAATGCTACCAACACTGCTACGAGGCCCCTCACAGGCCCACCAACCCAACCATGTAGCGCAACGGTCACAGGTCCAAGAAAGCCTACGGTTAAACAGAATAAATCGCTACTACGGCGGATAAGAAATTCAATACATATCATTCTAACTAAACAGAGGGAGGATGTTTTTCTTTGTAAAGTCAAACTCAAAGCTTGCGTGCTGGGTTCGCAAAGCTTTCATGGCGCCAGCAAAGAAGAGTAACCTGGAAAGGCACTTTAAAGCCATGAACCTATGAGAGGAATCTCCCCCAAAACCAAGCTCTAGTCTGAACTAGCAGTCCATTTTCCTGAGGACATCGCTCTGATGTGTTTGACAGCTGCTGAAATGCAAAACCCGACGGTCAGAGCTCTGTTCTTGTGATTGGTAGATAGCGTAAAACTTTGGCACCCTGACGTAGACCAACGGTTCTTAGATGTTGTGGCGGGGCACATGTTTCATAGTAATGTGTTTTTTTTTTTAATATATCACCAAGTTTTGCCAACTTATGTTAAGAAATTAGAACAACTTTATAAAAACCTAATACGGATAGTTGAGATAACTCCTTTGATTAAATTTATAACCAAACAAAGAATATTTCAGGTGCTTCCAGTCTGAAAGCTCTGACTTGATAAAAAGCTCGCCAAAATAAAATCAGGCACTGCTGCTGCTGTCATACAGTAAAACACTTCCAGTGTTAGATTTGGGATTTTTTTTTCAAGGAAATAAAGTTGACTGTAAAATGGAAATCAAGTCTTGAGTGCAAAAAATCTGGGTTTTTATTTTTAGGCCACATGGCACAGCCCTACATTATTGCTTTTCAGGTGAGCCCTCTTGTCCTGGACAGAAGGTGGTGTTACTTAAATATCTGAGTTCATTCCTTTCCTTATGAACATCTCTAATGCTCTCCTGAGGAATCTGCTGTTCTTGGAAATGAAGTCCAGAGTTTACATAAAACCGGTCTGCAGGTGGTTTCAGGTGACCCAGCAGAGTCCAGAGCACAGAGGCCTCTGGACGTTTGTTCTGGAGGACTGTGAGGGTTCACCAAGGTCACTCTAGACGTCCGCTGGAATATTTACAGCCAGAATAAATATACATCCAACCGCTGAGGGGACCCAAACATGAGGAGGGGCTGCCAGAGCGTTAGGTAACGCATGGGCCCGGTCCAGGACGGCCTGTTGGTGTTGTCTCGACCCTTCAGGAGGACTTCTGTGGAAAATTCATGAAGCAGAAACACAAACTTAGACTCTCAGACATCAGGCTGGCACAGAGCGAATCAGCGGGATCAGGGCTGCGACTGTTTCAGACTCTGAGGGGAAACTCTCAAACACAAAATCAGCCTCAGAAAAAGTCCTCAGCTGTCCGACAAGAGGATGGAGGAGGTCTCTTTCTCTGTGACACCATCCACGTCAGCCGGGAGCTGTTTGGAAAACCCTGCAGAACAAACAGGGTCGGAGCTTCGTGTTAAATCAGACTCCCTCTTCTCCAAATCCCATTTCTCCTCTCCATCCATCCATCCATCCATCCATCCATCCTCCACTCCTCCTCCACCCTCGTCTGGTCTCTATTCCTCTGAGGGACTCACCCAAAATCAGAAATTTAGCTTGTTGAGAAAAGTGGATTCTTTGGACGATGCAGAAGTCAAAATACGACAACGTGGAGGCGAAGCATAGCTCACGCCTTTGAGAGGAAGGAAAACTCCTTCATTAAGAAGGTGACTTTGACCTCTGACCTCCAAAATGTAATCAGTAACTAAGTCCATGATATAAACCTCTGTGCAAAGGCTGATTTATTTCCTCATCCGTTCCTACCACGTCCAGCTGGTGTTAAAGTTTAACTTGTGACCATGTTAACTGGTGACAGACGCATGTTGAGTAAATTGTAATCAGATTTCAATCTGAGAAAAATCTGACGATCTTGATCAAATCGTGTTATTAAAAAGTGTCGTGGGTACTGTTGTTGGGTTCAACAACCGTTGTAAACTGGGCAACCACCGAGTAAATAATACTAATAAAATCTTAATGTCCTTTGTTTTTATTTATTTTAACAGTGTGACATTTCGGTTTTGAGTTTTCTAAAATGTGCTTTTTCAGTGACCTAAAATGCCCCCAGTGTGTGGACAGAGCGACAAAACACACCTCAGCTGTGAGTGCACATACACAAGGACAACACACCAGGAGTAGGCTGTTCTCTCTCCTGCACAAGAACATTTCTCTGTTTTTTCTTGATTCCATCCTGAGAACAATAAAGTGTTTTTATTTTGCAGAGTTATGCATTGATGTGAGAACGCCCTTGGACCGTCGGGACAGAAAACACTCGTCTATCCTGATGTAGAAAAGGACAGACATTGTTCCAGCCGACTCGGGAGAAGACCGGACATTAGTCTGGTGGGGGGGCAGTGGTCTCCATCACTGGTCCTGACTCTCAGTTTACTGTCTGGTGAAATCGGGCTGACCAAAGCTTTCTGCTTTAGGATCAAACACGAAGTCCTTCCATTAGGGTGAAACAGTCTGGAGAAACCGAGGAGGGTCCGGCTTCAGGTTGGGACACACTGGCTGATGATCAGATTAGAAATGAAATACGAAGTCTGATCCCTCAGCCCGACTCACACTGTGAACTTGTTCCAGACAGCAGCCTTAAAAAAGAGAAATATTAAAATGATTTTTTATTCTTACTTTTGTTTCTTCTCTTCTTTTGTTTGAGCTTTTGCTTTAATCCGTCCTCCATTATGCATTCGGAGGATGTTTCTCTTATCTCCTGCAGTCTTTGTGAAAGTTATGAAATTATAAATGGGTGAAATTGTTAAAAAAGAAAAGCAGAAGTGAAATATTTTCAGACATAAAGTGAGAGTGTTCAGACGGCGAGCAGATTGTGCTTCTGACTGTGCTCTGGATTAATCAAAGAGGAAGTAAGGAGCGAGGAAGCCTCCAATTACGAGCTGAGAAAGCTTCTCTCCTGTGGCCGCATTAAAAAGCGTGTTGCTCTCAAATCCTTAAATGTGGACAATAAAGAGGCCGCCTGTACCTGGAGGTGTCCCGCGGACGCCGCAGCCTCCCTCTGAGCGCGCTCAGCCGCCGCAGCGCTGGGCTCCTCGCTCAGAGCAGGTTGGGGATTCCTCCATAATGTTTACTGAGTTTACCGCCTTGGCTGACGGCGCTGTTTTCTTATCCTCTAACAGAGAGGGTGATTTGACTGATGCTCGGAACAGATTGCATCACAGCAGGAGCCGAACTAAAACGGTTTACGCACCGCGGCTCTCCCTAAACTGTCTAACAGTGGCAGCGCTCCACCTTGTAAATTTGGAATAGTAATTTTAGAAATTTCCCAGCAGTCTATCTCCAATTGGCCTTCGCTGGGAGAGCTGTTTGATATCAGTGAAGAATGGCGGCGTACCACCTCAGAGCGGCAGAAATGTGATCTGAGCGCTGTGAAAGCAAACTGATTCTTCAGGAAAAACAGCTCAGCTGCTTCAAAACCAGCTCCACACCGCACCCAGGTCTGCTCCCCACGTCCATCAGAGCCTGAACACATCTTTATATATGCTGTAAGAATAAATACACCAGGGCTGAGAGAGGAGAGCCAGGCACTGAGAGCACAAACACCAAGGAAAGAAAGAAAAGGGGGAAATCCTGACTTATGCAAACTAGAATCTTCCACTTCAACAAACAGTGATGCTCAACTGGTGGTTTGGGACCTTAAAGTGGGTCGTAAATATGTGCATGTGGTGGTGGTGGGGGGTCTATGATGAGAGCTAATTAAGACCAATTTGGAAAAAAAGATCCAGATATTAAAGAAAAAAAGAAAATCAATGTTTTATGGTTTATGGTGTCATAAATTAAAAGAAAAACAAAGTAAATCTTTCATAGAATAAACGTTAAGCCAGCAAAAGTAACAAAAATTGAAATTTTACATTTTACAAGAGACCAGCTCAAAATTTTACAATTTGAAAAATCTTGAATTGACAAGAAAGTGATTCATTACTTTGTTTTAAAACTCCTAAATGAACTGGAAACGATATTTTAATGTTTTCAACATTATAAGTGGGCAAATTTAAACAAAATCAAACTCAAGGTTTATTCAGTAAAATGTTAAAAATTTACAAGAGACTTAACCTGAAATTTTAGTTTTAATACTCCTAAATAAAAAAGTGAGTCAATATTTTATTGTTTTAAAAGTCCCTTTTGGGCTTAAAACCACACTTCAAAATTTTTAAACTTTTAAATAGATTTAGAAGAAAACAAACTCAAATTTTATGGTTAAAAATAGTCTGAAATTTAAAGGAAGCCAAATGAAAATATTCAAGTTTAAAATGTTGTAAATTGACAGAAAACTGGACCCAACTTTTTATACTTTAAAGAATCGTAAATTTTGAAATAAATGAATTTAAATGCTGAGTTTTAAAAATCGTAAATTTAAAAAAACAAATTCAAAAGTTTTATAGTTGCAAATTTATGAGCAACTGAACTTTATTTTTTGTTTTAAACGGCTGTAAATTTACAAGAAACAAATCTTAAAATTTTAAGTTAATAGGAAATGTTAAAGTCAAGAAAACAACCATGAAAAGGCTGACATCATGGAGAATCAATTAAACCAGCGACAGTGAACGCCTCGGGTCATTGCTGCAGTTTAATCAAATTTAATCTGAACTGAGCGATAAAGAAACACTTCAGTCCAGAATCATCCATCATCCCTCCGGCTGACATCGGGCCAGAGGCTGGCACACCCTGGACTGCTCACCAGCCAATCACAGGACTGACATGTAGAGACAGACGACCCTTCCCACACACACTCACTCAAGGCCAATTCAGAGTCAACCAAACGAGCATGTTTTTGGACCGTGGGAGGAAACCAGAGCACCAGAGAAGAGCCCACACATGCACATGGAGAACATGTGACCCGCTGCACCACCGTGCAGACTGCTCCGAGTCACGACTCTGCAGAGACAGCGACGTAACTGACGTTAGCGAGAAGCTACGGCTGCTTTACTGCAGGAGGGCAGAGCAGCTCTCCCGTCTCTGTACTGTGGTCCACAAAAGTGTGGACGGGGACGGGCGAGGTTAGGACAAGGGTGAGCTGGACTTCAGTGAAGACTGGACCGGTCTGGACCAGGTGAGCTGGACTTCAGTGAAGGCTGAACCAGGTGAGCTGGACTTCAGTGAAGACTGGACCAGACTGGACCAGGTGAGCTCGACTTCAGCGAAGACTGGACCAGGTGAGCTGGACTTCAGTGAAGACTGGACCAGACTGGACCAGGTTTACATGTCAGCCAGACTCTCAACACCCGGCTGTTGGAGCTGGTGCTGCACTGAAATAACTTTGTTCTCTTTTGTTTTTTCCACCTTTTTTTTACTAAAACATTTTAAAAGTTTTGGATGGACAGTGTGATATACAACATAAGGTATAAAAATATAGAATAAAATTGTTACATCTGAATGTCAACTCCCCACCATCGATTAACAGGCATTTCAACTAGAATAAAAAAAAAAAATAATAATAATAATCTAAAAATATATCCAGAAAAATTAAATGAATAACACGAGTTCAAATAATAATAATAATAATAATAATGAGATAATAATAAAATAAGAATAAATAAAAAAATATAACAATAGAAATAATAATCCACAGAATAAAATATCAAAATAATAATAATTAATATGAAATAATAATAATAATAACAAGAATAATAAAATAAAATTAATAAATAAATAAATATAATAATAGTAGTAATAATCCATAGAATAAAATATTAAAATAATAATAATTAATATGAAATAATAATAATAATAATAATAATAAAATAAGAATAATAAATAAATAAATATAACAATAGTAGTAATAATCCATTGAATAATACATAAAAATAATAATAATTAATATGAAATAATAATAATAATAACAAGAATAATAACATAAAATTAATAAATAAATAAATATAATAATAGTAGTAATAATCCATAGAATAAAATATTAAAATAATAATAATTAATATGAAATAATAATAATAATAATAATAAAATAATAATAATAAAATATAATAATAGTGATAATAATCCATAGAATAAAATATCAAAATAATAATAATTAATATGAAATCATAATAATAACAATAATAATAATAATAATAATGATAATAATAATAATAATAATAATAATAATAATAATAATAAATTGAATTAAAATTTTAAATAAAATATATAGCCAAGAGTAAATGAATAATGCACATATCGATCCTCCAAGTCCGAGGAGAAATCTAGAGGATGTATATAGTTCAAAAATGATCCTATGTAATGTGAAATGATTTCTCCGAGCCTTTCAGTGTAAACCTGAGCTTCTCAAGCTTCAAATCAGAAAGCAGCTCACAGACCCCGCGACAGGATACTTTGTTCTCTAAGGTGGGGTCAAATGGGCACTCATAAAGGATCAGACGTTAAAAACACATTAACAATCACAGACTGCCTGTGCGGTTCAGCTGAGGTATGCCTCTCCAGGCCTTCTGCGGTCTAACGGGTTCCTGCAGACATGCTTTAACAGACTCTCGGGTTCTCGATGCTCCTGCTCTCCAAACGCAGACAGTAGTAAACATTCATCTCCCTCACTCTTCAGACCAAGCCTCCGTCTGAACACCGGCTGCCAAACTTTCTAAAATTATCTGCCAAATTCAGACCGAAGCGGAGCCTCGGACTGGACTGGTTTTTTGACAAATGCATCTTAAAGTTGAACACTTTGTGGATGATTAGCTCGGGGGCTAAACGTGGGTCACTCTCCTCTTCAATTAGCTTGTTTTCCTCCTCCATTCTGAAGGCTTTTCTTCCTGCGTAATTGGATTAGTTACCTTTAAAATCTCCATTTCTGCTGTCGCCTCAGCTCTTAAAAACATGTAAAATCTGCTCTGCTCTAACCCCCTCCCCCTCCAAAATAAAAAAAGAAAATCAATTTGTTATTTTTTTGATTCTGGAGGAATATCTCTTGAGTGGCACTTAGCTAAATTGAAGAAATGCGTGTTTGGTGGGTGGAGAGCGAGGAGGGAGGGCGAGGCGGATCTACCTTCCAGAACAAACTGGTCCAACACTCATTACTCTGAAAAACACTTGACTTCATCGTGGCCTCAATTATGTGCTGCTGGATCAACTCCAGAAGGACTGAGCTGCTTTCGCCCGTCGGAGGGGGCCCGAGTTAAACACCCAGAAACAGTCTGCAGGAGGAGGGGCTCAGAACATGACCTCCTTATCGACGTGGACCGGGTTCTTCACCCTGTCTGAGGCCGCAGGACGAGGAGGGAACTTCTGAGAAAGTTTGGAAAGTCAAACAGGAGGTGTGGAGGGGCGCCTTCATTAACCTCCATTAGGAGTGCTCTGATCTACAGTAAAGGCGAAAATAAAGGGTCTGGACCTAGACTCCTCTTCTTCATCACTCAGTGCGTTTGGGCCTTCGGTCTCACCTACAGGTCCTTTTGTCAGAGAGTATTTCTGCCGTTTTCAGAGCAGAAAGGACGATGGACCGACCCCAAAGGAGAAGTGTCGTCCACCACATCCCAGAGGTGATGTAGGGACGAGGAGGGCCACGCTGAAGTCATCCTCAGGGCCAAATTTATGTAATTTGAAGAAAAAGTGAAGGGGAGGAATATTTATAGAGCTACAGCTTCATCAATATTCTCAAACAAAAAGTAAATGACTGTTTGGTTGGTTATTTCTTTGCTTCTCATCAGTGAATCTTTCTGGATTGATTCTCTCAGAGCCTGAATGAGGAGGTAGATTTCTCCCCCTTCTTATAACCTTTCTGCATTTTGTGGCCAGGCCTCGAATGTCTTTTCTTTTTAAAGTCACACGACATCCCCAAGCATTTTAACACCTGATAGTGTTGTTAATCATGTCCTGATGAAACGCACTGACATGACCTATCCCTGATGAAATAAAGGATTTTTAACTACACTGGAGTGCCTCGGATGTTTAAGGTATTCTTCAAATATACCTCCGTCCTTAGATGCTCGAGGAGCATACAGTCTTGCCGTCACAGGCCTTGACCCAGCACTCACCCCTACACGTATTCTCATCAGAAAATCTTACTGTTGGAAAGTCTGTTTATCTCTCTTTCATATGGAGCCTCATTTCTGAGGAACATTAGGGCTCTACAAAATCACAGAATTGGACATTAAAGGCTGACTTCAACACAAATGTGGAATATCATGGAAATGGCCGAAATTTTAAGTAATAGCTTTTTTTTCTGAATGAAAAGGAACGTGTCTCTGGAGAAAATGCTCTGAGGGGGTCACTAAGGCTGGGGACCATTTACATCAGAACTGGGAAGAGGGGAGTGGGAATGACGCCATATCGAGTTATCAGTGTTCCAGTTACAAAGTCGAAAAAACTTGCTGATGACCCGGGTTATTGTTAGCCGTTGTTAGCACGCCCTGTGTTGTAGTTCGCACATACCACATGAAGAGTGTAAATAACACTATAGCAGCATTTCCATGTATAAACACCACACAATACTATGTATACGACTGATTTAGTGGGACAAACACGAGTCAGAAGTGCTAAAAAACAGAATATTACAGGAGTTTGATAACTGTTTACACCGGGGGCAGCCATCTTGGATTGTCAACTCGGGGGTGGTGAGGATCCGCTGACTTCCCAGTAGGGAACTCCGACCTTGGGGGCGATCCAGATTAAATTTCCCACCTAGAACTCGGAAATCCCGACTTCCCAGTGCAACTGGAACACAGCATAAGGCTGGGGACAGTGCTCACTTCACTGCCCCTGCCCCTCCTCCTCCCCTCTTCATCAATGCTAACATGTCGAAGCAGCCGCCTGAGACACCGGCTAAGTCGGCTGAGAAGCTACGAAACTCCAAAGTACAGATCAGAGCAGCTTCTCAATGATTATTATGAGTCAGGAGATCAAATGTTCTGCCAATGTTGTCAACATACTGTTGACTGGACCCCTAAAGATATGTGTGAGGACCACCTGAAGAGTGAGTGATTATATTTCATTACTTTATACTGTGTCTCTGCTTAAATTACAAAAAAACGAATTCTCAAAAAATTAAAACAGAAAAAAATGGAATATGGGAAAATAACAGATTTTATAGGGAGCTAGAACATGCCTTAGTGGAGCTGAGGATGTGGGCTGCAGCGTGAAAAACTGTGCCAACGCCAAACAGCTGAATCCACTGTTGACTCTGGTTTGGTGCTGTTTGGTGATTGGATGATCAAAGTCTGAAGAAGCACTCATTGATCAAACAGGAGCCTCAGTTGCGTGTGAAAGAACCAAACACAGCCACAACAGCCTGGCTCCTCCTCCTCATGCCGGTGGCGTCACATTCTTCAACCAGCATATGTCACACCAGCCAACGTGGCACTCGATGAGCACCTGGAGGTAGGGTTGCAAAAGTCCGGGAAGTCTCAAAGTTGGAAACTTTCCATGGGAATTAACGAGAATGAAGAAAACTGAAGGTCAGCCCGTAACAGGGATTTTAATTATAGTATGGTGAAATATATTCGAGCATAACTTGAATAAAACAACCTGATTTCATGCAGGCAAAGTTGGGAATATCTCTGCCATTCCTCAGTCACATTCACACTGCTTACTGCAGGGGGACTGAGGCCACGCCCCCTACGTGCGCTGTGCTCCTCCATCACGTGCACAGATGGTTTCTTTGAGCCCGTGGACTACATGAAGTGAAGGTGAAACTGGTTGATCAATAAAATATATATATATAAAAACCTTTTACTTGGATTATTCTACATTGGTGTCTGCCTATGAAAAAACAATATTTATATTTATGTCAGGATATAGAATAGTTTAAACTAACCACAATGTCCAGTCAATTCCCATCACCAGCTTAACTTTCTAACAAGAGTCCACAGCAGAGTCAGCTGTTTGGCTTTGGCAGCCCTCAGACTCAGCTCTGCTGCTCGTCCCATGAGTGTGGCTCCATTAAAAAGAGAAATGAACAGGCTTTACAATGTGATCAGCTGTTTTTTACCAAAAAGCAAAGAAATAACCAACCAAACACTCGAGACTCACTTTTTCTGCTTTACTTTATGTATTTAAACTCAAATGCAGAAACACTTAACCTACTGAGCTAAAGGCAGAATTAAAGATAGTTTCAGAGCATTTACTGGTTCTTAAAGAATTTACCAAACTTTATTATTTTATGTTTAAATGCACAAAAGGGAGTTTCACTGAACTCCTTTCAGCCCAGCAGAGCTCTGGTTTCATTACAATATTTTTATTCATTAGTGTTGGAGCTATTCATTCAGTTATATCTTTAGTTTTTGTTATCTTGTTTCAATATGATTATGTTTATTATTGCCAGTTATATGACTTAGAATATTTGGGCATTTATTTAGGCTTATATTTTGATGGCTTTGGCTGCTTGGTTCCAGGCGATGTGGATATAAAGGGGCAGGTAAGACAGGACAGGTGGGCACGGGGGCGGTGAACGGTTTTTTACCAGGAAGCCGAGAGCGCACGAGGACGCCCATTTAATTAACCAAAGGAAACTGTATCCTGTGGCTTGGACATTTTTTGATCCTGTGCAGCAGTTGTCGTTTTGAGTTTTGAGATTTATAGTTCTTTTGGAGTTGACAAAGACAAATGGCTGCTGTAATTAGTCATTTTTACTGCTGTCATCGCAGATTTTGTCTGATTTCTTCATGTAAGTGCTTTTTTTTATTTTAAACAGTCTGGCAGGCCACATTAAGGGAGCAGGACAGCCATGCGTGCCTACCCCGGCTCTGTTGGACTGAGATCTGGTGACTGTGGAGAAACCAGTTGGAGATGATCTGAGCTCTGAGTCATGGAGCTGCTGGAAGTCTCAGCAGGATAATAAAACAAAGTCTAGGTGAGAGTATTTGTCCAATTTCAAGTTAAAAAAAACTCACTGGACTTCTACTGAGCTACAATGTTCTGGATTAAGATCTTAATTGAAGATATAAAAACTAAAAATAAGAAATGAGTTGAATGTAATAAGTAAAATGATCTGCCGAAGAGACAAGACAAATATAACTTGAAGGTTGTCTAAAGACTAAATGTTCTATAAGAGCAGATATTAAACCTGAAATTAAGACATTATTTATTCATAGATATTTTCATATTATTACAAGCAACTCAAGACCTTATTTGTACCTTTTATTCCTTTAAGTGAGGTTTTCATCTGGGCCCGTTGAGATAAGAATAAGACTTTTAGGTATATCTGACTTGACAATAAAAGAGCACACTTGCCTGGATCTGAGTTTTTGCAGTGTATGCTTGGACTGAGCAGATGCCCTTCAGAGGGTCACTTATCAATCATCAGAGTGTTTTCAGGCTGAAGGCTGAAGCTACGAGGCCGACTGAGATCATCCAGACCTGCTTCTGACTCAGAGGACCATCGTCTCCCTTCACAGCATCACTTTAGAGATTAAACTCTGAAAGAGAAGTTTCATCTGTATGAAACACTCGCAGAAATGGAGCATCCCCACTATTTCTGAATTGGGCTGATTTTTTTGGCGCAGGCTGAATGTAAATGAGCCCAGACGCGGTTCATCTGATTTGCATGAATTTGCTGTTTTGACACGCTGCACGTCTGGAGAACAATGGAGCGCTAAATAAAAACTGTTTTCTGCTGCTGAACTTTGAGTTTGTGTTGAAGAGAAGACACTTCTGGAACAGAACGCTTTTGTTCATCCGACAAGACGGAGGTTAAATGTGAGCAAATATTAGTGTAACAGCCTGCTCCACAGAAAGATCAGGGACGGAGAAGTTTGGTTTGACTGTGAGCGAGGAGAACTTCATCTGACTTCTTACAGCGCTAACTGATGATATTACTGCTGCTCTCCGCCTGCCGTTTGTCTCGGCTTGAAAAAAATGCAAATAAAACACATTTTTTACCAAATCTGTCCGACGTCAGAGCGGCTCCTCGTTCCCAGCAGGACAGAGATCTTATTTGCAGAGTGACTGATGATCCTCGGGGAGCAGAGAAGGTGAAGCTCGCTGCAGTTTATCGTGCGGTTCATCTTCAGGAGACACGCTGCTCTTCTTAACTTAATAATTAGCTCTGTGAGATGAATGCAGTTAGCCTCTGGCTGACGGCTTATAAAGTATTTAGTGAATGTTTCATACAGCAGCACCCAGAGGCCAGCCTCAGCCAAGTGGAGCACAAGACTCCGGCTCAGCTTTAAAGTTCTGCTAGAACTCGCTGTTCTTCAGGCCGACGGAAACCAAACTGGAGTTTAGACGCAGAGCGGCGCACGTGTGCAGGCCAACGGCTCCATGGCCCTGCAGAGTGCATTTAAGAGCTTCAGTCTTCACCAGGGGCGGACTCTTACATGTTTTATGCTCTAAAATCGGCCTGCAGGGCACGAGGAGAATGAGCAATACCAATGTTCAGCACTCAAACAGCATTTAGAGCAACATGTCAAAAAAGCAGGCGCCATCACAGGACCAGAGAATCAATGGCTGCATTGATGAGGAGCTACTCGCGGTACTTCACCTAATTTAATCAGTTAATTTAGTTATTTCTGAGGTTGTTGTGATCCTGCTGAAATATGATAAGAGAATTATGTTGAAATGTTCTTACTTAGAATATTCTGGCGTATATTTAGGCTTTGACCAGGATCACAATCAGAAATACTTTATTAATCCCTCAGGGGAAATTCTGTTGTTTCAGTCGCTCTTATACACAGTATAGCAGCAGGCATTAAAATACATGAAAATAGATAAGAGCATAAAAATTAAGTAAAAGTTAAAGCTAGGGTCGGTAATTTTGGAAAACTAGCATGAATTTGAATGTAGCATCTCCATGCACGAGCGCCGCTGATTTATGACCATATGACTGATTCAACTCAAAACCGGTCCTCAGCACATCGTGTTTGTTTTGCACTACACCAAGTCATGTCTCAGTCAGAAAGAAGAAAACACCAAAACACTATCATAGTAAAGTTAAAACAAACAAACAAACATGGCAAGTTAGTTAGTCCTCACAACCCGATGTTGACTCTGGTTTTTGTCCTGGCTTTGTCCAAATTCTTTTTTGTTTCGGTCTTCTCTGCCTCCGTCTTTCTGCTCTTCCTCTGTTTAGCAGGAGGAGCGGTAATCAGGGTATAGGTAGTTTCTCTGCCATTCTCCACATCGCTGTCAAGTCTCCCGTTTTGGCCGGGACAACATTCCTCTGCCTCTCCAAACTGAGCTCCGTCACGAGCCGAATGGGACGGTAATGCACCAAAGTGATGGATGCCAACCGCCATAAAACCGAAGAAGAAGAAAAAGCCTCACGAGAACTGCCACCTGCAGTAGCCTGGGTGGCAGTTGTTGTGAGATTAAAGCCCACAGCGGCAGCAAACCAAGAAAAACAAAGTGTTTATTTCAGATTTCTTGTACACCTGTCTTAAATGTGAGGGATACTGGAGCTTGGTTGGGGTTGTGGGACGGCTCGCAGAGGGCTTCCCTTATTTTCAAAGCCAAAACTTGGCAGGTCAGCATTCTCCCTCTCAGCTCGGCTACGGGCATTGAATCAGGGTCAGTGCACGCCGGCGAAATGTACGTGCAGAAGGTGGGCAGTACGGGATTTGATTGGTTTATTAAATTCGGTCCAAATCGCGGTGATTGGTTGGTGTTTTCCCTGTTTTACTCCTACTGTAGACAGCGGCTATTTTTCGCTCTCATTGAAGAACACATGCATCGACTGCCATCGGGACATAACGATCATTTTAACCAGTATGACAAAAAGTGTATCTAAGTCAAATTACCAACCCTAGCTATAAGTTAAAATAAGAAAGCAAATATTTGTAACTTTGATTTTGTAACTTTTGTTTTGATAGGTCTGGTTGTCTGGCATCAGGTGATGGACTTTGAGAGGCCGTAAGACAGGAGTTTGATTCTAATCCTAAATCGACTCAAAAGAAACTGCATCCTGTGGCTTGGACATGGACACTTTTTGTTCCTTCCTAAGATCCGCTCTCTCCCCGAGCCACAAAGACTGTTTCTTTAAACTTTATTTATTCATTTTTATCATTTTCATTTTAACAGTCACATAAAAACAATACATATGAGAAAGAACAGAAAGGGTCATCATGGCAGACAACATGTTTGACCTCCCTGACATTATGCACAGTTTGAAAGAAATATTGAAATGTTTATAAGCTGTGAAATCCAGAGTCACATCGGTTCAGAATTCTCAATGGACGAAGCAAACATATTCCAGAGTAAGTTGTAGGATGCCACTTCTGGTTAACATAAGTAATCCACTTTTTCCAGTGTTTTTTGATCAAATATTTCTGAGAAAAGGTCAGTTGTTCCAAAGTGTGAATTTCTTGGATTGTCCTTCCACTCTGTGATAGTTGGTGATTCCTTGTTCAACCATTTTCTGGTTATCGCTTTTCTACCTCCAGCCAGTAAAAAGTGTAGCTAATATCTTTTATATTTTTAAGCTCAGCTGGTATATTTCCCAAGTACACAACTTTGAAGGTAAAGTCAAACTCAGAGCTGATAACTGATCAGATTAGAGTTCCTACATCTGTCCAGAAGAGGGAAAGTTTGGGGCATTCACAAAAAATATGACAGTGACCAGCAGACTCATTACCACATCGTCTCCAGAAATGGTCTTCTTCAGGTTTAATACTCTGCAGTTCTTTGATTTTGGGTGTTATGAAAAGAATTTCCCTCCACCAGAAAGGCTGTTTTCATAAATGTTTCGTAACTAATGAAGACAAATGGCCACTACAGATGAGTCTGAACGATATTGAGCTGTGGGGTTTGCAAACGTCAAACTATTTTCACCGAGACTCACAAGGGCTGTCACGTTTCCCCAAAAAATTAAAATGGTTTTCAAACACGCACGCTAACATTCAAAGGTATTCAACCCCCAAAAGAGTGGACATGGTGCATGCAGGAAGGGAAAGACAGTGACTGCGTTACTGCTGATTTGTTTTCTTTTAACATGAACATTTATTTTACGCAGACATCTAAACTCAAGCTGCGTTTCCACTTATATTCATATTTATATTCATCTTGTAAATATTGGTAATGTTAATACAGTTAATAAGTTGATATGGCTTAAAGATTCTGCATGTTGCATCTTGATTACTTCATTTTTTACTTAATTTTTTATTCTCTTTTCTATTTTAATGTCTTTATTTGGTATTCCTTCTGCTATACTGTGTATAAGAGCAACTGGAACAACCCAGTTTCTCCTTGGGGAAGTGTTTCTGATTGTAAAGGCTCTGGTGATTTACAGCAGCTCCCTCCTAGCAGGCCTCCCTGCAGATGATCCAGAATGCAGCAGCACATCAGGTCTTTAACCAGTCCACCTGTCACACTGCTGTTAATCTCCGTTCGTTAGCTTCCAGCTGCAGCTCCAGTCAGATTCAAAACTCGACTTCTGGCCTAAAACAGTAACAGCACTGGCTCCTGTTTACCTGGGATCCCTGATCCAGGTCTCCAGTGAAAGACTCCTGGTGCTCCCACCTCAGCGTGGCTCATCTTAGTCTGACTCTCCGCTGGTAGAACCAGGTTTCAGACCCAGCTCTCCATCTCAGCACTGAGTAGGCTGATGCTTCATATGGTGTTGATGTGAATGACAGGCGGACATGATGATGATATCGAGGTGAGAAGATGTTGGAGCTCCACACGGCAATTCTGTGCAATAATGTAGTGCAATAATCCAGGTGTGTTCTTAATGCTGTTCTAAGCACTCCAGCACTTTTCTCTGTTTTTCTCTGTTACTGTTTTAGTTTTATATTCTTATCACTTTTATATGACTGTATGTTTTTATACCTTATGGTTTTTATACTTTTCGTTTTTAAACATTTATTTAATTTTAAATACTTGTGACTTAAGCGTTGCTATTATTATTATATATTATATTATATGAAATTTTGTTCACGTGTGCACCTGAGGTGTATATTTTGAATGACAATAAAGAATTCTATTCTGTCTATAAATATTGTTTTTCTTGTTCCTCACACAGACTCTCACACTAAAAGCAACAAGTCGATTGTTGTAAAGTAAAGGAAATATCAGCGTAACGGATATCAGCAAAAATCCAAACTCGTGCATGTCTCACTGTAACACTGTAAGCAGTCTGGTTGATTTTGAGGCTATTGCAGGCGTCTCCACTGTCGAGTGTTTGGCACCCTTCTGTTGGGGTGCCAACACTTCAGGTGCACACCTTCCTCTCCATTGTTGGAGAGCAGGAAGTGCAGAGGGAGTTGGACGAAGCTGCTGCGACCCTCATCTTCTGGCTTACTACCTCGACCCCCGGCCAAACCAGACCTCTCAGCTCTTCAGTCTTCAGATTCTGTCCCACACAAACCAACAAAGCACCTCAGGGGAGAGCCAGGGACAGCATTTCAGTCATTCAGAGCAGGCTCAGGCCTAACTGGAGCTCTGTGGTCAAGGTGGTAACAGAAATGTGTGGTTAGCCTACAGTTCAAGATATTTTAGTGTCTTATTTTGCTCAATTTGGATCTGTAAACCGTTTTATATCTGTGTTGAGTTGCTCTTTGTGTGGATGCTGCTCCACAAATACAAAAACCTCTCTGCTGAAGAGTTATTTTAGATCTTGCTCAACATTATCAGGCACTTAAGTGAATTCGAGTGAGCAAAAGACCAAAATCTGTGATAAATGTGAAGTTAAATTAATGTTTCTGTCAGACAAGCTCGGTGGCTTTGAGGTAAGTGATGTTAAAGGCTGTTCCTTGTTGGATAAAATGGTTTTATTCTTCATATAAATGCATTTTTCTTCTGTTATCAGAGGCTCCAAATGAAAAATCTTGACTTCATAAATCTGTCATTCTAGTAATTCACACATGGGGCAGAGAATGCATGTTTGTGACTTTGTTTGGATGGAGTTGGATTCTGTTCTCAGAGATTTTTGACCTTTGTGGCTGTGCACGGATTACACACGATGCATTTATCGCCCTGAATGACAAAACATTTCACAGAGCGGAGAAAAAAGCCTCAAAGATGAAGAGTTTACACTCAAGCCCTCGAGGGGAAAATCACAGAACGAGCGAGCAAAACAAATGAATCATCACGGGCAGAACGATTCACGCTACTACGAGACTCGACGGCAGCTCCGGCCCAGGTGTGTTTGAGCAGAAAAGACTCTGAAGACGAGAGAGAGGCGAAGAGGAGCAGCGGAGAGGCTTCTGTTTCAGAGAGAGAGAGAGGGGCGAGCGGCAATCTGCCCGGACACACTGGCTGCCCACACACACACCTCCTCCTCCAAAGGTGTGTGTGTGCGTTTGGGTGAGTCATGCTCTCCCACGTAGTCGATACCTCCACCAGCGGTTGTGGAGATCCCATCAGCCCTCACACTCCCACCCTCGGTCCACATCCAGCCCTCACTTCCTGATGAAACACCGCCGCCACCAACGCTTCCACGACCGCCGCCGCGTCTCCAGCAGCAGCCGCAGCAGCATTTGGAGGCAACAGATGGCGGTTTTATTAACAACAGCGCGATCAGAGAGTGACACAACATTAGGGCATCGCTCTCACGGAGCTGCCTTTGTTTTATCGGCAGACAAACAAGCTCAACTCAAACATTTCGATCTGCTGCAGCTGAGTTGTTGTGATGTTCGGTTAAATATTTTGATTCCTCGCATAATTGAGACATCCACAAACACGCCGCCATACGTCTGTTGATACATTGCAGCAAAATATCTGCAAGCTTTCCAGGAAAAGAGGAGCAAACAGGCTTATGCTCTGCCTATTTGCTAAATGATTCTGCAGCTTTTTAATCAGGTTTCAAAGGCCCGAAGGTCATGAGGCTCGCTCAGCGTGAAAAGAGGCGAGGAGGCGTCCCAAAGCGGGGAAGACGAGGAGCAAAACCCTCCAAATTACCGGGTGCAGAGCCGATTCTGCAGCCAGGCTTTCGTTCTATGCGCACCTTTGATGCAAATATTTTTAGCAGCGGTGACCCGTGTGCAAACTGCCCCCATCACCCTGGCAGTGTTAGCACGCCGCTCCGCCCCCCTCCAGCTCCAGCGAGCCCATTCAATAAAGCAGAGGGGCCGAGGAAACAGACCTTCCCCAGCGCCCGGTGGGGCTGGCAGCGGCCCGCAGGCTGGCTGCAGACCAGGAAATCGCTGAAGAAGCTGACTGGAGCGCAGCCAAGCGCTGGCGAGTTTTGGCTGTGGTTGGTCAGGTTTTCTGTGAGCGAGCCCTCAGACTGCTGACTGGATCTGCTGCTGCTCCGGAAACTTCTGATATTCCTCTGTTTCTGAGGGAGTCGCAGATACTCAGGAGGAGGAATATGAAGGATGGTCAAACGGTTTGCTTTTTAGAGGCACTTTAAGCTCCCCAAAAGATTCCTAATGATCTGAATTCAGTCGTGAGCTCAGCAGCTCGGCCATGTTTTCTTATCATTTAAGACTGAAACTTCGGGGCGTTGGTGAGGCTCCGTTAGTGGAGCATAAACCTAGAGAGGCACCATCTCCGACGCCGGCCTCCATGTTGGTCTAAAATCTTTAATAAACACATTTGTTTGACCCCCAATTATTGAAGCATTAAAGAGAAATATGAAAGATGTTCTTCAGGGATAAACAGCACCAGGTCATTTTTTTAAATTTAAACATTAACTGCATCAAGATGTTTGTGGATTTGTTTAAATAAACGGCATAAAGTGAAAAAGAATTTATTCAGAGATGAAAAAACAGCTTTTCCTCCTGAATGATCCCTCTGCTGGTTTAAAAACAGTCCCTGGAACTCCTCAGAATAGAAAATAAATCATAAAAAGAAAAAATAAAAGGCCCTAAATCACCAAGCTGTCAAAACCCAACCAGAAACATCGAGGTACTTATTGTTACACCCCTGGTTTAAATCCTCGAGTCAAATCGAGACAAAGATTATTTCTAAAGCACGTTAAAAACAACCTCTGGTGACCAAAGTGCT
Organism: Cetoscarus ocellatus; assembly: GCA_037902135.1. Taxonomy (NCBI): domain Eukaryota; kingdom Metazoa; phylum Chordata; class Actinopteri; order Labriformes; family Labridae; genus Cetoscarus; species Cetoscarus ocellatus. The sequence continues at coordinate 574,415 of JBAMNC010000065.1, forward strand.
GTACAGGGGTTCAATATAATCTTGCATACACTTAATACTAATAAACACAGTCATGAATAGGGCTGAAAGATTTATTGTTTTGAAATCGCAATTTAAGACAACGCAATCATGTGATCGCCAAACAAAGTCTCTGTTTAGGAGTAGAAGTTGGAGTATCCCTTAAATAATGAAAACAGATTATTTATCATCAATATTAGATGATGAATAATGTGTTATGTGCTTTGATCACTGATTTCCTTACTGATGTCTATACTGTAAACACAGTGAATATTGCACTGAAGCTTGATTTGAAGAAAATCGTGAATCCAATTGAAATCACAATATATCTGCCAGAAAAAAATCATTCAGCCCTGGTAATGATCATAAAAATTAACATAATATTGGAAACAAGTATATAACATCAAAATAAAATCAATAAAAGAAGACTAAAAGAGAAACTAGGGAGTGAAAGATGAAGGACTGAAGCCGAGGTTTCTCGTCTGGCTGGGACTGAACGCCAAAGAAAAGGTGTGTTTTTAAGCCTGTACCTAATAAAGTGGCCAGTAATTGCTCAGTCACCTTCCATCTTGTTTCCCAGCTCTGCCCCCCGGGGTGAACTCTACCCCATGGACCTGTGATAAAGTCCTCCTGGCCTTGGCTCTGACGCTCGGGCCTGTTTTCCCGTTGAGGACTAAATCTGCTCCAGACTGTTTGTGTGACGGTCTTCGGTCTCGGCCCCGTCACTCCTCACTCGCTTGTGAAACATTTCTCTCCTTCTAAGAACTCCTCAGCTCTGGACCTCCATGACGGCTCCAGATGTGGTGACCCAAACCTCTGAGCACAAACTGGAGTCACCGCAGTGTGTGCTCCACAGAAACACACGGGCTGAACCGGCTGACCTGCGCTGAGCCTCCAGAGCTTCACCTGATCGAAGCAGCAGCCCCGCTCGCTCCCTCCAGGCTTCTTTCCGCTGCTCCTTCCTCCTCCTTCAGTTTCATGTCTGCCATGACTCCATACTTTACTCTAAATGTGACTTCTTATGTCTCAGGCTTTTTAACTCCTCGAGTGCCAGCCCTCAGAGCCGGACGGTCTTTTCTGGATGGTGAAAAACGAAATGTCACGTCGTGCCGATCCTCCCTGACTCTGTGTTTTTTCTGCTGCACAGAAAGGTCTGCTGACATTTTCTCTTCTTACTCATCACAGAGTGTCTCTGTGGTCCAGGTGTGTCCACTCCACATATTTCAGTTTGTTATCCTCTGATTCTTCATCAGCTGCTCTGACTGAATATCTCCCCTTTAATTATGACATATATTTGCTCAAACACGAGTGGACACTCCCCTGAAGACGGGGAAGAATAAATCTGCTGGATTCAGGATGAGTGAATTCCTCCTCAGACCTTGAATTTCACCAAATCCGTTTTTTTTTCTCCTCTTTTGTCATTTTCAAAAAAATCTGGAGGACACTGAGAGGACAAAAGAAACCAAAAATGTGGGATGGGTTAGAATTTGAGTCTGAAGTTTCTCCATTCAGGTTCAACAGAAGTGAGCACAAAGGAGGCCGAGGACTGAGACTGAAAACTGTTTTTGGATATTTGACGATGACCTTGTCACCAAACCGTCCTTAACTGAGGCACTGCGCCCTGAACCGCTGAGGTTAAGGATTCAGACATTCTCAGAGTGTTTATATCATAAAGATGGCTGCTGTCTCCGTTTCACCCTGAGTGAGTCAAAAAGTGCAGAAAATCTGGAGAAACTTTTAAATTCAGATGAAAACAAAGAATCATGAATCTGATCAAGACGTTCAGTCAGCTACAGGCTGAGCTGCATCTCTGTTTGAGCCCGCTGCGCCTGCGCTGCACGCTGCAGTGCCCCACACTGCATGCTGTAGTGCTCCACACTGCACGCTGTAGTGTCCCACGCTGCAGTGCCCCACACTGCATGCTGTAGTGCTCCACACTGCACGCTGTAGTGTCCCACGCTGCAGTGCCTCACACTGCACGCTGTAGTGCCCCATACTGCACGCCGCAGTGCCCCACACTGCATGCTGTAGTGCCCCATACTGCACGCTGCAGTGCCCCACATTGCATGCTGTAGTGCTCCACACTGCGCGCTGTAGTGTCCCACGCTGCAGTGCCTCACACTGCACGCTGTAGTGTCCCACGCCGCAGTGCCTCACACTGCACGCTGTAGTGCCCCACGCTGTAGTGTCCCACGCTGTAGTGTCCCACGCTGTAGTGCCCCACGCTGTAGTGCTCCACACTGCACGCTGTAGTGTCCCATGCTGTAGTGTCCCATGCTGTAGTGCTCCACACTGCACGCTGTAGTGTCCCATGCTGTAGTGTCCCATGCTGTAGTGCTCCACACTGCACGCTGTAGTGTCCCATGCTGTAGTGTCCCATGCTGTGGTGCTCCACACTGCACGCTGTAGTGTCCCATGCCGTAGTGTCCCATGCTGTAGTGCCCCAGGCCGTCTCCTTCTTGATCCTCCAGCTGCTGCGCCCTGTCTCTTGCCCAGACCCAGGTCAGGGGGATGATGATTGTCTTTAGTAAACTGGACTGTGGGCCCCTGAGGACTTGATGAAGGAGGATCCTCGGTGCCCGGTGTCTGCAGACCTGATGAAGCAGCTGCAGCAGCAGACGTTAGACACATTTCAACAAACAGGAAGTGACTCTGCCACAAACTGAAGCTCCTGCAACCACATACTCATCTATCACACCACCTTATTCCAAAGAAGTTTGGACGCTGTGAAAAAAAAAAAAAAACGGATACGATGATCTCAGATCCTTTTGGACCTACATTCAGTTTAATACTCTACAACGACAAAATACTTCATCAGAAAACTACAGCTAATGCCACAGCTCCTCTCTCTGCTCTCAGGCATCTGAACAAAAGAATCAGAATCAGCCAAAATACACCTGAGGAGCTCCATGAGCAGAGCAAACCACCTCAAAGCAATTAATAAGGGCGTAGAGGTCAAAGGTTAAAGGTCAGCAGATGTGTTTTTGAGCTCACAGAGTGCTCGCGACCGGCTTCAGTGAAGCTCCCTCAGCACATGTGCAGTGTGGGGCACTACAAAGCTTTAAATCACTGGGTACTGTTCATCATGGGGCTCTAAGGTTCACCACTGCCCTCTGTGTGAGCAGGTCATGACCTCTCTGACCCTCCACACACTGAATCAGTGGCACATCTTGATTTATGAGGCTAAACCTCGACCTGCCTGCATCATACCTGAGTGACTGTTTTCATGTTCGTCTTAAATGGATGAAGAAGTTTCAGACCTGCTCCTGCAGACTGGGATCTGCTGCAGGAAGAACTGAGTCTTGGAGAGCTGGACTCTGTAAATCTTATTAAGTGCAGGTTAAAGGCTCTGGTGATGATGGTTGATATGTCTGTATATGTGTCTGTAATTGTAATTTTTAATCTCAATGAGGTTTTTCTGGTTAAGTAAAGTTCATTATTACACAAAACCCCCTTTTTTCACTTGAATCAGTGTTCATTTTGTTGACTAATTATTTTTGTCATAGTTTTCATCAACAACTTTTTTTCCCCTGATGAAAACTAGACAGTAACTAATAAAAACAAGTGCACATGGACAAAAACTCAAACTAAATTAACTGACATTTTCATCAACAAATAAAAACTAGACTAAAATGTTTGACAGAGACTTAATCCAATCAGACCTAATTTGGTCATGTAGAAAGTAGGGACAAGTTAGGAATATATCCAATCACAGCTGCCTTAGCTTGGTGGTGGTGGGATAAGTTGTGGAGCGATCCAATCAGAGCTCCTCTCTTTATGAATTGACATATTCATGTAGAGCAGGTTCACTGTTTGTTGTCAGTTCTGGTATTGTAACTGAGATGCTCTGCCAGGTAGCCTAAATAAAGTGACTGCATTTCACACAAAAGGAAAATTTGTTTCTGTTCATTTATACATTCAGACTTTACTAGCATTCAATAAAGGGTTATTAGATGTTTGATTTTATCCAAGTGTAAAACATGACTTCAGAAATTCAAGGAAACATAAAAAATGCCTTACCCTTTACACTTCATATTTTAGTCGACTGAATTTACAGCAGATTTCATCGACTAAAATTTTGGGAAATTTCCTCAACTAAAACTAGACTAAACTAAAACAGATTAGATGACTAAATTATGACTAAAACTAAAAGATATCTTATGCTGTCAAAATGAACAGTGAGTGGAAGTTTGTTTTCCGTCTCCAGAGTGAACTCCACTGCAGTAAAACACTGAAGTGTTGACCTTCAGTGAGAGCGTTTCTTTATCAGAGCAGACGAGGCTTCACTCCCCCTAACCCTCACACATGACAGCGCTGTGATCTTCTGATGAGTTTTAAAGTCTGAACTGAACCTCCAGCTCTGACAGATTCACATTAAAGCTGAGGATCTATGTGTCTCGATCACCTGACCTCAGTTAGTAAGGCCATGTGATGATCATGTGATCGCCTAAGCTGTAATTTTTTGCAGCGCTCCTGACTGACCCAGGATCTGCTGTGTCAACTAGTTTGCATTTATGGAAGTGCTGGTGAGCAGGTCAACAACACAAGGCCTCTCTTTAGGAGTAGAAGTTGGAGTATCCCTTAAATAATGAACACAGATTATTGATCATCAATATTAGATGATGAATAATGTGTTACGTGCTTTGATCACTGATTTCCTTACTGATGTCTATACTGTAAACACAGTGAAAATCACACTGAAGCTTGATTTGAAGAAAATCGTGAATCCAATTGAAATCTCAATATCTGTCAGAAAAATCACAGTTAGCTCTTTCCCTAAGATCGTTCAGCTCTGAGCTGGACCCCCTCTCCCGTGGGGTTTCATTATCTCACGCTAACGTCACAAATACTGGTTTCCCAGTCCCTCTCTCCCTCCTCAGAGGATCTGGATCTCCTCCTGTGAGGATTTGATCAGAACCTCGTGTGACTGACTCATTTCTGCAGAACAGAACTCTGAACAAATCTGAGGGATTTGCGCCCGCTCCGCTCACAGCCGACACGCTGTACCACCAAATCTGCAGCATCCTGTTCGTCCTCTCAGAGCAGGAACGATACGAGCACGAGGAGAGACAGACCCAGCTCTCAGCGGGCGTCCTCGCCGACGTTAACCTGAAAAATCTCCGCTATAATCTCACACATTTTATGGACTCCAACTTAAAGTGGAGGTGTGTTTTCACGCCGAGCTGTTGGACGTCCTCCTCCGCCTGCTAACACCTCGTCTCCTGCTGCGATTCTTCAAGCTGTTCAGGTCGGCCCCGAGCGTCAGGGTCCAAAAACTGTTTCTTTAAAATCTGACCTCTGACCCTTTGGCTGGTAAACCCTGCATGGTTACATCGAGATGATTCTGGCTGCCAACAGAATTTAAAAATAAAAAACACTCTGCATGGCAGCTACAAAATATTTCAAACATTTATGAGCCAGACGATGAAGGATAAATCATCCTGGAGGTTAGAGCTGAGAGAAAATCCATCCAGGTGGTTTCTAAAATATATATCATATCAGGTTCCAGCGCTTGGTGTTGGTCCCAGTCTCTTTATTCTCTATTTTTATGTTAAGAATATACTTTGGCGATACATACTTACTTACATACTCATATAATTACCAGGAAATGGATGAATACAGAACCTCCAACAATCAGCAAGAGGAAGGAAATAATCCAGGACATTTATGAAAAGGAAGAACTGCAGTATGCCACCAAAAAAGGGGAAAATACTGCGAAAACTGGAGCTCATACTGTAAGCTGAAGCGATGTCGTCCTCTGTGAAATCTGTTCTGGAGTAAAACAGACTTCTGAGCTCAGGGGACGTCATCTGACTTGTAAAAGGAGACTGATAAATACTGACTTGCACACTTTATTGTAACCTTACTGTAAATTTTAGTTATGTTTTATATCTTTTTATATATAGTTTAATCTCAGTATTATGTGCAGAAAAAAACCTTCTGTCTGTTATGTGATGACCCTGTCTGGTTTTTAATATAAAGCATAAAAAAGAGAAAATGCTTCAGTTATCTGCTGTGAGGTATCAGCCGGCCCTGACTTTCCGTTGATCGTAATGTTCCTCGTGCGTTGAGTGAGTTCGTTGTTGAAACGGTGTTGCTGCTGCCGCTCTTGGTCGGTCCGCCTTGAAAAAGATCTTTTTTGTTTTTGTCTGATTCTGAATGCACATGCGTGACGGGCTCTAATTACACAATCCAACCAACAGCAATATTCATACACACCATGTTCATGTCTCGATTTATTCTTGCCTTTCCACTGCCATGCTGTGTATATATGTATTATGTTTTTCATATATTTTTCTATTTTTTGTCTATTTTATTTTATTCTAGAAGTGTTTTTATTCATTGTATGCCAGTTGAACAATGATAATAAACAACTATTCTACTCTATTCTCTCAATGGGACTAACCTAGATAGATCAGGGTTAATAAAGTAACTAAAATAAAAAAAGGCACCACACATTTGTTTTTGAAGATTCTTTATCTCTCTCTGGTCATTTTGAAGAATTAATTTGTACTTTTTATGCAACAATTCAAATCATGATTCAGTCTATTTTTAAATATATTTACACACATATGGACTAGAATAGTTCGTTCTGGCATTAACTTTTAAGAAGCATGTGGTTTGTGTTTTTTGTGACGTTGCGGCCGATTAATGAAGTTAATATTTGATTTATTTCTGTTATCTTGCTCCTAAAGGGGCTGGGGCAGCGTTTTTATGAATATAGAGTGGCTTGATGAGTGAAGGTGGTTTTACGGAGAGCTACTGTCCTCATATTTTAGATTTTTTAACAGTGAAACACAAAAATGCACTCAGAGACGGCAGGCCTCTCTGTTCGCCTACAGAGTCTGTATACAGCTGCACTGCGGCTCGTTTCACGTCTGTTGGTTGTAAACAGTTAAAAGTGAAAGCGTGCTCGTCCTCCTGCTCTTATCTATGTCTGGATTATTGTCACCGAGCCACGAGAGAAGTAAACATCCTCTTTGTCCTCCCTGACGCTAAGGCGCTAGCTGCTAGCTCCAGGCTACCACGAGGCTGTTTGGGCTCACAGGAAACAGCAGCGGCTCAGAGGAAACTGTCATACAGGCCTGTAGAGGGACTTTCAAAATAAAGCTGCGTCATTTAGACACAATATTCAGATCTGATCTGATTGGATTTTTTTTTCAAACATTTTTACAATGCATTTTGTTCATTTAACAAACAGACAGCAGGTCAGAACAGCACAGTTACACACACATATATACAGTGCTCAGCATAAATGAGTACATCCCTTCAAATTTGTCAGAAAACCTTTAGTTTCCTTTAAAAATCAACATTTTCTTTGGCAAACTATACCACAAAATACTTCCAAAATGTGGGCCATTGATTGCAAACAAGACTTTTTAAGTTGCACACAAAAAAGTATTTTTCTCACTCTAAGATCAGGATGAGAGGGGTGGGAAAGAAGCTAAAGTTTAGTTATCATATCACCCTTATTTCCATGTTATGGCAAAATAAATGTTACGTTAAACTCAGCTTTGTCAAAACTTTGGAAATTGTTCTTTTGTTCATTTAGATTTGATTAATACCTTACTTTTAATAGGGGCTGTACTCATTTATGCTGGGCACTGTACATATATACATATATACATACATTCATATATACACATATATACATATATATACATATATACATATATAGACACACACACACATATATATGTATATACATATATAGACACACACACACATATATATGTATATACATATATATATATAAAAATATAAAGGGGGGACAAAACAAAAGGGAGACTTGTTATAAAATGTAATACGTGTAGCATCTAACCCACACATTATCTACACTTTAAAAATTAAAAGACAAAGGACAAAAGAATAAATGAATAAATAATACCCAACTCATTCCTATTTGTCATCTATCAAACCATCAACATTCATATTGTTATTCTCAAGAGAATTATCGAAAATATTCCATATTTTCCAAAACTTGTCAAGTTGTGATTGGATTACTGATTAGCTTATCCATATTCATCAATGTTTTTTTAAAAGAAACTGAAATCCCTCGAAAGCTTCTAGAAATACAAATGTCTCTGCTGATCATCCAAACAAAAACACACCATAAACCAGAAGAAAACCACGTCATAAAACTGAGAGAAAGGTCTCTAAATCACTGCTGCAGCCTGTTCGAGAGGCTTCATCCCAAGATGTCAGATATTCCTGAGCTCAGGCAGAGTGAGAGCAGCAGAGCGCAGTCCTACTGACCTGTAAAGCTCTCATTCAGAGTGTTTCTGTGGTGTGCAGATGATCCCCGTTAACAACCCGCCTGTGGAGTAACAAACATGTGGAACAGGTTCCCACATTAGCAGCTGCTTTTACGACCGCAGAAACACATCCAACTTTAAATAAATGATCCCAAAAGTTTCGACTTTAATGACTCACAAAGCCACGGAGAGGTTCCTGTTCGACTTCGGCCGTTCAGTCAGATTACCACTTCATGTCTGAGCTCGTGTCTGCAGAAGATCTGAGAGCTCCTCCTCATCACACCTGCACCTACAGCCACAGGTGGAGAAGCTCATTCACACCTGCAGATCAGGGAGGGCAGTTTGCTCAGGCCTTGGTCTTCAATGATGGGGCAGAGCGCTGGAGTTTAAATAGTTTGTCTTGAGGCAAACCTAGGTATGCACCGGAGATATAAAGACTGAATCGAATCTCCTTTACTGTCATTATACTGAATGCACAACAAGATTGGAGAGCTTCTCTCTTTTCAGTGCAAACAGATGGTTTATAGTGCAGTTTTTAGTTTTATATTTTCAGCTTTTGTATTTATAACAATGAACGTACTGTTTTTTTTACTTAGTCTATTTTTTATTTATCGTTGCTGTTGTATCACTGCAATTTCCCTGTGTGGGACAAATTAAAGGTTTATTCTATTCTTCTATTCTAGTTATAAGTTAAGTATAAGATACTTACAACTAAAGTAAAAGTACAAAATATATATAAGATAAAATCCTACAGGACAGTGCAATTGACTCCATATACAAAAAATGATAAATATTAAGAATCTAAAAAATACAGAAATGTATTGCACAGGATGGTTGAATATGTACAGAAAATTAATGATTAAAACTCACAGATGAATAAATATAACATATGATCATTATTCACAGAATGATTGTATTGCATGGGATGAATCTAAACTCCTGAATGAAGTTATTTGATAACTTTGTTAACGCGGTTATTTGTCATATTTTATCAGGCATTTTTAGACGGAGATTAATAAGTAGAACAGACCCATAAGATACTCCAGTACAGTGTATCAGTGTCTGTGCACAGACTTACCCACAAGACTATAGGCACCCCGGGGTTACCCTGCAAAATTCAACGACAAATACTCAATAAATTCTAATTCTGATGAACCACAATGTACTTCTTAGTTTGTTAGCTGGATGCTAACACATAATGGAAATATGCATTAAGAGGCTAGCAGATTTAGCATTCCCCTGTGGAAGTTTTAACGTAACAAAAAGTCTTTTTTCTTCACAGATATTCAGTAAAACATTTGATTTCTGAAGTTAGGACGGGCAAAGTTAGGCACACGTTACTGCTTTCTTCTTCTTTGGTTCTTTAATTGTGCTTAATCAGGAGCTTCAGACGTGCTACAAGGCATGGCAGCCACGTTCTGGTAAAAATAACTGAAGGTAGAAGAACTCTGAGAGCACCAGCCTGCACCAAGACGGTTCTGAACTCAGACCACCTCCTCCTCCACACGGCCGTTCTCTAAAAGTTCCACCAAGATCCGCTGAGATCTTTTGGAGTTATCTCACATACATACAACAAAAGGCAGCACTAACATTACATCCTTAGTGGAGCGAATTAAACTTTTAATACAGACAGACCAGACCAGGGGTGGGCAACCAGCAGCCCAGGGGCCACATGCGGCCCTCTACTGGACTCGACGCGGCCCACCAGTCCATTTCAAACATCCAAAAACTGCAGAAGAAGAGGACAGTCTGCCAGGAGGTGTTTCAGTCAGAGCACCACCAGAGGCAACAGGAGTTTCAACATTAAAAATGTAAATTATTTCTCTAACAGTCTGGATTTGATGGTTTTATTTTATTTTCTCACAAGGATTTAGCAGATGTGATTTACTCTGATGGTTTCTTTAAAGGTTTTTATGAGACATAAATGTCACTTCTGGTGGTGAAAATGGAGGGAAATAAACATCAGTAATTAACATTTTTAGAGATTTTTGTGGATATTTCCAAATGCATTGTTACAGATACAATACTGATATGTTTCATGTCTTTACTTTGTGAAAACTGATTTGTTATTCTCGATGTGTGAGTCTATTTGTGTGAGGAACAGATGTAAAATAAGAAACACATTTAACTCTTAAAAAAATGAACATCTTGATTTTTATTTGTACCCTGGCAGTGATGATGAGGTAAATTATCATGGTACATTTAAACATTCTGCCAATATTACAGCCAATAAATGGGATATTTACAGCCAATTTGTACGGCTGAATATTAGCTATGAATATCAGCAAAAATTCTAAAACTTGCCAAAACGGTTACTTTTCCCATAATATCATGCAATGTGGCCAGGTTACTTTTGTAAAAAATCTTTCTATGAAACAATTAATGATGAATATTGTGATATAAATAATTCAAAACATTGTTAAACAAAAGGGATATTTAGTTTATCACAGTGTAAAAGCACTTTTAATTGTCTCTCCTTCCATTTTTAGCTCATTACATTTATCTTTATGGTTTGGTTTTGAGCTTGAAAATATGAACATGAATTCTGATAAAAGCTTGATATTTATTTTTTTTAGTTAAAGAATGAGGATTTTTTTTGTTTCAATGGTAGATATTCATTAAAATATGTCTCTTTGACACCATGAACAACAATAATGAGGCCCACATGGTAACCGCAGTTGTCCATCCCTGTAATCGAACCATAAACTCTATTTTTAATAACTGAATATTTAAATAACATGTCCTCTTTTGTCATTTTGATCCTGGACAACAAAAATGAAGCACAGCAGAAAGTCCACGGCAGCAACATTTGGAGAAACTTCGGCAAACAAACAGGACAAATGAAAGGAAAAACCCAAACGCTGCTCCCATTAAGAGGAAACATCTCATCATTCTGGAGCTTCTGTTTCCCTCGGGGACACAATTAAAGCAGAGATCACGACCGGCTGGCAAACGCAGAATAAATAAAAAAAAACAGGTGGAGATACCTGAGGGCTCAGACCAGACCTGAGACTAGACGAGTGCTTTAATGATTCTATTTCAGGCCAGCAGGGGGCGACACTTCCACTGACAGAATGAGTATGAAGACGTAGAAGAACACGAAGCACAAATTTCTGCACCTAAGACTAAATTTTGGGGTTCATCCCCCATCCAACGATAACCAACCGATAATCGAGCCTATCCCAGCCGTGGATGGAGCGTCTCACCTCTTCACCTGTCCATCTATCAGGTAAATCCGGCTGCTCTGAAAGGTTGATTAGGTCGATTTGACGCCCTTTCAGCACTCAGGTACGAGCAGGACATCACCTGTCCAGGAGCCTTTCAAACATCACTATGTGTTCTCATAGCGAGAACATGAATGTCTGCATTTATTCACCTGTAATTTTATTTTTCTAAACCATAGACGGTTGGTATAAGCTGATACAACAGTGGAAAAGCAGCTGTTGTATTTTTCTTTGAAATAAATCTGTTGAAATGTTTTTTAATTGTATCATTCTGCATGAACGCCTGATAACAACAAAATAAAATGCTCATATTTAGGGTCCTCGCCCAAAGGGAAAGGACCTCTCTAGCTCGGGCAAGGACCCTATTGTTCCTGTAGCGTTTCTTTCTTTTTTTATGTTTGGATATCATAAAGTTCATTTAAATTACCCACAATATTCAGTTAATTACCATAAATTAGGGATGCACGATGTTCAAAGTGTACCCTGACTGTTTACCTCAGTGTCATTTACTGGAGAATAAATGTTGATTTTCTTGCTTCACCTCTGAAACATGAATGGACTGTAATCACAAAGAACAGGTCACTTTAGTGAAGCAGAGACTTTGAGCTCAAAATATTGGTATTGACAGCGATATTAACAATAATGAGTTTATCACCGATACCACAATCCAAAAAGAAATCACATCCCTATCATAAATTCCATGAGGTATCCATGGAAAGTATCCAACTTAAAATATTTCCAAATTTCCAAGCCTAACTTCCCATGGAAGGTTCTAGAAATGAACCTGAAATGTTCTGCCCCTTTGCAGCCCGTTATCACCCCGACTATTTAACAGTTTTTCACGGTGGGTCAAAGGGCTCGAAAGTAGGGATGTCCCGATCAGGCACTTTTTGGCCGATATGGATCACTTATTTTATTTATTTATTTTTTTTTACAATTTATCAAAAGTTTGCTCAGCAAAGACAAACAAAAAGATCTCAAGGAGCAGTAAGGATGTCTGAACGACAGAATAAAAAGACTCAATTATCATTGATTTTATCATGCACATAAACAGAATTATTGACAGGCTGACTTAAACTATTAACTCAGTCCAACAGTTTAATAAACAAAAGGAAACACACTTAAAATATGAACTCATTAACAAAAAGGAACAACTCAACTTTATTTATTCAATCTCCAGCAACCATCTAAATCTTCGATGCTGTGAAATACATTTAAACACATTCATGTTCTAAGCTTCATTAAAAACTTATTTTACCGAGCCAGCCTGAATGCATCACAATGTTTCCCACTGGACCTCAAACGTATCACTGAACACATTGTTTTGGAGCAGCTGATTATCTTTTATACTGTTGGTCTGAGCGTGAATTTCAGCACAGACTTGGACTCTGGATTTATATTTTGGACTAAATGGACCAAGGAGAAGTTTATTTAAACACGAGGTTAATCCAAAGGTGATCCGTGTTTACAGGCATTAATTCTGATCAAACGATCAAATGTTTTAAAAATACAATCAGCTGATACTGACACAATCAGGGCTCCTTTACTTGACAGTGTTTTTTTATGCGTTTATGTTTTACATTTTATATCATAAACTGCATCAAGGATGTTCAAGGTAATGCTTTTTTATGCTTAAAAGTAAAATAAGGAACTTGCTTGGGAGAGAAAAAGACCGCTTTTCTCATCAGTGATCCCCTTACTGTTCCGGTAAAATCTGCCTTAAATGCCTCAGAACAGAAAGAATCTGAAAAACTTAAAATAAAACAGAGATGCCAACAGCCAAAGCTGTCAAAACCAAGCTGCCTATCAAACTGTGGTAAGAGTGTTGTTACACCACATCCTCACAGAGCTTCCCTGGAGACCATCGCTCACCTCTAGCCCCGCCCACTTGTCCAAATATGGTAAATTCTGGTTCTAACAAGCACGAGCATGTTGAAGTTATTTCAGTGAATTAAAGTCCCATTTAGAGCCGAGGAAACAGGAAATGATGGGAGGATTTAAAGGGAAATCTTCTGAGATTGTGTGAAAACAAAAATCCACTTCCTCTCCAAACCTGCCTCCAAAATACAAAATCCAAAACCAAAGGGCTGAAAACAAGCCCTCAAGACCAGAGTCTGACCTCCTTTTTAAAACAGTCTGTGATAAAAGGAAAAAATCAGCCAGCGCTTTAGCAACTCAAAAATCAGCACTTTCTGCCTGAGTGATCCAAGTTTTGCTCATTCCACTGCAGCAGCACCAACAGAAAACCAACACGCTCCCACCAGGACGTGAGCCAGCCTTCATTTTAAAGAAAACCCAGCAGACTTCAGAAAGATCACAATGTTCACTTACTGCTCTTCCTCAGAGGGGCGGGGCTTCAGTCGAGGGAGGAGGGGCTCTTCACGAGGCTCCACCTCCTCCTCCTCCTCCTCCAATCGCTGCTGGTCGTCCTCCTCGCTCTCTCTCGCTCCCTCTCCTCGGGGCGATGCTCAGGCCAGCGGCACTCTGGGTAATCTCCACCCGCAGACTCTGAAAGCAGAGAGGGACGATGACGGACGAGCGAGGGAGAGTGTGTGCAGGCAGAGATGGATGGAGAGAGAGAGAGAGACTGATGGAGGGTGTGTGTGTGTGGTGGTAAATAAAGGAGTGGTGGTACCCAGTGTGGGCCTTCAAACTGCACCACCAAAACAACTTAGCCAAAAAAACCAAGAGGCTGTGGTTACCGTGGCAACATGTGCCAAAACCGAGGGAGAGAGAGAAGCCAAAAAAGAGAGAGAGGGGGAGAGAGGAGCCAGAGAAGAGAGGGGGAGAGAGAGGGCGAGCGAGCGAGCAGCTGAATTTATGTCAGCTCCTCCTGCTCCATCACCTCTGACCATCACTGATGATCATCCGATCTACAACCATCCACGCATCCATCCAGGATCAATACCACTCGTCCTGAATGTGGTTACAGGGGGCTGGAGCCTGCCCCAGCTGCCATTGGACGGGAGGTGGGCACACCCCGGGGCTGTCAGCCAATCACAGGGCCGGTGAGGCAGAAGCATGGATGGATACTACAGAAGCCCTTTTCACACACGACACCCTGATATCACCAGGATGATGGCCGGGAGCCCCTCCAGCCCCCGCCCGGGTAATTGTGGCTCACGCTCTCTCCTCTCAGCAGGGGGCGTGGCCTCCTGGATCGGCAGAGGGAGTCAGGGCTGCAGCAGAGCCTTAGCTGTGATCACACTCATGTCCAAACTTCAGGGATGCATATTTAAGAGTCTCATCCACGAAAGACAGAGACTGATGATTGTACACCAGAGAGAGAGCTGCAGAGTTTCAGCTCTGTGTCCAGCAGCAGCAGGAGAGAGCCTGTGGTGATCGATCTCCAGCAGATGCTCTGCAGAGCAGAATCAGACATATTTATTAATACATTTATTAATCCTGAAGGGGAATTCAGTCGTTTCAGTTGCAGGTTGCAACATGCAGAATCTTTAAGCTGTATCAACACTAAAGTGAGACTATGAAGAATTTATGCTATTAACATTAACAATATTTTTTTTATCAATATAGTTTATTGTAGTTGATATCCAGAGACAGTGTGCACTGGATAAAGAAAAAGATATCCATAAAGCAAAATCAAATAAATGTCTGAAGACAGACATCCAGCCTTGCACAGGTATTTCTGTCACTGGAGAGTGCAGAAAAGAGAGACAACAAAAAAGAAAATAGTCCTGTTTGTATGCATAAGTGCAGATAAATACAGTCACACATCAACACATGGACATGCATGCATCCATCCATGTACAGGTATGTCCGCGTACAGAGGGAAAGAGTAACGAAAAATAAAAATAAAATAATAAAAAGAATTAGTCACATTTCAAAAAGAGGATCTGTATGTATATATATATATATATATATATATGCATACCAACACACACATATACATACATACACAAACTCCCGATCTTTGATGATGTGCAGTGGAAACGACACTTAAAAACGTCCAGTTTGTGTTTCTCTCCTCACAATCAGAGCAGCCTCTCCCTCGTCCGCCCTGTCAAGTCTAGCCTGCAGCACAGGATGATGTCCTCACCCCTCGCGCTCGCCCTCACTGAATTACGCTGATTATTTGCTGCTGCTGTTATTTACAATAACTAAATTCAGTTGCATTCGTCAGCACTCAGAGAGACACACGGGTACATGGACACACTGTTCACATAAAAGAATTCAACAGAGAGCAGCAGGGACCCCGAAGATGACCCTAGCACTGCAGTCAGGTTGATATCACTGTTAGTCTGAGTTATTGAGGGGAATCGGGCGCTCACTAATGGCTGTTATCCAGATCACTTCCAAAATCGAATCATTTTGTATTTGGGCTGATATCGACATCTCCTGAACATTTCTGCAAAATCCATCCAGCGGTCTTTAACCTTGCTAACAAACAAACAAACAGATGAATGAAAGCACAAACATGGCCTCCTACACTTCCTACACTTTAGCAGATCATGTGTTGACCCATAATTCACTGATTCTTCCATTTCTGACCTACTGTGTTGAAGAGTGGGGAAGTGCATGAAGGACTTCCATCCAGCCAATTTTCATCTTACAAAGAAAGAGCAATAAGAATTATTGACAGAAGTCGATACAGAGATCCTTCAAACCCATTATTTGTTAAATTGCAGTTGTTGAAATTCAGTGAGTTAGTAAATCTCAGTATGTCTCAGATTATGCATAAAGCTCTTAAGAAAATGTTCCCAATCAACATCCAGAACCGATTTGAAAAAAGAGAAAGTTTTTATAATTTTAAAAGGATTTGAAATATTTAAAAAACAAAGATTCAGAACTAAACTGAAGGAGCACTGCGTTACAGTGAGAGGAATCAGTTTATGAACAATCTGAGCAAAGAAACTAAAGAAGCTCGATCAAATTTTATCTTTAAAAAACTATCACAGCCAGTATGTTGAGAAAATACAGAGAAATGTGTTCATCCAAGTCCTGCTATGTTTGTTTTGGGGCAGAATGTGAATTAACATGTGGTCTTTTAGTTTGTTTGTTTTGTTTTTGTTTTTTGAAAATAGGAAATAATGAAATGTAAAAAGGCATGTTGGCCTGCAGCTCTTGTTCATTTGTATTATGTGTTTAGTTCATTATGATCCTGTGAGAGAGGGGCAGACTCTATAAGATTTTTCTTCTTTCTGCTCCTGTTCATTCACATATTTGAGATTTTTTTGTTCGTATTGAATGTTTTATTTAATGACAGAATGAAATAAAGTCCTAAACCTTAAGCTAACGATGCAGTGCCAAATACTCATTTAAAATGATACGGTTAATGCATCTCCAAGTAGTCATTTTACCTGCAGAATAGGGCTGGGCAATATATTGATTGAATTGATTAGTTCAAATTATTTTCTCTAGAAGATTAAAAAATTAAAAACTGTGATTTTTCGTGACTTACTTCAATTGTAAGCTGTTGCAATGTTTGAAAATATAAATACTGAAAATCAAGTTTCATGATGGAAGACTCTGTCAGGTTTTGAACAAGCACATGTTTAGGCTTGTATTTATTTTTAAATGAGACTAAATACTGATCAGAGAGTTTCATGTTAATATGCTATGAAAACAGCTCAGCTTTAAGTGTTTTCAGTCATAGTTTAAACAGTTAAACACCTTCACTATTCATTTGCACAACTGTAAAATAGCCTTGCACAAAACAGCTGCACTATCCTCCCATCAGTTGTAAATATTCCCGGATGTTTGTATATGTTTGTATATACACTGCATTTGTTAAGAGTTATTTTCATTTGTATTTCGTTTTAATTTTAGTCTCTTTTTAATATTTATTTATATGTTTTTTTACTTCTTTTGTACTAGAGACAACTGCCAGAGTCAAATTCCTTGTATGTGTATTCTTATCCTTGTATTCCTTGGCAATAAAAAATGATTCTGATTCTGTTTTATGTCGACAAACTACATAATCAACATTTTATGACACACACTTTAACTTTAGGAGTTCTGTTGGGTTTGTGAATATATTCTGATAAAATAAGGCAAAACTTGGTTCATGTCATTTTGTGTCACTTGGAGTATTTCTTTTTTCTTTTGCTTTCCTGGGGCGTAGGGTTTGCACCGCTGCAGCCTTAAACTTCATCGCAGGTGAATGCCTACGAACAAAGTAGTGTCAAAAGGCGAGTCAGGTCACCCCCAGTCCCCCATCCCACAATCTACAGGAAAAACTGTAAACACAGCTGTGCAAAATCAGCTCAAATTCTTCTTTTCATGGATAAAATCGAGATAAAACAGACTCGTACTCTCTGACCCGATGCACCAGATGGAGCGTCCGGTTTATCTCACCAGATGCTGCTGAGAAAGCTTTCAGTGTTTGTTTTTCATTTAATAAAGAAGTACAGTCCAGAATGCCTTGCTCGTGGCTCCGCCTCTTCCTGCTCTGAAGGACTCTGATTGGCCCATCCTGCTCTGGGGGGCTCACAATCATTGTAGATGAGAGCTTAAGAAGACGGATCTGCCTGATAACTGACATTGAAGCAGGAGGATCCAGCTGCACTGCAAGGTTATATACAAATAGCCATCTTACCAACAGGACCCTAAACACATCACTGTACTGCCAGGACGGTCATATTCAAACAGGCATTTGCCCCACGGGACCATGAACGCCTCATCTAACATCTACTCCATCATTTCCCTGATGGAGCTGTGAATGCATCACCAAATGGCTCTCTCTTCCAGCAGGTCTGTAAATGCATCGCTTGATAATCATTTTCCTGGCTGGACCCTGAACGCCTCACCAAACGCAGCGTAGACTGGGGCACTCGTCAAAGCGTGAACCTTCATCTTCTGAGCGTGAGCTCCTTTAAGAGGGAATCACCAGCAGCAGTGTTTTCCCCACGACGTGAGGAGTGCATGTGGTGTGTAGGTGTGTGTTTACTCCGAGTGTGTGTGTGTGTGTGTGTGTGTGCATGAGATCATCAGCGGACTGCAAGCGAGCGAGCGAGCGAGCGAGCGAGAGAGAGAGCTTGCGTGTGGATCCCCCTCAGGACTGACCTCATCCACCATCCATCACCATCAGGAGTCCTCCTGAGGCCGGAGCGATCACCACGGCTCCATCAGACAGAAGAGGGAATACTCACACTCCGCTCTGATTGGACGGCCCTGCAGCTTCACCAGCCAGCTCCGATTGGTCAGTTTGTGAGAGGTATTGATATCTGGTTATATCGATGATGTTTTCAGTCCTAAGATCAGACCTGCTGTCCACATTCACCTGTCTGTGATGTTCAGTAGGGATGTGCAGATGCATCAGTTTAACATCATATCACACCTTCACACAGCCCTCAGCCAATGAATGAGAGGGACAGAGATCACCTGATGTTTACCTGTGTCATCGATTTATAGCTGTTGTCTCACACTGAGTGCTGCTTAAGAAGAGCTGCGACTGGATTTAAACATTAAAAGCTGTTTTCACTGTTTTTCATAGAGAAATCACTGGATTTGCACTGATTTACAGCAGTGATAACTCGCTGTATTAAAACATTAAAAACTTGATTTGCACTAGTTCTGTACAATGATAACTGGATTTTCACTGGCTTTAAACAGAAACAGCTTTGATTTTGATGTTTTTTATATAGTTATAAAGAAAATGAGGATTTTCACTGGATTCAAACATTAAGAACTTGATTAACTCTAGTGTTAATGCACTTATATATACATCGCATTAATACACTAAAAACTGCCTTTTTACTGGATTTAAAAGTAATGACAGTGTTTTATAAAACAGTAATCACTAGCTTCATACTAGGTTACCATTCAATTCGATTTATGAGGGATTTATAAATTAAAAACTGGATTTTTACTGTTTTAATTCAGTGATAACAGAGTTGACACTAGGTAAATGTAGATATAATGAGATTTGTACTGATTTGATACATAGAAAAAAGATTTTCACATAATTTAAACAGTAATATTTGTGTTTTCAGTGTTTTTATAGAGAAATCACTGGATATGACTTTTGGAATTTGAATAACTGTTTGAGCGTCGAGGTAAACATCTGTTCTCAAACTGTAAATAAACATTCAAATTAAAAAGTAACAGTTCAGGAAAACATTAGGGAGCTGCCCATCCACCAGGGGGCGCTCCCACTGCCACCTGAGAGTTCGATACCCTTTGACCTCAACAACAGGAAGTTCACCTCAGGAAAATGAAGGACAGGCAAAGCCGTTCTGTGGAAGCACTTTGGGCTCCACACCCCTGACGGCAAAATAAACAAAGTGTTGATTATGTGCACAGATCACAGACAAGGCTGCTCAAAAACCATCTGATTTTTGGGGAAAGTGACAACCCTACCCTGCAGTGGTGAGGTGTTTAGATGATCCTTGATTATTGCAGTAGTGTGATATGTGTTTACAGATACTTTTGTTGCCCGGCTCTAGCTCTAAAGGCTGTTTCTGATTGGATGAGAGGGTTACTCGACTCTCCATCCTTGAAGCTCTCTGCAAACAAGCATCTTTTATTGACCTCATTAACAAACTCCAGGTTCAGATAAAATACAGACAGACAGACAGACAGGCCCCCCTTTAAAACACACAAAGATATTTAATTAGCACCGAGTGTCTCATTTGCATGTTTTGTAAGCGCTAATTAAGATATGCTAAGTATCCAGACGCAGCCTAAATACACTGAGGGAGACTCTTTGAGGTATGGACGGATGGACGGATGGACACGTCCATCTGTGAGGACGGATGCACGGCTTATCTCTGTGACTCTCAGATATGAGCGAGGCGTGCAGACGGAGGACACGCTGACGTCACACATGATGCAAAAGGACTGAAACACTGAACACCCTGGAGCAGAGGACGTATGGACGGGAAAGGTAATAAAGCTCTGACAGAGACTCGGCGTAGGGCCGGGAAATGTAGGCAGATAATCATACTCTGGTCTTTTTAAAGGCTGAGACACATGACTCAAAGATTGTGATAGTGAAAAATAAGAAATGGTGGTGCTGGTTTGGCAGAAACAACCAGGTATGGAGAGATGTTTAGGCGTTAATTTGATATCTGTGATATCAACCGTAGTTCAGCTCTACTAGTACTCAAATTTGGAGTACATGTACTCCATTTTGGTCAACTAGTACACAAGAAGACTTTACTAGTGAGGCAAAAAGTGTCAGTAGTACTACTAGTAGATCTAAAAATGTTCACTGGTACTACTCGTAAGCCTTACATGCTAATACGGGGGCGGGGAAAAGCAAATTCAGGCTTGATGTTTACTGGTTTCATGCATTTTTGATTGGGTTTACGCTGGATTAAAATAACAAAAATGTTATTTTTGCTGGTTTAAAAGTATAAAACTCAATTCACAATGTTTTAACTGAAATGAACTGAGTTTTAACTTGTTTTAGCCACTGTAGATTTAACTGGGATACACTGGCAGAGAGACAGCCTTAAATAGAAGAGACAACATTTCACAATAAGAGTACAACCCTTCATAAAATGGTCATATAGTAGGGCTGTCACCTCATATTTGATATTGTTTTAATGTCTTTTACAGAGTTAGATTTAGATTTTTGCTGAAGCTCGAATAAATAAAGTTGATTCAGTTACATCAGCTACATTTTGAGTTCATATTTTTAAGTATATTTCCCTTCATTAATTAAACTATTGTCTGTCAATAATTCTGTTTATTCACATGACAAAATAAAGTGATAAACGAGTCTTTTTATTGTGTAATTCAGACATCCTTAGTGTAAGAGTCTCCCTCATTGCTCTGTGAGAGCTTTTGTCGTGCTTTGCTGAGCAAACTTTCAACAAATTGTTAAAAAAACAAACAAAAAACATGAACGCGGTCGGTATCAGCCAAGAAAAGCCTGATCGAGGCATCCCTAAAACAAATCAAAAATGGAGGAGCTCATGGCATTTCTGACATTTATCAGGTGTCCACACTCAGATCATCACCAAAATCCCATCACAGCATAACCAACATTTCCTGACTACAGTCACAAGACCAGTTTTTCATGTAATCACCAAACAACGCAGACGAACTCCAACTCACTTTAACACCAAATCAGCAGAGCGTCCTGGTTCAGGGAAATGCTGGAGGAGCCGTCCAAACACAGGTTCAAGATTTCACTCCAGCTGAATTCCAATCAAACTGGTTTTTGAGTATTTCTGCTCCTTCCTGCCTGAAGTTTTCCTAAAGCTGGTTTTTAAAGGGTTAATCTGATTTATTTACCCACCATGTGTCCTTTGTTGACTTCACCTCCTGCGACCCCGACACGAGTGAACCATGTGCACAAAGAAAATATTTATTCCCCCGGCAGAGAGGGGATGGGATTAAACCTTTACCGGGTTATTAGGAGCTAATAATTTTTAATTGACCGGATTATCGCAGGTTTACACACACACCCCTCCTGAGCCCCAAATTCTCTCCAATCCACGCAGAGGCTTTTTCTCAGAGCTGCTTCACATTCACAGATTTGGGTCTAAATCAACGACATGCAGTCAAAAGTGTAGTTTTATAGAGTGAGATTAATAAAGAAAGAAGACTCATGGATGGACGGTAATGTTCAGGGGGGACTCACTGCAACAAATAAAATCAGAGAAGAAGAATCTTCACATCGACGTGGCCACAATCGTGTGAGAGCACCACTTCTGTCAGGATGTCCCAAACAGCATTTATGCCTTTATGATCGTCAGAACATTCAAACAGGGGCCAGTTTGTTCTGGACAGATGCTACAGGGCTGGATTTTAAGAATGAATACATAATGTTAATAATTTGGCATAAATAACATACTATTAGTTAAAAAGTTCAATCTTTCCTGAATTGACATTTCAGCTCCTAATCCTGGATTTTTGTGAATCAGATCAAACAGGAAGTCGTTCCTAACAACATCATTTAAGTGACTATTTTTGGGCAGCTGTGTAGATACTTGTAGGGACAAAACAACAAAAAGGTGCCCTTAAAGCCACAAAAAAACATGTCCCCTTACACATTTTAAGAATTTCATAACGCTCACGGGGCAGATGGGAGGCTTTGAGGGGCCTGATGTGGCCCCTAGGCTGCCAGTTGATGACCACTGATTTCTGCTGTTGTTTGACCAAAGCAAAAAAAAAGGCCCAGGTATTTGGAGAACAAAATTAAAGAATGCAACCGAACTCACAGCAGAAGATATTTTCGTATCTACGCCGATTTCCGCGGACATTTATTCCTGTAAATATTTCTTGGTGCCACTCCTGGAAACAGCTCCAGTCTCAGACGTTACAGGGCCACGTTACAGTACTCACACCTTTTCAGGTATTTTGGAAACTGACGGCAACTCATTTGTTTCTTGTTGGTTTTTGGCTGCTCCTGATTGGACAACTTTCAGTCAATATTTTGACATCATTAAAGCAAATCAGTGATCATCAACTGGCAGCCCGGGGGCCATATGAGGCCCCTCACAGCCTAAATAGGGAAAGTCTTTTTGTCTCGAGCATAGAAGGTCTCCATCACATGAGGAGATGCCTTTGACTCACCACAGGTGTTTAAAACTGAAAGAGTTTCAGTCGTACAGGTCCAGGTAACTCACTGAGTAAAGGTGATGATAACAGTGACCTAAATATTGATCTGAATATTCCCGATCGTGTTTTTTTCACTCCTGCGTTCCCTTTTCTTTTTAAATTTTAATCCTCATTGTTTACTCCTTTAGCTGAGATCGATGAGGTGATCCAGAACATTCTGTTTCCTCCAGATTTGACCCGAGCTGAGAGATAAACGTGACGGAGAGTTATGAATGAGACCTTATTAGATGGTTTTACTGTCTGGGAGTGTGCGCCTCCTTCCTGTCCCAGCTGTTGTGTGTGTTTTTATTACTTCTCAGCAGGTGGTGTGGTCTTTTTTTATTCCTCCTCCTCGTCTTTATTCAGCTCCTGCGTTTTCTTTGGTGCCGGCCCGTTATTAGCTCGGTCGAGCTCCGGTCATCCCGACATATTGAGTCCTCACCAACACGACGTCTGAGGGATCCTGCATCAATAACAGGCACAGGAATTTACCGCTGTCCACATCAGTAATGAAATCTGAGGCCCTCTTTGTTATTCAGCAGCGGTCACGGGGACGAGGAGGAGGAGTCAGGACGGGGAGGGCTGAGCTCGGAGAGATCTGCTCCCGTCACATCACAGGTTTGGTTTAAAGAAAATGACTGAAGCTTCAGGGCTCTTCATGCTGAATAAAATATCATTTTTCTGTATTTCACTGTTAAAATCATTTGGATCCACGTGCTAGAGGTCTTACTGAAGGTGGGCAGAAACATCATGTTGACTGTTCGATTATTAACCCTTAACATTAACTAGTCCTCAGGCAGGGGCCGCCTCTTGACCCACAGGGACTAGGATTTGTTACTCTGAGCTGGACAAGGGGCAAAAAAATGGATACAGATGGACGGACGAATGGAAAGATAGAGGGATGGATGGTTGTATATATGGTTGGATGCACACCCTGATTGATGGACAAATAGAAAGAGGATTGGCAAACAGATAAATGGATGGATGGCAGGATGGATGAATAAATTTAAAAGTAAATTGCTGAATGACTGGATGGCTGGATTTGATAGATGGACAGAAGGATGGAAGAAAAGTTGGATAGATGGATGGATGGATGGATGGATGAACAGAATGATGGATTGATGAATGAATGGATGGATTGGCAGTTGAAAGGAAGGTTGGATGAATAGAGAATAATTCATAGGCTGAATGTTGGATGACTGCACAACTGGATTTATGGATGCATAGAAGGATAAAGGAACGAATGGTGGTTGGATAGAAGAAGAAATGGATGGATGGAGTGATGAGATGGATGGCAGGACTGATGGAGGAACAGATAGATGAACGGATTGATGGATGGATGCACTGGTAGAAAAATGAATAAATGGATATATGGACAGATCTATGTATGAATAGATGGATGAATAGACAGATGAATAGATGAATGGATCAATGAATAGTTGAATGAATATGATAGTGGATGAATTGACGGATGGATGCAGTACCCTGACAGCTCAGAGGTGAAGGTGATATTCAGAGACACTGTTGACCTCGTGTTGACCTTCATCACCTTTGTTTCTTCAGATCTTGACCACCTCCCTGATGGACCACCACCCCCACACATCCATCTGAGTCCTAACATCGTCTTTTCCCAGCCCTCGTTTTCCCTCCTTAATGAGTTTGAAACTGTTGAAATGAGCTCCTCGCTCTCAGCGTGACTTCAGATATTCAGAGGAGAGAATCTGCTGCTTGTTTTAGTCTTAATGACACACACATTACTGAGCTGTGGGGATTTGAACACGCAACCTGCGGAGCCAAACACCAGCTCGGGTTATCATCAGAACCAGGGGAGAAGACGCTGAGACGATGGAGACGGGGGACGGGGAGAGACTGATGTCCTCAAGACCAGAACCCCCGTGGTCTGGATGGATTCTCTTAGCAGGGTAAAACCTGCTGCCTCCATCATCCACCGTCCTGTTTCTGACAGGTCTCAGATTTTAAGACATCGTTTCATTGCCTTAAAATGCAGAAACCGCCTCCGGCACCATCGTCGGAGATCTGCTCCCCTAACACTCCAAAACCAGCCTTCCTCTTCGTTCTGGCCTTCAAATCAAGGACGTCTGTCTCTCATCACAGCATTAATGTTCAAGAAGTCAGAAAACCACGGCAGACAGCGGGCAGAAGAGGTCAAAACTGGGTCTTAATTATAGACCAAAAGACAGTATCTGTGCAGGTGGAACCACCTGAACCGGCAGAGGCATTTATCGACACAGCATGGCGCTGATTTCAGGAGGGCCAGGAGTTTGTCCTCCAAAATCTCGTTAAAATTTGGATTGATAAGCAAGTCCTTAACATTATTGCATCGATAAACTCTTACCAACTACATCCCTATTCATGGCAGAGGCTCTGATCCGATCTGTGGGTGAGGAGTTTGAATGTTCTCCCTGTGCATGGTCGGGTTTTCTGCAGATACTCTGGTTTCCTCCCACAGACCAAAAACACGATCTTTAGGTTGGCTGCTGGCTCTAAATGGACCTAAGGGTTTGTCTCTGAATGTCAACCCTGTGAAAGTCTGGTGACCCTGACATCCCTCAGAGGAGAGAGCATTGCAGATGATGGATGGAGGCCTTGAACAGGACCTGCAGCACTGAAACATGGATTAGAGGTGGGCAGGTGCAGACGGCCTGACTTTAAAACAGCTCTAATCTCATCTGGTCACGATCCAGCTTGATTCAGACGCTGGCTCATCGCTGGCCGTACGGTGGCAACACTGATCTGTTTAAAAAAGACGACCTGCTCAGTTCCAGCCTCTTTCCAGCTCACACTGGCTACGTTTATATGCAGTCAATATTCGGGTTAAGGTCAATATTCTGGTTTCTGAAACATTCGGAATAACCCGTTTACATGCGTGAGCAAACAGGGTTATTCCTCTATGCATGGTATCTCGATCAAAACAGCGACACATGGACGCTTGCGCTCTGGTGCTTGTACTGACCCACCACCAGTACCTGACACTATTCTTTGTCAGTTTCTTCATTAATGGAAGACGAGAATGTGAAGAATTAGGAAATCGAGCTGGAGCTGTGCCATGTTACAACAAGTACTTCCTGTACTCAAAAGACTTGCAAAAAGGACATGCGCAGAACACGACTTAATGTTCCTTTCGATGGGGATATCCCGATCGGCGTATACATGACCAAATATTCGGGTTAGAAAAGAAGTAACCCAGGGATGATTTTTCAGGTTTTTAAAAACCAGAATATGAGCATATTCCGGTTTTTCAAAAGGGTTTTTGGTGTTTACATGGCTGTGTGCAACCGGGTTATTGCTAATATTCTGGTCATGAAAGGGTTAATGACTGCATGTAAACGTAGAAACTGATGTTGATACCAGCAGATGGAAATGAGTGACAGCAGTTCTTCAAGGCACTTTTCCCCATTTTTGACCATAAAGCGCCCGACACTGATGGAAATGCCTCTGCAGAGGTTCGAGCACGTCTGGTTTCCATGTGGTCTGTGGATGATGGACTGATGAATGAATGGATGGATGGATGGATGGATGGATGGATGGGTGGAGGGCAGGACGGATGAATAAACTGAAAAGTAAACTGATGGATGGTTGGATGACTGGATTTGGTGGATGGACAGAAAGATGGATGAGTGAATAGATTGATGGAAAAAAAGATGTATGGATAGATAGCTCTGTCAGAACAAATAGATCCAATCCAATTTTATTTGTAAAAATAGATATTATTTGAGTTGGATTAAATAAGTTCAGACTTCTTCCTACTCCTTTTCAGGCATGTGAACTTGCTGCACATGCAGGATGTGGTCAGTGGTTTACATTAATTTGTTTTCTTTTGCTTTTTGGGATATGCATGCATCCAATTCACTTCAATTCAGTAAAGCACTTTAAAAACCACCACAGAGGACCAAAGTGCTGTACAGAAGAAAAAGTAAGATAAAATCAAATGCAAGACCAGACTAGGAGGCATAAAACAGCTGTACAGTTATAACAGAGTAAAAACAATAAAACAGGGTAAAAACCAAAAACAAGGTCGAAACAATACCTATAAAATACCATATAATATACATAGATTGATGATGGAAGGATAGATAGATGAATGGATGAATGAATAGATGGATGGATAAATGGATAAATAAATGGATGGATGCTCTGATAGAAAATGGAAAACTGACTTAGTTTGTGATATTTCTGCACAGACAGAAACATTGAATATGTGTTTATGTTTATCTCCAATAAAAGAAATGCGAGCTGATTCTTGCCCTGACAGGCTGGAGACGTCCCACAGCAGGGACCCCACTGGGACAAAGTGGGATGAGGTGCAGACTCCTGGCTGCACGGATATTAGAAAGCAGCTGAAATTTGGCTTTTTCAGTGACTAATAAATCAAAACTGTGTCAGAGCGGTGTCATGTCAGATACTACAAATAGGCGACAGAAGATAAATAACAGAAGTGATTATTTAAAGAGTGAAACACTTCTACAGACAGCACACAGAGTACAGACTGCACCAATATCACTAATCTGACTCTAATCTAAAATCACACATCCCACCGAGCACGAGCACATCCAACCACTCCACCGTTTGGTTTCTTCTTAATACGTCTTGTCCTTAAACTGCTGATGCTCTCAGATGTGTTCAGACCTTTCTAAACACTCGATTTAATCTGCAGCCGCTCTGGACAAACTGTACCGCAGGTGCCAGATTATCACGGAAACCCCGTCAGCTGTCAACATCTCCCTCTGCCAACGTCACCGCCACAAATTCCCCCGTGTTCCTCCATTTTTTGAGCGATTAGAGCGGCGGTGTCAGGGTTCAAACTCCAGCTCGGGGTTTGCTAATGAGCGAACAAACAGCCTCTAATAGGGCTGTGAATGCGTAAACACACTAATGCGGCTGGGTGAAGTCCGCCCGGTGCAATGTGGTGCCGTTACCGACCAATTACAGGCCGAGCCCAGCCGAGCCGAGCCGGGGGAAGGCTGGGTGAGGACGAGGAGGGGGGAGGGCCCGTCACTATCACTGCACATGCTCAGTGAGGCTCTGGAGGAGGGGGGTGTGGTGCTGCTGCATGAGGCAGAGGGTGTGTTTGACTCCATTCCTCTTCCTCGTCCTCTCGGGGATCACACGTTGTTTGTACTGTATTTCTGCTCCACATGACTTGCAGATTTTTTTTCTCCTTTCACCCCCCCCCCCCCCCCCCCCCCCCGCCGTGTGAGGAGAGCCAGGCAGGAAAGGCAAAACAGCTGTGGTGGTGCCGAGCAGCTCCACATTAACCGGGGAATTATGCAAGCAGGAAATTCAAATCAGATGCAGATGAGCGGGGGAGTCTGGCTCCGACCGAACACCTCGACTCAAAGAACCCGACAGGAGCCCCAGGACCGCGGCCCAGCCGGCCCAACAGTTAGCCCCCCCCAAATGACATTAGTAAAATAAATAGCATGATTAATGGAACTACAGTAAAAGCCACCGCCTCTGACAAAACGCCTCCTGGCAGGAGAAGAAGGCGAGAGTTTGGCTGTTTAAACACAGAATGTGTAATGTGTTCACGCCGTTTAATCAGCGAGGCTTCATCTGCACAGACAATAAAACAGGAAACATCAGAGCTTTTACACAGAAAACGACGCTGTGGAAATCTACACCATCTTCAATCAGACGCTGTTGCTCAAACAGGAAATGTGCAAATGTTTCAGGAAGAAATGAAGCAACCTTCAGAGAGAACAACCTGCTCTGACCCTCAACCTTCAACCTTCAGAGAGAACAACCTGCTCTGACCCCGAACCTTCAACCTTCAGAGAGAACAACCTGCTCTGACCCCGAACCTTCAACCTTCAGAGAGAACAACCTGCTCTTACCCTCAACCTTCAACCTTCAACCTTCAGAGAGAACAACCTGCTCTGATCCTCAACCTTCAACCTTCAGAGGGAACAACCTGCTCTGACCCCGAACCTTCAACCTTCAACCTTCAGAGAGAACAACCTGCTCTGACCCTCAACCTTCAACCTTCAGAGAGAACAACCTGTTCTGACCCTCAACCTTCAACCTTCAGAGGGAACAACCTGCTCTGACCCCGAACCTTCAACCTTCAGAGAGAACAACCTGCTCTGACCCTCAACCTTCAACCTTCAGAGAGAACAACCTGCTCTGACCCCGAACCTTCAACCTTCAGAGAGAACAACCTGCTCTTACCCTCAACCTTCAACCTTCAACCTTCAGAGAGAACAACCTGCTCTGACCCCGAACCTTCAACCTTCAGAGAGAACAACCTGCTCTTACCCTCAACCTTCAACCTTCAACCTTCAGAGAGAACAACCTGCTCTGATCCTCAACCTTCAACCTTCAGAGGGAACAACCTGCTCTTACCCTCAACCTTCAACCTTCAACCTTCAGAGAGAACAACCTGCTCTGACCCTCAACCTTCAACCTTCAGAGAGAACAACCTGCTCTTACCCTCAACCTTCAACCTTCAACCTTCAGAGAGAACAACCTGCTCTTACCCTCAACCTTCAACCTTCAACCTTCAGAGAGAACAACCTGCTCTGACCCCGAACCTTCAACCTTCAGAGAGAACAACCTGCTCTGACCCTCAACCTTCAACCTTCAACCTTCAGAGAGAACAACCTGCTCTTACCCTCAACCTTCAACCTTCAGAGAGAACAACCTGCTCTGACCCTCAACCTTCAACCTTCAGAGAGAACAACCTGTTCTGACCCTCAACCTTCAACCTTCAGAGAGAACAACCTGCTCTGACCCCGAACCTTCAACCTTCAGAGAGAACAACCTGCTCTGACCCTCAACCTTCAACCTTCAGAGAGAACAACCTGCTCTGACCCCGAACCTTCAACCTTCAGAGAGAACAACCTGCTCTTACCCTCAACCTTCAACCTTCAACCTTCAGAGAGAACAACCTGCTCTGACCCCGAACCTTCAACCTTCAGAGAGAACAACCTGCTCTTACCCTCAACCTTCAACCTTCAACCTTCAGAGAGAACAACCTGCTCTGACCCTCAACCTTCAACCTTCAGAGAGAACAACCTGCTCTTACCCTCAACCTTCAACCTTCAGAGAGAACAACCTGCTCTGACCCTCAACCTTCAACCTTCAGAGAGAACAACCTGCTCTGACCCTCAACCTTCAACCTTCAGAGGGAACAACCTGCTCTGACCCCGAACCTTCAACCTTCAGAGAGAACAACCTGCTCTGACCCTCAACCTTCAACCTTCAACCTTCAGAGAGAACAACCTGTCTGACCCTCAACCTTCAACCTTCAGAGGGAACAACCTGTCTGACCCTCAACCTTCAACCTTCAGAGGGAACAACCTGCTCTGACCCCGAACCTTCAACCTTCAGAGAGAACAACCTGCTCTTACCCTCAACCTCCAACCTTCAGAGAGAACAACCTGCTCTGACCCCGAACCTTCAACCTTCAGAGAGAACAACCTGCTCTTACCCTCAACCTTCAACCTTCAACCTTCAGAGAGAACAACCTGCTCTGACCCCGAACCTTCAACCTTCAGAGAGAACAACCTGCTCTGACCCTCAACCTTCAACCTTCAACCTTCAGAGAGAACAACCTGCTCTGATCCTCAACCTTCAACCTTCAACCTTCAGAGAGAACAACCTGCTCTGACCCTCAACCTTCAACCTTCAGAGAGAACAACCTGCTCTGACCCTCAACCTTCAACCTTCAGAGGGAACAACCTGCTCTGACCCCGAACCTTCAACCTTCAGAGAGAACAACCTGCTCTGACCCTCAACCTTCAACCTTCAACCTTCAGAGAGAACAACCTGTCTGACCCTCAACCTTCAACCTTCAGAGGGAACAACCTGTCTGACCCTCAACCTTCAACCTTCAGAGGGAACAACCTGCTCTGACCCTCAACCTTCAACCTTCAGAGGGAACAACCTGCTCTGACCCTCAACCTTCAACCTTCAACCTTCAGAGAGAACAACCTGTCTGACCCTCAACCTTCAACCTTCAGAGAGAACAACCTGTCTGACCCTCAACCTTCAATCTTCAGAGGGAACAACCTGCTCTGACCCTCAACCTTCAACCTTCAGAGAGAAAAACCTGCTCTGACCCTCAACCTTCAACCTTCAGAGGGAAAAACCTGCTCTTACCCTCAACCTTCAACCTTCAGAGGGAACAACCTGCTCTGACCCCGAACCTTCAACCTTCAGAGAGAACAACCTGCTCTGACCCCGAACCTTCAACCTTCAGAGGGAACAACCTGCTCTTACCCTCAACCTTCAACCTTCAGAGGGAACAACCTGCTCTGACCCTCAACCTTCAACCTTCAGAGAGAACAACCTGCTCTGACCCTCAACCTTCAACATTCAGAGGGAACAACCTGCTCTGACCCTCAACCTTCAACCTTCAGAGAGAACAACCTGCTCTTACCCTCAACCTTCAACCTTCAGAGAGAACAACCCGCTCTGACCCCGAACCTTCAACCTTCAGAGAGAACAACCTGCTCTGACCCCGAACCTTCAACCTTCAGAGAGAACAACCTGCTCTGACCCTCAACCTTCAACCTTCAGAGGGAACAACCTGCTCTGAACCTCAACCTTCAACCTTCAGAGGGAACAACCTGCTCTGACCCTCAACCTTCAACCTTCAGAGAGAACAACCTGCTCTGAACCTCAACCTTCAACCTTCAGAGAGAACAACCCGCTCTGACCCCGAACCTTCAACCTTCAGAGAGAACAACCTGCTCTGACCCTCAACCTTCAACCTTCAGAGAGAACAACCTGCTCGGACCCTCAACCTTCAACCTTCAGAGAGAACAACCCGCTCTGACCCCGAACCTTCAACCTTCAGAGAGAACAACCTGCTCGGACCCCTGCTTTTTTCTGAATATAAAGAAATGTATCTCTGGGGAAAACACTGGGAGGGGGTCACCAACACCTCTTTCTGACTGGTTAAACCCGTTTAAACAGGCTCACCATCAGCTCCTGTTGGCAGTGGGAAAGGCTCTAATCGGCAGTCAGACACATGTCGACTGACCCGGCAGGGGTCACGGGTTTTTATCGGCTCACCTCTGATCGTCTCCAGTGGGAACATTACACCTGGATGAACGCACTAATTTACGGGATGACGCTGGTGTAATGTGCTTACGTCATAATATCGCGCCCGTAACTTGGGGCGACAAAAAGAGGAGACCAAAACAAATTCCATCTGCCTTCGTATCATCAGCGCTCAAATGTCGTTCAGCCTGCGCTGAGTTTGTTCATTTTTAAAGACAAAAGTACAAAGTACAGAAAACAGTTGACCACCGTGCCCATGGCTGCCATGCTCCTTTCCATTGTTTACCTGGCCGTGTTTCGGCACACTGATGATGTCATCAACGTGATGACATCAGCTTGATGCACCAGAGGAAAAAAACAGCCCCGCAGTTTGTCTGCTGGTGATTAGACTCGGGTCTGCTGGCAGTGGGAAAGAAGTCACTTGACGATTGCTAGCGGGTTAACCCGCGTTGAAAACCTGCATTTACCCGTTAATTTTAGTGTGAAAGCGGCATAAGGCTGGGGACCATGCTTGCTTCACTCCCCCTCACCCTCCTCCTCCCCTCATTAACAATGCTAACATGTCGAAGCGGCCGCCTGAGACACCGGCTAAGTCGGCAAAGAAGCTACGAAACTCCCGGCTAACTCCAAAGTATAGGGCGGAGCGGTTTCCCAACGATTATTATGAGTCAGGAGATCAAATGTTCTGCAAATTTTATCAACATACTGTTGACTGGGCCGTAAAGATACGAGTGAGGACCACCTGAAGAGTCAGTGATTATATTTCATTACTTAACACAGTGTCTTGAGGTTAAATTTGCATAAAATACTAAAAACTCAAAGACTTAAAACAAACAGAAAAAAAACCAAACAGAATTTGGAAAAAACTAAAACAGATGTTATCAGGCCCTAGAGGTCACTGCTCCAGCAAAAACCATCTCTGAACACAAGAGCAGAGTGTGACCTTTCCCTGTGACATCTTCAGCAATGATATATTTCTTATTATTATCTTTGTTATTTTTATTATAATTACACTTATTAACTGCCTGTTTTTATAAACTTTCATGTTGTCAGGGTGTTCAGACGGTTAAAGTCATGAAAAACCACTGAGTGTCAAGGTTAATGCATGTGATCTCGATATCAACAGAAAATATAGTGATTATGATTTCTGTCGTAACCGAGCAGCCCTAAGCTGCAGAGCTCTGGGTGAAAATGACATGCAGAGGTCAGAGGTCAGAGGAGAGTGTCCGGAGTGGTTGGGAATGAGATGATAATTCTTTCTCCCAACAACAT
Source organism: Cetoscarus ocellatus (assembly GCA_037902135.1). Lineage (NCBI taxonomy): Eukaryota > Metazoa > Chordata > Actinopteri > Labriformes > Labridae > Cetoscarus > Cetoscarus ocellatus. Next base: position 607,701 of record JBAMNC010000065.1, read on the forward strand.
GCAATATTCCCATGTGCAAAAAATTCTTATAGTGAAGTTTTTAGTTTTATAATCTAGTCTTTATATTTATAAAAATGCACATAATGTATTTATCATTGCTGTGCCCTTTGCTGCTGTAACACTGTCAGTTCCCCACCTCTGGGATGTGCTGGAGCAGGAGACTCAGGAGATGCTGTCATGGAGATGTGGACCAACATCTCTGAGGGATGGAGGTCCATCCTGGGCCAAGTAGGGTGTACCTAATAAAGTGACCTATGTGTGATATCTTTTTTATTTCTGGTTTTAACTCCATGAGTGCTGGAGCTTGATGGACTCCCTCCTGCATGAATCTGTAGTTTTCCAGCTCTGGAGCGTCTTGATTCTATAACTCATTCAAATATGGTGTCCTGAACATCTCCATAGATCCACTGAGGCCCAGGCTTCAGCCTCGGTCACGCTAAAGGAAGTGCTGTAATGGAGTCTGACATTATTATTTATTAATCCTGATTCTGAGGGAGTGCAGTGTGATTGTGTTTGAAAGTGTTTCTCATCACAAACATCACAAACCGTCTGATTCTCCTCCAGCTTCAGGGATTAGCTTATTGTTCCTCTAATGCTGTCTTTAATTTATCTCTTCAGGAAACAAACCAGCAGGAACCCAAACTCTGCAGATCAGGACAGACAATCCTCTAACTGCTCTGCGTGGAAAGAGGTTTGTCTGTGTGACCTTTGACCCCTCCCCTCCATGTTTACAGTCAATAAATCTGATTTTACATTCGGGCCAAAGACGTGAAGAAGCCTGGACCGTCCCGGACGCCCCGGCCTGAATTATCTTTATTATCCCCAGCTGTACGATGAAGAGAGCTCTAATAATAGCCGAGTACAAACTTAGCCTTTAGCCACTGGTTTGGTCTCAATGCAGCCAACGTGCAGAGTCACAGGAACAGGATCTCCTCCTCTGCTTTAACTTCAGCGCTTTTATGAGGGCCGTAACGCAGCTGCACTGCAGAGAGCGAGGGAGCCGAATTAATGTTTGAACACCAGCTAAAGATCATTGTAGGGCTGCTACAGCCTCGCAAAACCAAACTCTGCTCAAGTCAAGACCAAATAAAAACATAAACCGTTTGTTTTGGAGGTAACCTCCAAGGCCGAGCAAAGAAGCCAGTGCAGAAGCGCCAAGAACTGCACACTTCAGACCAGAGCGTGTGCGGGCTACAGACTGTTTTATCAATCAATTAAAGTGCTTTACATTCAAGAGCACAAGCTAGGGCTGGGCAATATATCGATTAGTTCAAATTATTTCTGCATAAGATTTAAAAATGAAAGATTGAGATTTTTTTTCTTGACATACAACTTACTACTTTGAAGCTGTTACAAAGTTTGAAAATATAAATACTGAAAAGTTCAAGTACTCATGATGGTCAGACCCGTCAGGCACTTTTAGAGGCTTGTATTCGTTTTTTAAATGAGATTAAATTTTGATCAGAGCTCCATGTTAATATACTGTGAAAATAGCTCAACCTATTTTGACAACATAAAGGTAAAACTTGATTCATATCAATTTTGTGTCACTGGGATTTTTTTTTTTTTTTTTTTTTCTTGAGAGGGAAAAATCGATTAAAATAGTAAATCGAGTGTTGTGGTAAAAATCTGGGATTTTTTTTTAGCCATATCGCCCAGCCCTTACACAAGCAGATAAGAGTCAGAGGATACAAAATAAAATAGAAAACCCAACAAACCCACATTCAGCACACACAACCACACACATGCACACTCAACACACACTAACTGAGGACTCTTCAAACTGCCACAAACGACTGAGGAAACGCTGCCCTAAATTAAAAATGAGAAAAAACAGGACCTAAACTAAACCAATAAAACCATGATAAGAAATAAAAAGGTAATAAGGTGTTAAAAATTACTTCAAATAAAACCAAACAAAAATAAAAAAAGAAGTAATCAAACACAAAATAGTAACTCTGAAACTAAAATGGAGTAAAAAACACATAATGCAGAAAAAGAGAATAAAACAAAAATCAGCTGGACTAAAGAGGTAAGTGTTGAGTTTGCTTCTTGAAATATGAACAGTAGGTGGCGCTCTCAGGTCTGCAGGTAACAATGATGTTTTGGTTTTCACTTTGGGAACAGAAGAAGACCACTACCTGAAGACCTGAGGGCTCTACTGGGCTCATGAGATAAGAAGGACCGAGACCGTTAAGAGATTTAAAAACCAAAAAAGAACCTCAAATCTTTTCTTAAAGACACCGGGAGCACCGACTAAAACTTTTGTTTTGGTCCAAAGTCTGACTGAGACCGAGACAGACGGACAGCAGGAGCAGGTCCTGCTCACCTGTGCAGCAGCCTCACACATCGTGTTCCCATGGCAACAGTTAACAAAGTGTGTCGTACCGCCTCAAAAAGGGCAACGATGAAAATGAAGAAGTTCTGTCTTTGAAAACTTAAGGAAGCTGAAGTTGTGCAATGTGTTTACGTGGTGTATATAAATACTGAATATGTTTTACTCTGCTCAAAGCATCCATGTTTACACATCCTCTGACAGCATCTCTACGGTACACAGTAATCCTCAGGAAATGTAAAATCATCCTCCAGGTTTAGGGAACAGTGCAAATAATTAGTGGCATTACTGTTACCATAGCTCAGGGGATTGAGGGATTTCTTTTATATATTTCTTTTTGAATCATGTCTATTATTTCTACTATTTTCCCTTTATTTACTGTTACTACTGTCCTCTTTGTACTCAGGTATATGTGTACTTATATGTGTGTAGACATGTATGTGTGTTTGTGTATATATGTGTATGTATTTACGTGTTATGTGTTGATTATTTGTATACATGTTTTTCATTATTTAACACACACTGTCTCTAGATGGCAATCACAATAAAATAGTTGTGGTAAAAAAAAAAAAAAAAAAGAAAATTTAAGGGGGGCTGATGTTGGTGCTCAATGAAAAGCACATGGAATCAGATGATTCAGAAAAATATGAAAATAATTATATTTTAAAAACTTTGATTCAGGTTTCTGCACCGACTGAACAATAACTGGATCATTCGGTGTTTCGGGGCCTGCAGCCGCACACACACTCCTGCTCTGGGTCCAGATTGCGTGGTGCTGTCTGTAAACATCATAATAACACACACACTCACAGTGTGACAGCATGGAAGCGCTCTGATTGGCCGAGGAGCATCAGGGAAAGAAGACAGAACTCGAGCCAATAAGACGACAGAATCGACGGTCAGCCTACCGCAGCGGGCCAATCGGAGCGTGGCTCTGGCTCCCAGGGGGCGGGGCCGGAGAGCTCTGCCTTCCTTGTTTTGTGTTCTTGGCTGGGACTGGAGCTACATTCCTGCCGTTCCCCCTGCTCCATTCCTGGGCTGCTGGCTGGGTTCAATAGGTGAAGTAGGGAACTGTGGGAAACTAAGAAGGAGGTTTGGGGGGGGGGGGGGGGGCGGTGGCACGAACACGCATGTTTGGAGAGGTAGACAAAAGTTTCCACGATGGAGAGGGCAGAGTCACTCCCACAGCTGAAGCTCCCTGAGGCAGAGGTCTGACGCTGCAGCAGTCTGAGGACAACTCAGGACGCTCCTTGACCTTTTGACCTTTCAGCTGTGTCATCACAGCTTCAGCTGAAGGCAAAACAAAGCCAAACTGGAGGCAAACATGAAGCGCAAGTGCAAGCCAGCAGGGGTCTAAAACCTGCTCCATGATTGATGTGCAGGAACCAATAACACAATGATCCAAGAACAACGCCCTAAGCCCCGCCCACGAGAACAACGCCCTTTAAAAACTCTAGAAGGATCCGTCATGATTGTTGGTCCCACGTCTGGTCAGCATGTCACTACTTTATTTACTTAAAATCAAGCTTCACAGCTTCACGTTCACTCTCAGGTAAATTCAAGCTTTCCTTCAGGCGTGGATCAGAGTTGCCAGGTCTGCTTATTATAAGCAACTTTGGGCTTCTTTTGTTGAAAAGTTGCTTGTAAAAATAGTCTGATAAAAGTCTGATGCTCACCCTACTACCAATATAAACTATTCTGTCCCACTCCAAACACAAATGTAAGTTTTACTGTAAAAAGAGGCAAAAATGATGTTTCCCCCAAAAAGAAATCCTTATAGACGTCAAATGTATTTCTAATGTAGCTTACTGTTACTGTTTTCACCATAATAAACCTGCAGAGGATCAACATAAAACTTGTTTTGGGCTTGTTTAATGGACCTGGTTGCTTATTTCAGAAGAAAAGTCTGGATTTAAGGTGGTTTCCATTCATCGTTTGAGAGAATCGAACCGCGTTTCAGCACAAAGAACGGCGCCGAGCTCACCTGAAAGAGGTGGTCTCTGCTCGCTTTCATCGACCCTTCATCGCCTCCCTCCTCATGCCTCCGTTAAGATCCAATACTCACACGGATGATGCCAACATGCTGGTGAACCCGTCATGGCGTCCTCCAGGTCTGAACACGTCCGCTTGACTCAGCGGTTAAAACTGTTTCTTAATCCTCAGACGGCCGCTCCAACTCCTCTGAGTCACCTCCACAGATTAAATATCAAACCACGAACAGAGCAGGTAACAGTACGAATATTAAAGCGAACGTCCCTCAGGTCAGTCAGGCTTACAGACTATACGATGACAACAGACATTAGGGCTGGGAAACATATCCATAAATCAATTATTTCAGATTATTTTCTGCAGAAGATTTCAGAATTAAAAATTTTGATCTTTTGTCCTGACTTACGCCCATTCTGAGTCGGTGCATTGTTTGAAAACATAAATACTGAAAATATACAGTTCTCATGATGGCCGGCTCAAACCCAGACTCACCTGTTCAGGACTGTGACCTCCATTTAACAACAAGCTGTCGTTTACATCCCTACATCTGTTTGCTGATTTTATTGTTCTACTGTTGATTTAATCCATGGGTCTTTTAATACTTTGTACAGTGTCCTTGAGTGTCCTTAAATCAAATCTATTATTATTATTATTATTATTAATTAGGGTTGTATTTTTTTTTTTTTAATGCGGTTAAATACTCATCAGAGGGCTCCGTGTTAATATTCTGTTACATAGCTCAGCTTTCAGTGCCAAAGTTCAAACTATATCATCAATATTTATGACATGCACTTGAACCAAAATAGAAAATTCTGTTTGGGTTTGGAATATATTTTGACAACATAACGGAAAAATTTGATTTATGTCATTTGACGTCACTTGGAGTTTGTTTTTGTTTTTTTTTGAGAGGGACAAAATCGATAAAAATCGGGTCTTGTGGAAAAAAATCTGGGATTTTATTTTCAAGCCACACTGCCCAGCCCTAGAAGGAAGGATGAATGGATGGATCAAAATATGTTTCTTTATGCCTTTTTCACACGAATAAGCCACACAACATGTTTCTTCTAATTCACAGACAGTCACAGCAGCGATCGAACGCCTGCTTTCATTTTTCTGACCCGATCGAAGTTTCGAGTCCCACAAACGACCAATGAGAGCAAACGTCAGGACATTCAACATGGCGGCCGCTTGACCCCAAATCAAACTATCCTTCCAAAAAAGCAGAGCAGGTTTGGTCGGCAGCAATCGTGAGCTAACAGGCGGATCAATGACCGAGCGGATGATGGATGCAGTGATGGATGGATGAATAAATCAGGCTGAGAGCTTCTGTGAGCTCCTGTCAGAGAGTCTAAATCAGCAGCTTCTCCCTCTGCTCCTAAATCAGCCCTCCACAGACCGAGGTATCGCTGCAGCCATTTAAACCAGAGAGGAAGAAGAGGCTCTCTCCTTCATCTCACTGCAGGACGGACGATTGAGGGGCACGGAGAAGAGGACGGGAGGCACTCCTCCAACAGATGAGTTTTCAGACGAGAGCGAAGCTGCTGCTCAGGCTGGAGTGGGAAGGTCATTTCAGGCCTGGGGGGCAGGAGGAGTAGAATCAGGTTCAGGGAGCTGATCTGGAGCTCCTCACCTTCATACAGAGCAGAAACTAACGGCCATTCAGGAGTGTTTATGCTATTAAAACACAGAAATGACCCCACCCTACTTTAGTAACATGACTGAAAAATAAAACTGTAGTATTCTCCCTCCTCGGATCTTTAAAGTGAGTTTGAAGATAAAAGCTGAACCTTTAAATCTGCATTTGTGCCGAAGCTTAAGCCTGTGTTTGTGACTACAGCTGCATTCACATCAAATTTAACGCATGTATTAACAATTTAAAAATGGTTTATATTTATTAAGGGTAAATTTACAGCCTTCACACCTGAAAGCAACAAGTGTGAAACATGACTTCAGAAATTCAAGGAAACAGAAAAATGCCTTACCCTTTACACTTCATATTTTAGTCGACTACATTTACAGCAGATTTCATCGAATAAAATGTTGTGAAATTTCATCAGCTAAAAATAGACTTAAATTAAAACGATTTAGATGACTAAAATATGAGTAAAACTAAAAAATATTTTAGGCAAAAGACTAAAACTAAAACTAAATTTCAACCAATATTGTTGTCAACCTTAAAAAAAAAAAGTACATGAGCTGCTGATCCTTTTTAAAAATATTATCTGCACACTTATCCCATTATAGCATATGGTCTATAATTAGACCAAGATGTTATACTCATCAGTATGTGTAAGTGTTGGAAAGACAATTCTAACTTTTCTATTTCCTAATATAATCATAGCTGAGCAGCATGGGCTCATTTCATCCTCTTAACTGAACAGTAGATTCAGAAGTAGGCAGAGGTCTTTTTCACCTCAAAGAAATCTGACATCCAAGGTAACAGCGTGGTGTGACCACGTCACTGAGATGTTGCACAGGTTACGTCTTTTATTCATGGATTTGCTCTTCAACTTCAACTGGAACAATCAAGCCTAATTTGATATCACTCATAGTGTTCAACTAAAAATCAACTAAAAATAGACTTAAATTAAGACAGTTTAGATGAATAAATTATGACAAAAACTAAAAGATATTTTAGGCAAAAGACTCTAACTAAAATTAAATTAAAAAGTGCTGTCAAAATTAACACTGACTCAAATGATCCTTGTTCATAAATAAACATACTTTCTGTTTTTTTCTAATGCGTTTTCTTTACATGCTTTTTTTTTAGAAATACAGACTCATTTAATGACGCAAATACGCACTGATTTCTTGCACATAACAATAACCAAGGATTGTTATGCAAATGTTTTGATTTTTAATATTTTCATGGCAGATTTTCTCCTTTTTTTCCTTCATGTTTAAAGTTTACTGAAGTCTGAATTGGACTCGGGTGGCCGCATGTGGCCACAGGGCCGCACTTTGCTCATCCCTGATCTAAAATCTTCTCTGTTTATTTATTAACTTATTTTTATTTATTTTTTTCCTTTATTCACTAAGCAGTGAACACACACCAAACAGCAAAACAAACAAATAAAAAAGGTAAAAAAACAAGCTGAGGCTTTAGTTTGAGTGTAAACAAACAAACAAACAAACAAAACAAAAATGTGAAATCCAAAATAAAATCAAAATAATAAAAACAACAAATAGGGGATTAAGTTACTATTAGTTTGAAGTAAATCTTCATCCATTACCTCCACCCCTCATCCCTTTTGGGGTTACGAGGGCTGGAGCCTATCCCAGCTGACACTAGGCAGGAGCCAGCCAATCGCAGGGCAACACAGGGAGACAAAAACATTCATGCTCACACTCATACCTAAGGGCAACTGAGTCACTAATCAACTTAATGAGAATGTTTTTGGTCTGTGGGAGGAAGCTGGAGTGCCTGGAGAGAACCCACGCATGCACAGGGAGAACATGCAAACTCCACACAGAAAGACCCCGGGGATCGAACCAGCAACCCTCTCACTTCTCATAAATATCATCTTTTTCTGATATGAACTTCTATGTTTCGCAAATGAATCATGTTTACATAAAAAAACAAATTCAACGTGTGTGTTAAATTTTAAACGTGTCTATTTTTGGTTGAACTTTGACCTCTGGAGGGGTGCAGCTCACAGCCCCACCTGTACAGACAAATGATTAAAGATGATTAATGTTGTCATAAGGCATCACTGAAATAAAAGCCAACCATGTGAAGCCTGTTAAATGAACATTATTATCATTTTAGAGTGAGACAGTCAGAGAGGCTGGTGACCCCTGACCTTTGCTATCATGAGCTGTGACCAATCAGCAGTGAGGAGGAGAAGGAGCTGCAGAGCGGGCTGTGATCAGGTATTTTCTCAGGCTTTGCTGCCACACATCTATCAGCTGCACGGTAAATATTTACTCCCTCACATCTGAGGCATGTGTAAATGGAGAGGATCGAGTTCGGCCGCATTTTTGGGTGTGTTGGTTTGGACAGGCTCCTGAAATGTCACCAGAACTCTCGCTGAGAGGCAAATGTTTTGATTTTGGTGTCGATTCTGAGCAGAAATTGGGCCTCGGGACAGATTCACCAAATCCAGCCTGATTCTCCTCCTGGTCCAAACAGCAGCCCTTCAGTCTGAGGCAGGATTACTGTGTAATTTGGTTTTTGGTGCAGATTAGAATCTGTGCTGAGCAGGAAGTGATGCAATCAGCAGCCAAACCGGCTCAGTTTGGTCACATCTGGTAGATCTCTCTGGTGAGTCTGTCAGTTTGGCAGAAAACCAACCACTCAGATGTCCGTATGTCCTTGGAAAAAAAAAAAAAAAAAAAAAAAACGAGAAAAAAGATTGACATCAAATTAATTTGGCTATTAAAAGAGCAAGGAGTGGCTGCTGAATTTGGAAAACCATCTGCTGCTGCTGGTGGAGGAACACAGCCGACTCCTGATGAGTCAGGACGAGAAATGGCAGGATGGCGCAAGCCCCGTGCGCCGCCTCCGCCTAAAAATAGTCCCTGTGGTTTACGCCTTGTCTGAGCTTCACCAGAACCTGGAGCTGCGGACCACATGAAAGGTTAATGGGGCACTAACGAGCTGGACTGAGGCTGGACTGAGGCCTCTGTGTGTCTGTGGACCATCTGCAGGATCTGAGGCCCCTGCAGCACGAGGCCCCTGCAGCACGAGGCCCCCTGCAGCAGCACAGCGTTAATTTTGACAGCACTTTTTAATTTAGTTTTACTTGTAGTCTTTTCCTTAAAATATAGTCATCAAACTTGTTTTAGTTTTAGTCTAGTTTTAGTCGATGAAATCTGCTGTAAATGTAGTCGACTAAAATATGAAGTGTAAAGGGTAAGGCATTTTTATGTTTCCTTGAATTTCTGAAGTCATGTTTTACACTTGGATAAATTCAAACATCTAATAACCCTTTATTGAATGCTAGTAAAGTCTGAATGTATAAATGAACAGAAACAAACTGAACTTTTGTGTGAAATGCAGTCACCTTTATTTAGGCTACCTGGCAGAGCATCTCAGTTACAATACCAGAACTGACAACAAACAGTGAACCTGCTCTACATGAATATATCAATTCATAAAGAGAGGAGCTCTGATTGGATCGCTCCACAACTTATCCCACCACCACCAAGCTAAGGCAGCTGTGATTGGATGTCCCTCTGAACTCATCCAACCTTTCCACACAACCAAAGTAGCTGTGATTGGATATATTCCTAACTTGTCTCTACTTTCTACATGACCAAATTAGGTCTGATTGGATTAAGTCTCTGTCAAACATTTTAGTCTAGTTTTTATTTGTTGATGAAAATGTCAGTTAATGTAGTTTGAGTTTTTGTCCATGTGCACTTGTTTTTATGAGTTACTGTCTAGTTTTCATCAGGGGGAAAAAAGGTTGTTAATGAAAACTATGACAAAAATAATTAGTCAGCAAACACTGCTGCAGCACGAGGCCCCTGCAGGCCGAGGCCCGCAGACCGTCCTCTAACAGCGGATGAATCAGACGTGAAGAAAAGTTTCCGACAAACCTGCACTTTTGTTGGAGCTCATTCAAGCTTTTCTGTTTTTTTTTCTTCTCTGGATTAAATCAGAATATCAGAGATAAATACTTCAGCAGACTTCAAAAGAACAAACAGTGAAACAGCTTTTATGGGAAATTAAGTTTAAGGTGTCTGTGGAGACTAAAACAACAGAAAAAACAAAACACAGAGAGCTTTAAATAAAAAATATCCCTCTAATGGCTTAAAGAGAATCCATTTGATTTCACATTAATGCACTAAATTAAAGTGTTTGTTTACAGTTTTTTTATTTTTTAAATCCAAAATCACGACCACGTCTGCTTGATCTGGACCAGAAATGATTTATGGTCTATTTTCCAAACACATGATCAATATAAGGATATTTATCCAGTAAAGAAAAAGCTAAGGGTTGTCACTCGGACTGGGAAATACGTCCTGAAAATAAAACAACAGATTTTCCTACACAAATCTTTGGATCAAATTGTTATTTTCCTGTTTTAAAGAAAAAATGCCCAATTACCTAAAAAATATTAAACAGTCCCTGATCTAAAATCTTCTGTTTATTTATTCACGTATTTTATTTTTTCCTTTATTCTCAAAGTAGTGCACACAAACCAAACAGAACAACAAACAAACATGATCATGGATTGAGAGGATAAACAAAGAAAGAAACAAAACAAAAATACAAAACCAAAAACTAAAATCAAAATAAACAAACAAAATACAAAATACAAGAAGGGACAGGACGGTGTCCCATCAAAATGGTACAGACTGAAACGTGCGGGTGAGTTTTTTTGATTAATATAAATCAAATTATGCTTGTGATATGTGATACCAGTGATATATTCTCTAACTGCACACTTTACAGTCTTTTCTACATTGATGATCTAAGTAGGGATGTACGATATTGGCTTTATAAATATGCCGATATGATGATTTGTCCAAACTCGCTATAGCTGATACAGATGCATACATAATCAAAATATCATCAGTATATGATATTTTGTGACACAGTACTGTAACAGTATTGTTGGAGTAACATTGTGCTGCTGTGCTATTGAGTGATTGATAAAACCTTCAGGACATTTGTTTATTTATGGCAGTAGGGATGATGTTTTATATAAATATCACTGATTAGAGTCTGGATTGTTCACAGTATTCAATATTTTGGCTCCTTCATGCTACAAAAATGACTTTAACATAAAAAAGATTGAAGTACCACTCTGTTCAAATCATCCTGATATATCATAATATTTCATATCCTCACATGTGTATCCTGATCCGTACTGATCTCCAGATTCTTATTAATGCACGCCCCTAATCAATATCAGCTGATTTTACTGAAACACACCAAATATTAAACTCTGTCTCATCTTGACAAATATACAAAAACTGCCAAACATAGTAATTATGAAAGAGTGAACAGCAAGTTTTGATGATTAAAATTGTTTAAAAATATATAAAATGTCTTGATTTAAACTCTTATTTTTTAATACTATCTCAAAATTCATTCATCCCGTGCAATACAGTCATATGGAATATATATTCATCTGAGTATTAATCTGCATGTGTACTATAAGTACTCACTAAATATTTAACCATCATGTGCAACACATTTCTATATTTCTTATATTCTTAATATTTTTCCTGTTTTCTTATCCTGTATTTGTAAACAGAGTCTACTGCACTGTCCTGTAGGATTTTATCCTGTATCTATTTTGTACTTATACTCTACTTTTAACTATTTTATATTAAAACTATCTGTTTCCCCTGAAAAAGGAGAATATCTTCGATCTCGCTGTACAATCAGTTTAATCTTTTCTTATGTTTGTGCAGGTGGAATCACAAAGGTATTTTTCAGCTCCTGAGATAAATCAGCGTTTGAGCAGCTGACCTGATGGTCATCAGAACATGATGAATGTGTTTTACAGTAAACTTTACCGTCTTTGATTTATGAGGGAGATTTTTAAATATTTTTGCATCAGTTGTGTTCTTCAGTGCTCTTCACAGTCAAAATAACCCTGTATTACTGAACAATCGGACCCCCTCCTGTATCCCAGTGAAGAATACGTTCATATTTCTTATGAACCTGACACGAATCTGCGGGCCGACGACACACTCACATCAGCAGGTGCACAGAGCGTGTAAAATATTGATGTGGATGTGAGGCAGCGCGCGGCGGGGGCTGGTCTGCTCGCACAGCCAGCGTCTGTCTGTTCGAGTTTGGCTGAGCGCGGCTCCACAGACGCAGAAAGAGGTCACTATGACAAACACCGGCAGTGCACTGACCTGCACGCCGCCGCGCTCTGCAGCATCTACCTGTGAAAATGACTGCATCAGCTGATGCTCGGCCTCACATCAGAACAACCACACCTGCAGCTCCAGGACTTCAACACTGAACCAAGACAAACTCCCCTGAGTCTGTGACCAGACCAACAGAAACACAGAGCGTGAGTCAAAGACGCTCGACCAATCACATTACAGCACAACACGGCCTCCTGCACGGGAACAGAAACACCTGTTAGCCGCCGCCGCAGAGAGGCTCCGACCAATCAGGAGGCAGGGAGAACCTTCAGCATGTATCACGACAACAACACACAAACACACGAAGGATCTGAAAAACCGAAAGGATCTGACGGAGACTGAAGAGGCAGGAGGACCTTCAGAGTGATTATCTACAGCACAAACACCAGGACCAGGTCTCTGAGGGGAGACGGATCTAAACCTGAAGGGCTCCCATGGAGACTAAAGAGGTCTACAACGGCCAGGGAGTCAGGGGGACTCTTGACCTTTGACCTTTGGCCTTAATCAGGTCATCAAGTCACAGAGGAACTTCAAGAGGAAAGTTCACAAGCAGAAGACAATGTTTGACCTTGTCCTTCAATAATCGTACCAGCTTGACCTTGACCTTGAGTCCACATTTGAGGTAAATCTACAGAAAGCTCCTGGAAACAGTTTCCAGGAACTACGCTCCACAGGTAACCTTTGACCTATTACCTCAAAATCCAAAGATGACCAGAATTCCCGAACAGCTTTTTAAGATCCTCCCTTCAAAAGCAAAGAATGACCTTGACCTTTGACCTGCACAGTGCAGCAGGTTCATCCAGAGGTGGTCACGACACCAGAGCTTTAGTATAATATCAGTTAATACTGGATATTCCATAAAACATCAGAAATTAAAACCAAATAATAAATTTTATTGAAATGCAGGATCAGGTTGAAAAATAAAAAAGAAGGATATCAAAATAAAAGGCACTGTGAACGTTTAAGTCTATTGTTTTACCATTATTGTTTAAAATAGAGAAACTTCAGCGATTAAATAGTCAAACTTGTTTTCTTATCATGAATGAACTGTGTTGAATTTGTTCTTAGTATCCCCAACACTGATGGCAGGCTCCGCACTCGTATTCAGCCGTATAATATCGACCAACGTGAAACTCAATGTCGTATTTATCATGATGAGACTTTCTGTCATTTTGGCCCCTCACCTGTTGGCGCATTGCATCGTGGGTAACAGTATGTGAGGTGCGATGAAGCAGTCAGACACTCAGGTATTTTGTCATACTGTTTAGATTTCATAAATATTAACAAACTGAACCTTACAATGCATCGAGTTTATAGGTATGTGTGTGTCAGTCTCTGGGGTTAAGTTATGGGGAGAGTTTAGCAGATGAATTAAAGAAAAGTGAAACCATAAGCAAGTTTAAACACAAAGCACACAAAACACGAGTTCTAAATAAATGTAAGGATGAAGAGCAGGAGTTTAACCCAGTCCAGAAAAATATCTGTGTGTGCGTATGGGTGAAAAATAAGTATTATACATAGGTGAAATATTATGTGAACCTTTGTATAAAAGCAGCTTATAATATATTATAGTCAATATTTTAGAAAGACCATTGGTTCCTGAGATGGATGGTGAATGTTGTAGATATTATAAATATGGAGAAATTAAAGCTCGACTGCAGTTCATGTAATAAAAAGAGGATTAAATAAGTTATTCTTCCTACTCCTTTTCGAGCAAGTTAACTTGCTGCACAAGCAGGATGTCGTCAACAGTTTTACCTTCTTTGTTTTGTTGTGTTTGGAATATTTTTGGTGACTACCCATGTTTGATTTTTACATGTTGGAAATAAAGCATTCAATTCAAACTGCCAACTCCACTTCAGTAAAATCAGGACGCACTGCTCGTGTCATATGTGGCTGACAACAAGGCTCTGTGACCTTGACCTATGACTCTCTAAATCCAATCTCCTCATCCTTCCGTCACACAGACTCAGGGCCTGGATGTTTGACCTCCGACTTGACCCGTTTCTCCCTGGATCCAGTTGGAGCAGTGTAAAGCCACGGTTTTTTAATGCTTTAATTCTTCTGTTTTGTTCTGGTCTTATCTGTGCGGCGTCCTCCACTCAGAGAAGCCGTTTCACACGATGGGCCACATCAATCCGCCGGCTCTGGTTTGTCAGCTGGAAGCGCCCGTCCTGGCCGACGCCTCGCTCGTTCGGCGTGCGTAGAGGATTTTCCTGTGCTGGCTCGCACAGTCCACGGTTAAGTCCACTTGTGTTGATGGACGGAGCCCTAACGGGGATCCTGCTGCTCAAATGAAGTCCTTCACACGATCCAGTTACCTGATTGATTGTGGAGCAGCACATTATTTTAGACTCCACCCTCCTAAAAAAGACAGGTCCACGGCGCGCCCCGCGTCTGAAACACAGTCTTTCACTGGGATGATGAATGAGCCTCCATCAGGGAGTATCACATCAGCACCTCTGGTGTGGCGGTGGCACCGGGGCTTTGTTCACGGGTGGAGGGACGGGGGGGGTGAAGTCACCCTGCTTCAGCTGGGGGGGGGGGGGCAAACCTGACCTTAACGATCCAGGGCAACAATAAGGACGCAGGCGTCAACCAATGAGGGAGACCCGAGGAGAAAAGCCCGGACCAAAACACTCCAACTCCAAACAGTAGGGGTGGGCCTAAGATTTTAACTGTGATCCCTCTTTAAGATCCCTTATCCAGTCCTCTGGGTGCTCAAAGGGAGGCTGCACAGGTTTTTAGAGGCAAACAGCGTCAAATCGGAATTATATTTATCGCCAAGAACATTTGCACATACAATGGAATCGTGACTTAGGTGAACTGGTGCAAAAACAACCAACATAAAGTTAGGATAAGAATAAAAATAAGGGTCAGGAGGAGTAAAATAAAGTACAAAGAGGTAGGATAGTGCAAAATGGACTTGGGAATAGGGCCGAAAAGATTTATTGTTTTCAGATTGAAATCACAATTTCAGACAACGCAGTCATGTGATCACAGCGCTCTTGACTGACCCAGGATCTGCTGTGTCAACTATTTTACAAATTTGCAAAATGAACGGTTTATTCACAACTGAATCAGCGCTCATTGTTCACTTAAAAGAGCAGTTCAAAAGAGTCGACTCGTTCACGAACGTCACATCTCCCACGCACAAGTGCTGGGGAGCAGGTCAACAACACAAAGCCTCTGTTTAGGAGCAGAAGTTGGAGTATCCCTTAAATAATGAAAACAGATGATTTATCATCAATATTCGATGATGAATAACGTGTTATGTGCTTTTGATCATTGATTTCCTTACTGTTGTCTATACTGTACACATAGTGAATATTACACTGAAGCTTGATTTGAAAAAAATCGTGAATCGAATCAAAATCAAAATATTTGCCAGAAAAATCCCGATTAGATCTTTCCCTGAAATTGTTCAGCCCTTACTTGGGAATATATCTAAAATATGTAAAATATACAAAAACGCACAAAAAAGAGCGAAATCACAAACCTAACAGTATATGCAAAAGATACGGTGAAGGAGCTGTACAGATGGGCACTGAACTTTATAACAGTATAAATATAGATACAGTGTGCATGTGTGCACGTCAGTCCCGATATTAAATGCTGTCATTTCAAAATCACCACAGTTTTGACCACCTCTGTCTTCTGTCTGCTGTAACCAAAAGTCTGCTGGACGCCTTGAGTCTGACGTCTTTGATTTGCAAAGCATGCAGCACAAAGTGAAAGGAACTGGTAAGGGATTAATGATGGAAATCGAAAACCCTCGAGGAATCAATACCATCAGTCTTTTTGCTTATCAGCTCCTTCCTCTTCATTCTGCAAGTCTTGCTGGTCTAAGGATGAAACACTCTCAGAGGAAGTCTGCAGGAAATAGGGCTGAGCAATTCAGGAAAAATAGTATGAGTAAAATAGTTGACACAACAGATCCTGGGTCAGTCAGGAGCGCGGCAAGTACAGCTTTGGCGATCACATGATTGCGTTGGCTGAAATGGTGATTTCGATCCCGAAACGATAAATCTTTCAGCTCTAGCAGGAATGGTAAAAAAGTTAATAATGTGATCATCGGCAGGCGAGGGACAGGAGTGGGCGAAACACATTTAAAGAGTGGAAACACAGCAGCTTACAGAGGCATTAATCTATGCAGCACGGCAATTTAATATCATGTCATGCGTTTGCCATTGAAGAAACACAAAGACAGCTGATTAAAACAAGAGCAACGATGAAACCAAGGGCAGAAAACACACTAAAACAATCCTGACATTTTGGGGACATGAAGCAAAATTGGACTTAAACCAAAGTAGAGCAGATAAATATCTGAAAAAAGGAGTCCAGCGGATGAAGGTAAAATGGACTAAACCAAAGTTTGACCCCATCATGGGGTTTCAACCATGGGGGAGGACGTGGACTAAACCTATCGGGGTAGCGAGTAGGACTACAAGAGCTCAATCTGCTCCTCAAGCAAGCAAGTCCATTTTTGTGAAGAAAAGGACTTTGTGCTCTTGATGAGTTCAGAGTTCAGCTAGAATCTGAACAAACAATCGAATTGGGTGTCCACACCGGGGCAAAGATGGGACTAAACTAGAGGTTGGGGAGGTTGAGGTCGAACATTTGAGGGGGTAACACCAAGAGCGGACCCCAACAAAAAGGGGTGAATTATGGGGGTAAAGGGGACTAGATAGATAACTTTATTGTCCCAATGGGAAATTTGTTTCACAGGCTGTCAAATGAGAGGACACGCCATTTAGGAAACATAATAACACACATAGAAACACAGAGCACACATATTTACAACTGAACTGAACCAAACCAACAAAAAAGGAGTATAACATGGGGAAAATCTGGACTTAGCAGCCTGACCCTGCTGTGTTCTGCTCCTCTATGTTCTCAGAATCTGATTAAGACTGTTTATCTGATGAAAATATTTGAGGCCATCGTACTGAACACTGACTGGTGTGCAGGGCTACTAAATATTTCCATTTCTCTGTCAGGAACATCTCCGAGCTACAGCTGTTAGCATTAGCATGAATCCTCGTTGTGTTTGGACTGACAGTACATACAGTAGATCTGCTCACTGTCCTCCCCACTGAAGTATCTTCTCTGACCACGTCCACCCCCTTTAGGACCACAGTGGACCATCTTCTGATGGACCATTCCCCTATTGTCCTCTTCTCTCTCACACTGTTAAGAAATCCTGCCCTTGGATCTCGCCACCAAATCCTATCACTTCTTGTGCCATGACCAACACTCCCTGAAAAGCCTGTTGCAGTGTTTATTTTGCTGACTAATTATTTTTCGTCATAGTTTTTCATCAACAACCTGTTTTTAATAAAACAAGTGCACATGGACAAAAATTCAAACTAAATTAACTGACATTTTCATCAACAAATAAAAACCAGACTAAAATGTTTGACAGAGACTTAATCCAATCAGGACCTAATTTGGTTCATGTAGAAAGTAGGGACAAGGTTAGGAATATATCCAATCACAGCTGCCTTAGCTCGGTGATCCAATCAGGAGCTCCTCTCTTATGAATTGATATATTCATGTAGAGCAGGTTCACTGTTTGTCCAAGTGTAAAAACATGACTCAGAAATTCAAGGAAACATAAAAAATGCCTTACCCTTAACACTTCATATTTTAGTCGACTAAATTTACAGCAGATTTCATCGACTAAAATGTGAAATTTCATCAACTAAAACTAGACTAACATTAAAACAATTTTAGGTGACTGAATTATGACCAAAACTCAAAGACATTTTAGGCAAAGACTAAAACTAAAACTAAATTTAAAAGTGCAGTCCACATTAACACTGCCTGGGTAGAGTACATGTACAGTTCCTCGTGCAAACTGCCCCCAGTTGTAAACAAACACTTTGAAACAATCCTGGATTCCATCTGGATTTGGATCCCCCCCAAAGGCTGATCACTCCTTCCTCGTGCCATGACCAACATTTCCCTTTTTATTTTTAGTTCTCCTGCTCATTAATCTGTTTTTTCTGACCATCTAAGTGACCATCAGAGTATAAAAAAGATGAATTCACAGTTCCAGCCTACATCACAGGCCAACACGCTGCCTCAAAGTGACCTACATGGTTGAATAATGCTATCCAGTCTCACCTTCAAAAGCCCTCGAAGAGCATAAAATAAGAAACCTCTCTGGGCTGGAAACTCGACCAGAAGTTTGCTTGCCAAAAAACTCTTTCCTATTCACACTCGGTTGTGTGTGAGAGGAAGAAGCTGAGCGCTCCAGGATTTATGACTCCTAAATGTGGAGGGGAGCAGGACGACAGGATGAGGCTAATTCAATCGGCCCAAACAAATGAAATAAAATCAAGGAAGGAGTTTGATTTATGTGCAGAATGACAAAGGCTTTATTGTCATTACAGTTGGACGTCACCAAGCAGAAG